>CM076583.1:766378433-766817144 GCA_034641835.2 Pinus albicaulis | reverse complement strand
AAAAGTGTGTTTACAACCAAATTTCTTCATCATTCTCGCGCTCGTATGAAACAAGGAAACTTTACAGGTAAAGCATGACTACCTCAATACAAAGAACACTAATAGGAATACCTTTCAGAGAAATATCAACCAAAAAGTAAACAAATAGAAGGTTCAATGATCGCAAAAATTTCTTCTTCAATGGACAATGTTTCTCATGCCATAATTTTGGTCATAAAGTTATTCAATGTGTTGCATACAAAACCATCATGACTAGAGAAGCAAGAAATAAAAGAATTGATACAGGAATAAAGAAGAATACATATAACAACTTTTCTCCTCTTCAAAATGAAATTGAATGTGCTTATTGCAATAACTTTGGTCATGAAGAATCTGAATGCAGGAGCAAACTTCAGCCAAAAGAACATATACCTTCAACTTCCAAAGTATGGAGAAAGAAGGAATTATAGGTTGAGAACTATGGCATAGCTCTATTTGCAGAAGGAGAAGAAAATCAATGGTACATTGATAGTGGATGTTCAAGACACATGACAAGTGACAGAAATAAACTTCTTGCATACAATGCTCTAGAAAGAGAAAAGAATGTTACTTTTGGAGATGATACTCCTGCTGTCATTAAGGGAAAAGGTTTTGTTTTTCTAAAGGAAAAGGTGAAAGCTAACAATGTGATGTATGTGGATGGATTAAAGCATAACCTGTTAAGTGTAAGTCAAATGTGTGATCAAGGAACTGAAGTTGTTTTTAGCTCAAAAGAATGTGTAGTACGTGATCTTGATACATGGAAAACAATTATAAAAGTAAATAGAACACCAAGCAATTTTTATGTATTGAAAAGCTGTAAAGAACAATTTTACTTGGGTAATTCTTCAGAAAATTTGTTATGACATAAAATATTGGGGCATTTGAGCTTCTTTCAAATCAACAAATCTAGCAGATTCAAAGTTGTTCGTGATCTTCCCAATATTACTCTACCTGAGAGTACCATATGCAAATCTTGCCAATTCAGTAAGAAAACTAGAGTGAAATTTAATGCCAAAGAAGGATCAACAAGTAAGCCTCTTGAACTCATTCATACTGATATATGTGGACCCATGAGAAAAAGGTCACCCCGTGGAAAACAATACTATATTCTGTTTATTGATGATTTCTCTAGAATGTGTTGGATTGGGTTGCTAAAGCACAAAGATGAAGCATTCAAAAAATTTCATATCTTCAAAGCATTGGTTGAAAATGAATTATATCTAAAAATCAAGTGTCTTAGATTTGATCGTGGAGGTGAATATATGGGCGGAAACGTGAAGCTGGGTTACACTTTTGTGAGAATCAGGGGCCGAAATTTTTTTTCGACAATAGTTCGGCCGAACATTTTATAAAGTTCGGCCGAACTCATGATTCCGTTTAGATTGACGGCACACTGACGTCTCGAGCAAATAGAATTTTTGCTGGACATGGGAAAACTGGCAACAAAAGTTCGGCCGAACTTTGAGTTCGGCCGAACTTTGAGTTCAGCCGAACTTTTACTTTTAAAATAGTTCGGCCGAACTAGTTTCTATAAATAAATCACCCGTGAAGTTGATTTGTTTACTGGTTTCATTATTCGCGCGTATTTCTGTCATTGTTGTTGCTAGTCTTTTCATGCGTTTTTTCTCCTCCCGTTCGCGTTGTTGCTCCTTTCATTGGAGCTGTTGCTCCTTTCATCGGGTATGTTCTCTCTATAATATGCCCATTTACATCTAATAATTGAACTAGTTATAATTATTGTTTGTTTGTTTGTTATTGTTGCTCTCCTGACCTATTTTCTTACCTTGTCGTTGCCCTCACCCATCCTCTAGCCTAGTGCTCTTCTATAGTCAACCATTGTATGCATCTTTAGTTTCTTTAAGGCTGAATAGATCTCACTTCACCGTGTAGCAAGCTCTGAGGCTTTCTTCCATACTTTCACAAAAGGAATTCCTAGACCAGCTGCACACCATCACTGTCAACTCTGCTTGCCATTCTAACCTTGACCTTTGTAGGACTTTCTTTAATGCATGGATGTCTGTAATTTTCTTCCTTTCCAGAGTTGGATGTTTCAATAGCCGTAGTCTACTTGTTAGATATTTTGGAGTTGACGTGACACACATGCCATGGATATTTCGACAACCTTGATTAATTGACAATTCCATTTTCTGTCTATTCATTTTTTAGTTGTTTTACAACTCTCTCAATATTTTCACAGCAATGAAATCAATACTTCCTTCGTGCCAAAAAATTCAAATGCTCTCTCCAAGCCAAGGATTTCAAACACCATCCAATTTTCCATCCAATTCTCTGCATCAACAACCATGGTTTCCTCGGACTCAACAAGTTCACAGTGTCTTCCTCGACATTAATTTTGCAATAGTTTATTTCTGTTGGTTTGAGGTTTTCTAGCCAGTATTCTGGTAGTTGTCTTATCTAGGTTTCCAGGTCTGGGTAACTAGGTGAGCACATATATTGCCAATGATTCTGCCTCCATCCAACATTCCTATGAAATTGTCTATCTACATGGGAGTGGTTGGAGTGGCTGGTGTGTCTGCTGTGGTATTTTTCTCCACCACACTTTCTGTAAGATTTTTAATTGTTTTTTTGTGATGATAGTTTTATATGCAGAATTTTCTTCAATAATAATTATATGTAAATTATTTTGAACAAACCAATAGTTTTATATTCATAATTTTTTGACATGTAAATTATTTTGAACAAACCAATAGTTTTATATTCATAATTTTCCGATAATAATCATATGTGAAAAAACATTGCAAAGCATTTAGAACCAACTAGTTATCTTGATTATCTGTAAAAGCATTTTTTTTTCTTTTTTTCTGCAAAGAATGACTCCTATATTTTCAGAGTTTCATCCTATCAGTTGTAAGAATTTTGGAAATCTGTATCATCCTATCAGTTGTAATAATTTTGAAAATCTGTAACCATGCATGACTATATAACTCAATGCTAGTGTTGCTTTGTACTTATTGTATATATAGACTAAATCTATATGGACATTTATGTCTAGTTAAATACCCTTTTGTTTGCAAGATTGATTTATATTTTAAGATTTTTCATTTGTGTGTTGTATGCATCAAAGATTTCTATTCCCAGTTTTTCTATGCACATCAATTCAACTGCACAAACAATTATCTAATTTAATATTATTGTCTGCTAAGTTAGTTTATGTTTTAAAAATGTGCAGTGTTGTATGTAGCAAAATATTCTATTACAGGTTTTGTTTTACATATGCATTCAGGTGTTTTGATATATCCTTGTGTGTTAGGTTATTTATGTTTTTAAATTTTGCAATGATATGTTGTAAGATTTTTATTATAGTTTTTGGTTTGCATGTTCATTTTGGCTGCAGAAATATTCTCTCCATCATAATATCATTGTGTTTGATATCTTGATTTATGTTTTAAATTTTGCACTCACATGTTTTATCATTTTGTAGCAAAGTATTTTATTACAAGTCTTTCTTTGAATGTTCATTCAGTTGCACATGGAACTATTGTAGATGTAGTCAATACTACAATCTTGCAACTGTTAATATCAAAAGTTGGATTGAATCACATAGAAATCGTCTATATCTATCTTCTTAAAGTATCAAGAAAGGAAAAATAATATTATATTCATTTTATTTATTGTTAAAGTGTTTTTTTAAGTAAGATAAATGTAAGTAATTGTGCTTATAATTCACCTATATTATTATTTTGAATAAAATTTAAAATAAGATATATAAGAAAAATATGTATCTAACTATCAACATACACCAACGTTTGTTGTTTTCATATATTTAAATTATGAATCTTTGGAATTTTGAAATCATACTGGTTTCAAAATATCTTATCATATTTAATTTATAAATTATAAATTAGTGTAAAAAAATTGTACAGGATTAATCCTACAGTACAAGATTAATTCTATATCTTTAGCTGTGAGTGTACAAATTTTGAATATATATATATATGACTTCTAAAGGAAAAAAATTATTTCAATAATTGTTAAATTTTAAAAATATTTAAAAAAAAAACCTTTTTCCTTTTAGTTTGAGTTGTAGCTTATTATTTTACAATCATAATGTAGCATATAAAAAATTGAAATGAAAATTTCATTGTAATATTCTTGTAATACATTTCTTCAAAGAATGAATGCTTAAAAAAATAATGATGGAGGAGGAGGTCAAATGCTTACAGAGTCAGTGGATTTTCTCTAATCATGAAGGGAGTTACAATTATGCCTCGCTATTATAGTTCTCTCCTTCATCGAGCGCAAGGTGTATGGTATGGTTCTATTTAGACCATTTTCAACCACAATAGTGTTCTCTTTGTCATTACCGCGTAACAAAGATGTTCTAAAGATATCATTCACATAGGCAAAAGGGGTTTTCCTTAATTTTACATATTAAAATGTCTTTTGAAAGTTATTTCTATTTTTAAAATAAAAAGGTGAAAGATTAGTTTCAACAATTACTAGAACGAATAGATGGTAAGGCCCACAATAAATAACTGAAAAGTAATGTAATATAACCAATCAACCTACATCAACAAAACATATGGTATTGAATGAGCTTTTGGACTCTTTAGATATAAATGTACACCGTAGCAATGTATTCTATATGTACCCCATCCATGTGCTTAACTCATAACATTGACACAAATGGAATACAATTTTACTCACTCGCTTTATGATAGAAAAATATGCGGATGAGTATTGCCCACATATCTGAAGTCAAAAGGGATAGATTAAAAATTGTTGCTCCGGTCATCTATAAAAGATAAATTAAAGAAGCATGACATATTAGCAATGCAAATTAGATATGCGTACCAATTATGTTCATATAACACAACAAATAGATGATTCAATACAAATGTCACATAGAAGTCATATTTATCTCATGGGCCTTCAAGTTAAATTATATATCTAGCATTACATTAAGCTATAGGAGATAAATCAAAGAAGCATCGTATAACAATAATGTAAATTAAACATGTGTAATAATTATGTCCTTTAGTTCAATAAATAGATAATAATTTTTAAATGCCATATATCTAAGCTATATTTCATCTAAGTAGCTTTCAATTTAAACTTATATCTAATGTTAAATTATATAAAAGAATTTAACAGTAATCCAAACCTCAAAATAATATTTAGAGTTAGTATATAATGTGACATATAATTTTCCGTGGAAAACATAGCTACCGAGAGTTCAAAACCTTACTTGAATGAAAGTGGGCATATGAAATGAGCAAGTAGATTTTTTCTAGGAAAATGAGGAAGTGAAGTGTTGATGAGGAGCCACACAAAATTGCAAATTCATACCTTAACAAAATTGTTAGATCCTTTTAAAGAAAACGTGTCATATAATCAACTTTCATCGAAATATATGATAAACTCAACACAATTTTATAAAAAATAGTATACCATTTTTTACATTTCACATAATACAAATATAAATATTATTTAAGTATTGTTATAAAGATTTAACTACCTATCGAGGGATGGCCAAGCATTTATATGTAGCATCATCACACAAAACCAAGTACAAATTGTAGTAATCCTAGAATCATGCTTTACATAAGAAATTGGGGTTCATGACTTTTGTTTTTTAAATAAAAAAATATTTACCTCACTAAAAAATATATGATAAAAATTGACAAACTACATAAGCTTAAGCTATGATATAATCCTTCTGCCTTCCATATAGATAATGAAAATGATTGTTCCAAGTCTCATGTTACTTTATAAACCTTGATTGGAAAGTAAAAATAGGAGGCGTAAATGTAAGAAATATAAAACATAATGAAACACAATGTAAGAAATAGAGAACATAATGAAACACACACATAGATATCTCTAGATAATCAACACAATTATTTTCCTAGGAAATCCTTATGGGACAAGCAACTCCTAAAAAGTAATGATGCCTGCACTTTTCCCCTAGGAAATCCTTATGGGAGAAAACAAAAACTAAATGTAAACATGCTCTACTCTCTCTTTTCTAGTATGGAAAATATGTAAGTACAAAGAAAGAGGTAATCTCTCTTAGAGTTAGCTAAGACTTTTGGCGTGTAAGGTTGCTATAAAAACTTAACTTCATACATTTTTCTCTAACTTCACACTCCTAGTTGTATTTTCAACCAGGAACAAAATACACAATGGACAAATGGAACTTTATTCCTCCTAGTGAACAAGTATTTAACATAGCGTGATAGCCAACTAGGGTGTAAGATTTGACTCCGTCAACCATTAACCAGTTTCCAGGATTTTAGACCTTTTAGAGTCTTGTTAAAATTCCACATGTAGCTAGGCTTACATGTGACATGAGTAATGGGCTAAAATGACATTCTCTCGTACCATGGTGGTCAACATGATAGGTCAACTTACTAAAGGCATAAATTTTGGAATGAACCTCATTTGATGTTTTTCTGCACCATCAGATATGTCTTTATGCAGAATAATGGTCAAGATTTTATTAAGGATAATCGTTGACCCCTAGAATGTCATTTAACACTCCTCTTTAAAAATGACTCAAAAAGGTTTTAGACCCCAATTCTCCACCCACCATTTAAATGAACCCACAAGTTTATTCTTTTCGTGTTTTTTCACTCATAAAAGCATCAAAATACATGACAAATAATATAATTATCCAATCTAGATCATTATTTAATAATTTTTTAAAATTATGAGTGAGATATACATCATGGGAATTTAAATAAATAGCATTAATTCAATGTAACACCTCAGACATTCCTTTGTCGATACTTTTGAAAGTAATACGTTTTGAAAATAATTTGTTTATGGATTTATTTTCCACATGCTCTCAACCATATCAAAAACCTCTTATAAATATTTAAAACTATCTATATACAACTTTTCATTTGTTTTATAGGAATTAACATATTGAAATATTAATTGTATTTTATGCCCTGTGTGCTAAGGAAGGGAGGCATTATTAACCTTAGGGGAGAAATATATAGTATTTGCTAATTTAGGAGGGATACTTTATGAGATAGAATTAATTTAAAATGCTTCTTAAGATTATGTAACTTTGAACCATAATTACAAATTTATTTATTTATTTACTTATCATTTAGTTGCTAAAGTTGAAGAATTTATGTTGGTAAATAATTAATTAGGTCTATTTAAATCATTTAACACTTTTGGGTTTTTTGTTTTCTGCGTGATTCATTCATAATTTCACTTTTTTGCAAATTGTCAATTTCAATTTTTCACACCATATGTGCATAGTCAAAGGACCTAAGGTCTTTCCCATACCAAAGTATGTTCTTTTTAAAACATGTTTTCTTGGTGATATGGGTAGATTTAGAAATATTCGTAGAAATAAATTCCTCATTTAATACACAATATGTTCGGTTCATGCCACTAAGTCATTAATTAAATTCAATCAATTCTAATATAACCAACTAAATCTTGCAAAAATAATAAAACAATTTATGTTAGAAGTTGTGGATTTCAGTATTTTGAAACAACACACCATGATATTTCAAATTTAAAAATAATGGTTTGAGTACTAGGTAGCTTAGAATCCTATTTGTTTTCAAAATAAGGATGCACTCCCATTTGGTTCTCATGATTAGTTGTAATCATGAGGTCGCTCAAGAGGGATCTTCCCAAATCTTTCCGACGTCTTGTCACAAACAAAACCATCAAACTGAAAACACATCATGCAAGAACATAGTTTCGCTGACATATCATTTTTCTTCTCCTTCAAAAGAAAAAAATTCACATCATGTGAATATCTTTGGATGTACTCTTACATATTGGTGTACAAAACCACCAACCAAACACAATTCAAAAAACATGCCTTCAAACAACTAACTCTCAAGTCAAATAATAGCTCATGTACAAATTTCCATATTTGTTGCATTTAAGTGTGTCAACATAACTCTACTTTCAACATCTTGCTTCATGCAACATGCACCATACTTTGAATTTGCAAAGAAATTCATGAAACATCAAAATACATGCAAGGCCTTAATTGGATAAGAAATCTAACCATCCCTTACCAAACCATTTCAATGGCGCTTCTTTCAAATTGGTGACTTCATCATCATGTGATTCATCTTAATTTCATCGATTATGGAATCCTCTTTTCCATTCTTGTCAATATCTCTTCAATCTTCTTCAAATGTTGTGGATGACTGTTGGATACAAATCAACACCTGTCCATACATTCTTGAAATGAGTGCAAAACAATTGCATCTTGTTTTCAACATCATTTTCCTTGTCCAATGGGCCTTGAATTTTTGCCTCATTTATTTGTGGTGTTTCTATGTGCATGGATATCTTCTTCCAACATCTATAAACATTATGATTATTCAAACCACAAAAGGAACACGCAAGTTCTTTTCCAAATCTTATGTGAATATTTACCATGTTTATCATAATCAAAAGCAATTTGATTAAAGGCAATTCTATAGCTTGGAAATATTCACCTTTGTCGCCTTCTTGAGGAGGTGAATTTGATGAGGAAGTGGCTCTCCTGAATACTAGAAATGAATTCAATGAATCTAGAGTTTTCAACATCCTCTTTTACTCATTACGTAGGATTATTAACATCTTCTTGCAAAGTGTGTGTCAAAATTTTCCATTCATCATGAACACAAACTTCATGCTTTGAGGTAATGAACATGAAACAAATTCTTCAAATAGGTCATATGCCTCCTTGGCTTCTGGAGCATTCTCCATCATGTTTTCCACACCAAGACCCAAATAATTAGGCCCTTCCTCAACAACATTTGGCTCAATCCATGCCTTGTACATGTTTTCCTTTAACCCTTTACTTTCATAGCACATTTTTATCAAAAATTTGGACCTTATTCCTCATGTGTCTCTCAAAAGCACGTACACATTCATTTTGAGAGGAAATTGGAAGACAAAAACCAATAGCTAATTCTTCTAACTAACCTTGACTAAAATGAGCTAAATTGTACTCTTTGATACCAACTTGATTTGAATATGGACAAACTAGTTTTGTTGGGGTATCTCCTCATCGCTTAAATAAAAATGTGTTTAGGATCTATCTAAAGTTAGCCAATTGGGAAGGGGTTTATGTGTCAAGATTTGCCATTTTGTGCAAAATTTATGAGTTAATTAGCTTTAAAACTAATGTGTACAACAAATAAAATGCAAAATTTTTATTTTGGAAATTTTTTTCCCTCAATCCAAACATTTTGATCATTGGACATGTAAGAGGAAGAAAGAGGAATTCACTTTTCAAATTCTAGACCTTATCTAAACCAAAATAAACTAGAGGTTCGATTTTCAAATACATCTACTTATTTGGAAAAGTTATAGCTACCAAAGTCCATATGCCAATCTACCTCCCAAGAAATCCATTTATTACACCACCGGTTAGTTTTTTGTCTTCCTATATTCTTTATCAACCTCTTCTAGTGATTCTTGAAATGTGGATACTTAAATCCTTCCTAAAATTTGAGCTCTAAAACGAGAAGACATACAAGGTCATTTTAAGTCATTCCTCTATCCAATTATAAAACCAAGTGAATATTTCTACATATTGATTTCCGTCCCAATCAGATAACATAGGCTGAATTTTTTCCTTAACTTATTTAAATATTGTTAGCGGACAATTGTTCAATGGTCCGATGAAATTACTGATAAAGGCATGATTATGCCAATCCATGTTGCATATTTCCATTAACAATGTAAATACTTACATGTAAAACAATGTTGTCTCTACTTTTATGTTATTTTGAGTTTGCTTTTAGTGCTGAAATTGGAATATATGATATTAATATATGACTTGCAATTATAGTTGCTGAGATACTATTATTTTTCTCTACTATATTGTTATTTCTGGTCCCGTGGGTGCTTTCTTCATATTTTTTATTTTTTTTTACTAATTGAAGGGATTTGTAATTCTATATTTTACCATATTGCTTGCTGGTTCCATGTAGATTTAATTGACATATAGGTGGTTTCGTTTTTGGGATGTCCGTAAAGTTTTGGGTACATCGGTATTGAATTTCTATAATTTGTGTAGCTCCCTAACATTCAGATAGAACTCTATTGGAAAATGTGAGGGGGTTTCAAATTCACATTGGATAACACCTCCTTTGGGATAAAAGGTTTAACAAAAGACAATAATAGAGAAACAATTTGTGATGTCACCTAAAAGATGTAGCTTCTTCAAGGCATTACATTCCTCTCATCAAGGTTCAACATGGACCTTAATGTCATAGCCTTCTTTTGCCTAAAATGAATGAAATTTTCCTTGACTTGGCTTGCAACATTCATAATTCATGCTCATGGAACATGATTGTGTTGCAATTGTGATAACATCCGTTGGGCGTGTTTAATAAAAAATGATTGAAAATGACATTTTTGCTCCGTTTTTTTTCAATATTTAAGGAAAATTACACTAGGTAGCTTCCAACCTCATATGATCATCATGTCAAACTCATCTTAGGATATTGTCCAAGTAAGAGCCACTTAAGCAAGCAATATAGTATACATGACTCTCCAATTTCAATTAGCGTATCGACAAGCCCCAGTGCAGGCAAACATTGTTCGCATCCTCAATGGGGCATGTTTGATGACAATAATTTGGGGAGTGAGAGATGGAGATGGTAGGAGAAAAAAATTCAAGGAATCCACGGTAAATTGAAAAATATATAACTAATAAGTGAATACACTTTGTAACCTAAGAGAGAAACTCCGTTAGGAAATGGGTGAAGTTGGTATTACACACCCAATTGATAACCCTCAAGAGAAAACATTTCTCCCACTTTATTTGTTGGCATAACCTAGTAAGTGTTATTCACTAGCATGCATTTTGTAAAGGCCTTGACCTAGTTCCCATTAAACTCCATCCACTAGGTTGTAGAGGATTCAAGTCTAATTTCATGAAAAGCAAGTTGGGGATGATCACATTGACCTCGCTTCATGACATGTATATGAAGACTACCTTGAACCATTTTTCTCGCGTAAGGAAAGAGACACATTCCCATGTCCAAGCATGAAAACATTCTTTGATATTGTTAATGCCTCTAGTGTTTACTTCTACAAGTTCTATAGGCAAGTAGTCCAGCGCGAGCTCGATCTCATCTTTATAAAAAGGTGACATATCTAGTAAATGCCTCACAGTCAATCGAATGGATCTAAATAGAAGTTCTTCATTTTAATATCCATAAAACACAACAATCCTTTGAAGGTAAACTATGTACATGTGTCATTTCTACCAAAAATAAAGTGTATAAGTGGTAAATTTTATACCAAGTGTGCACCCACCATGTAAAGCGCAATTTGGTGAATTTATCATTTTTATAATTTCTTTTTCGATTAAATTGAGTTTTACACATCAATTATTGCTTTGAAAATGTGTTCACACCAGGTACACTGTAAATTACAAATTTATTTTCCGAAATCTATTTTGTGTAAATGTCGACCAATAGATATATATATCATGGAGGATGAACGGCCAAGAAGACCAACCAAATCCCATATGGAGGTTCAGTGGATCTAGGGATGTTCACTTTCGTATTTAAATATAATCTTAAATATCCATACATGTGTGTACATATGGAATTGATTTTTTATTAACTTTGTGAGTTAAATTAGTTGTTAATAAGTTTCATTTTTTTACCTAGGAGGTAAGAGGAGAAGTGTTTCTACTCCATCCATGAACGTGCTTCATGGTTCAACCAACCGTGGTATGGTTGACACAATTTAATCAATGAATATGTATATGTATTTATATGTACACATGAATGTATTTTTCTTAATTGACTATAAATTCACATTTGTTTATGAAGCTTCTCCTTCGTCTCGAGAGGTTGGTGGTGGTTCAACCACTCAGAGGGCCATCAATGAGTGGTAGCATGTTGCGTGAAGGGGGTGATATATTTATTCCCCGAAGGCCAATCAATGACCGCTAGTTCTTAGCAAAATATTTTGGGTCTTGTTCTCAAGTAGGTCATGTTGGAGAAGATGCTAACCAACAATGTCAAGGTTGCCATCAATTTCAATATTTTTTCATTAAATTTGTACAATTTTTTTTACATGTGTTTTTTCTAATATATGAAATTATATATATATTGATGCAGAGGCTGAAAAATGTTCCAAATAGTGGTCAAAATAGACGCAGTAAGGCTCGGCTACATTCAACAATAAGGTTGTCAACCAAGCACAACTTATCCGGCCGAGATTACCGATATACCATGGGGAAACCAACATGCGCAATGCACTACAAAGGTGTGAAAGACTTCATGAAAAATTGCAAAGAGATCTCGTGGCTTTTGTCTCTACCGCTCGAGAGAGTCGACAAAGCTCTGAAATAGTTACACATTCATTTGGCGAAATTGTAAATGTGTGTACAGAAATCTTGTGCTAACGACCGATACATTTGTAGAAATGACATAAAGAGAAAATAGAAATGCGTAATGGCCCGTATAAATGAGGACGCAAAAGAAAATTTTACAAAAGAAGTGGCCAATTCAATGTTTAATTACAAGGAAGGGCCAAAAAAGAAAATGTTGAAGGTGCGTATTTCAAGCACCCGTACATAGCTCGTTATCAAGTGATAGGCACCTTGCGTCTATGGAAGGCCCCATGATGATGAGTAAACCTTCGTTATTTTGTAACAACAGCCAGATAGAATTTTTGTTGGGTATGAAACCCAACTAAAATGACCTTCCGTCAAAATTTTGGCCCGAAGAAAGGTTGGATTATATGACCGTAAGGGCGTGCCGAGATGTGGAGTTTCCTCACCGTGAACCTCCATTGGTGAGTCGACCGTTTCGTGTCAAAAATCGCAACAGATGGATGCGACTTCTCAAATAAGTCAAGAAGCAAGGGATGTTATGATCGACAATGTTCATAAGGGATTGGGTGAGCCGATCTTTTTGTTTAAATCGACAAAGAGCACGGAAAATGCACGTACCAATTTTGGGAATACGTATGAGGGAGACCGACAACATGAATGTTGAAGATCTCGAATATATGCAAAAAATTGTTGCAGTTTCATAAAAGAACTAATTTTTCATGAGGAAGAGGGCACCGTAATCCGTATGTGTTAGTGACCTTAGGTTTGAAATTATTTTAACATACATATACATGTGTACAATTTGTAATATACATGTGTATGTACATGTATACATTATTTTTTTATGTGTACATTAATGTAACAAAAATGTATGATTATATGTTAGAAATGTACCATTTTCGTGCTCCCGAAGCACATGATGCGTGACGAAAAATGTTAATATCACGCTTCAGACCTCCGGTTCAAACAATGCGTATAGGTCCGACCATCAAGATATGTTGGCAAATGTTATGTTTTTAAGCGACTTTAAAATAAATAATTGTGCACACACATGTACATGTATGTATATATATAATTTGATAAAATGTTTTGTAACAGACACCGATTATGTCTCGATGTTTTTGGGATGGCGTACCTTCTTTTCTTCTTTGGAGATGTACTCTTCACTTTCGGGAGATGAGCCACAAGTATGGACAATTTTTCACAAGTTTAAAATTTATGTTTAAAATATATATATATATATATATATATATATATATATATTCTACCTCAAAAAGTTATTTAAAATTTTTTGAATTTAGGTTCCTATAGAAGATTTCTTTTATCTGTGGACTCTAGCGACGAAAATAGGAACATCCACAACATTTGAACAAGTTGTCTTTAGTTCATTTTTTTATTATTATCGAAAATAAGTTTATATATGTACACGTGCATTTTCATTTGAAAGTTTTTAATATATATATATATATATATATATATATATATATATATATATATATATATATATATATAAAACCGTACATGTATATTGCATGTATTTTACCGTAGATGTTCCTATGGGGGTTAAATTGTTCATCAAATGGAGAGGGAACCTCATGAGGTATTGCATGATTTTTTTTTTGTTATATTTTGTTTTTTCCATGAAGTTCTAGATATATATATTCTCATTCATTTTTAAAACATCAAATTTTAATGTTCAAGTACATGTGCATCAAAGGTATGTAGGTTTCCCATGATGCTTCCCATGATAGGGCGCGGATTGAGACCGATAGGAAAGATGCTAGATCCGTTCTTATTTGATGGACATGATTTGTAGATTTGATTTTCAAGATTTAGATGGTCTTAAAATTTGTTAAAATTGGATACAGCTTTTGATACTTGTGAGATCTACAATTTTTGGACATATTTTATTACATTGTTAATATGATTTGTTTTATTTAATTTTGGGATATTTAGTACTTTTGGCATGTGAATGTGAAGTAATGTTGTCATCTGAACTACATTTGGCATGTTATGTAATGACATGTGTTATAATATGTTTTGTTTTTAAAAATTAAGTTTTGGATGTTTGGAGTACATTTGGCATGTGAAGTAATGTTGTGATCTATATTTTTTGTTAAATTAAAAGTTAAAAGTTTTGGATGGTTTCAATCAACATTTGGCATGTGATATTTAATGTTAAATATTTTTATTGATAGTTGAATTATAATTGGCATGGCATGTGAAGCTAAAACTCAAAGTTTTGGATGGTTTCAATCTACATTTTGCATGTGATATTTAATGAACTTTAAATGTTTAATGTTTTAATGTTGCACTATATATAATCAAAAGGTTTTTTAAAACTTAAAGTTTTGGATGGTTTCAATCTACATTTGGCACATGTGGTATATAATGTTAAATGTTTCTATTGATCTAGTTGAACTATAATTGGAATGGCATGTGAAGTAACGTTACACGATATATATAATCAAAAAGTTTTTAAACTCAAGTTTTGAATGGCTTCAATCTACATTTCTGTACATGTGATATTTAATGTTTTAAATGTTAATGTTTTAATGTTGTACCATATATTATCAAAAGTTTTTAAAATTTTAAAGTTTTGATGGTTTCACCTTACATTTGGTACATGGTATATAATGTTAAATGTTTCTATTGGATAGTTGTTCACTATAATTGGCATGGCATGTCAAGTAATGTGCAAATGCCTTTTTGGATGGTTGAAGTACATTTGAATTTAAGATTTCTTTTGATTCTGGCATGTAGTCTTGTTTGAATGAAAATTTCCAATAGGAAGAACATAGCTTTTCAATGCAATTCAACTATGTATCAATTGAGCTCTAATTGAAAAAAGAGTTTAAAGAAGTAGATATATGTACAATTATCCCTTTAATTTTTATTGGAAATATAATTCTAGTACATATATATGTTTGTTGAATTTGGGTCATGTCGTTAATGCACTCAAATAGGTAGCCTTGTCGATTTATTTACATTGTGGAAACTTTTTACCTTTAAAATCCAACAATTTTTTCATCAATGCACATAGAAAAACTACTTGGAACAATTAATTTCATTCTAGAACATATCTATCCAATAACAAGTAACATTTTTCATCAATGCACATCAACATATTCGACCATTGGACAAACAAATTTTGTACTAGATTTTCAATTAGGAATAGAGATGGGTCAAATCCCACCAAAAGCTTCGAGAAGTGCTCCAAGTCTCTTGCATGAAAGGAATTTTCATACAAACCATACTCGTAGATGATTTATTTACATTGTGTCCATACTTTTTACTGTGAAATCCAACTAGTTTTTCATCAATGCAGATAGAAAAACTAGTTCCAAGCACTGCATTCCTGTGACATATTGAGTACGTAAATAATTTTTCATCAATGCACATAGTAAAACTAGAACAATTAATTTCATTCTAGAATATATATATATATATATATATATATATATATATATATATATCGAACAATAGACATAATATTTTCATCAATGCACATGCATAGAAAAGCTACTTTCGCTGATACTAGAGCACATGTCAGAACAAAAATTGTACATGTGCAAATGCTCGCACAAATAACATAAGTGTGCCTCAATTTTTAGTTGAGTACCGGAAGTTCGAAAACATATTTAATCCAAAGAGAATAAATTGCTGGACAATTCACTCAAAAAAATTCTAATGGAATTCCATCTTCAATAATCCGTTCATGATCGGATTTTGACATTTTCCATCTCTTAATTTTCTCATTTTTTTCTTTGATTGAACTTCTATCAACTTTATGCGTGTCGCACATACCAAGTGACTATATTGACAATCTATGGAATCGTGTTCATAGTCTTCAAAGTAAAAACTTTCCACTTTGATGAGTTTGTTTGAAAAATAATCTTTTCAAGACATGATCCTCTGCCATATTGAAACTGATCATTATAGTTTTGTAATAATTTTATTTATTAGTGCAACGCATCAAATAATACTTCACATTTTCATCAAGTAATAATAGGTGCAATTACATCAAAATATCTCCCCGCACAATAAAACAAACTTTAACAAAATTATACATATTTAAATTTATTTCTAGGATCTTAAATCCATGAGAAAGTAATTCAAATGTTACCTTCTCTAACAAGATCAAAAACTCGATCACCATCGATGATATTGTAGTTTCCTCCTATTGCATTTCTTCAAACATTGCAACATACATTTTTCCCTTTGTATTTAGCTCGTATGCTTCTCAATCGTTCACATACATTTTGTTTTTACAAACGTCATTGGATTTTTGTAAGCTGTTCATGCAAACATCACAAAAAAAAAGAATATTTTCTTTTATCCAATGCAAACACATTTCTCTGGGATAATTTGTTTGAATTGAATGCAATTTTCGAGTCTTTTATTGTTTCAATGTCACTTCTAATTGATCTATCTACGTCTTCGATCCCAATATGCCGAAAACCTTTTATATGGAAAATTAGAAGAAGAATTTGTAAATATGATATCAAAATTATACAATCAAAGATAATCAATGCATTATAAATGTACAATGTTTAAAATTAGATTTCCTAATATAAATTAAATTGAATGTAACTTCGCACTTACCTTGATAGGTTAGTCTTTAAGTGGCTTAGAGCAACATACCATTGAACAACTTTTGGGGCTGCTCATAAGTCGGCTTGCAAGGTGGTTCATTTGATATCTTCAAAGTGCTCGTTTTATGCATGCTCTTGCACCGTCATGTTCTCCTTTCCATGGCTGCCCAACGAACTCCAACAATGTTTAATGCAATTTTTCTTATGAAGACAACACAACCAAAAGAATGATCAAACAGACGAATGGACCTGCGTATCCGTCCGACCATATCCAATTTTCATTGAATGTTATTCCACGATTTTTCAAGGAATCATAAATTTTTCCGAAACATGTATCATGTACGATCTCTTCACCGATATAAAAGTGATATTCTTTAATGATATGTCGATTTTCACTCGTGCTTTCATATGATCGACATTTTGTTCAACATGTCTATATAGAATATGGATGATATGTGGAGATCATTCTAATGATAGTATTCACTCGAATTTCTTTTTGTGGAACAAAATGTGTAGTTTTAAGTGCAAATCAATCACCGAAAAAATGGTCCTTGGTGGAAAAATTCACGAGATTTTTGGAATTGCAAGTCTCTGCCATCAAGCCCTATGGAATGCTGGTGTATTTGTAAATTTCGCCAAACTTTCTCAAAAAGTCTATCGTAAAATTTTTGTCTTCTAGTAATTCAATTCTTTTAACACTATTTGCACCTTGAATCGATGTATCGATATATTCATATCTCTTCCATTTCACTTTCATGTTGGACAATGATTGATCATTTATATCAATACGATATTTTTTTTGAAATTTAGTCAAATCTCCACAATCATCGTACTTTTTACCACCAACACATTTATTTTCGTAAAATAGTTCATCACTTTCTCTTTCACATAGAATTTGAGATAGAAAATCCGCCGTATAGTGGAAGGAGGAGGTGAATCCTTCCATAATGTTCTACCTCTAAATCAAGGAATGTTTCATAATATAACCCAAATTCCACATGATAACGTGCGCCCAAAGTGTCGCGTACGTGATAGGTTTTACATACCATGGTTTTTGTTGAATAAAAGCACCGAGTGAAACATGAATTTCATGATTCCTCTTCTTGAAATTGCTGAATAACTCTATCCGAGTGGTTTCCAAGAAATATTTTTCATGTCTTTTCGCATCGATTTCGTGCTATTCTTCTTCGATCACATGCCTTGTATTTGGCGAAACACGCGAATTATTCTTCCAATATTCATATATTATTTTTTTAACATTTTCTCCAAGTCTATCTTTATATGGTTGCCTACAAATAGTTTCAACGAGCGAGTTCATCATTTATATCTATTTGCACCAAATTTCCGATGTTTGTGCAAAGTTTTTCGTGGAGGTTCCCAAAGGCCGTTACAGATGTTACCAAACGATTCTCTTCGAGTACCTCGATGACACCATTTCCATCCGTATTCCTCTACGCACAATTGAAACATCTTTCTCTCTAGATCTCTTAACTGTATTCTATAGCACTACTCATATTTTTTATCACATCTTCCTTCATTTTTTTATCTTTGGTTGACTTTCGAATACCCAAAAGAGTGTCGTAGTTTCTTTTAATTTCCTTAATGATAGGAGACATTTCAACATTTGAGCCTGAACTCGTCACTCGCTCATTTAAGAAATACTTTTCAAAAATGCAATAATATGATATCGTACAAGATGGTCGTGTTTTTATCTCCACATGTGTGAGTGTCAGTTATTTTGTAACATCTCATTATCGATAGTGATTTCATCCGTACATATTCGAAAAATAAGATATTCAATAAATAACTAAATTAATAAATATATCTATAATTTCAATAATATGTGCATGTGTTTAATATATATATATATATATATATACCTTGTGATTCAATTTATTTATTTGGATTTCTTTCAATATTTTCACCATTTTCAATCATTGGTTCAATATCTTTCACTTTCTTTTAAAATTTTGTATCTCATCAATATTTTTAGGAATATCTCTCGTCCGTTTACAGCTAAAACAAAATATTTTTCAAATTAGTTCATCAAATAAAAATTAAGCTTCACATTTTACATTAGGAAAATTTTAAATATATCAATAGATCATAATATTTACATTTACATACCTACTTCAATTTCTACTTGAGGTTGATTTTCCTTCAATATTTGAGAGGGCTTCTAACTTTCTTTTCGTGAGATTGTCTCGTCTCTTTCTCTCTCTACATTCCTCGTGGTCTCCTTTTCGATCGATATTTTTTCGCACAAGTCCTTTGATTTCCCATGATAATAGGGTATTGCCTAAAAATTTCCTTCAAAAAATTAGACAATAACTCAATTAATAAAACATCATAAAAGATTTAATTTAAAAATTCATTTTAAATTTTTTTGCAAAAATACATACCTCAATCCAAAACACTTACTTTAAAAAAATTTTGAGAGAAAAATGTCTTATAAAAATGAAATGAAGCTCAAAAGATTTACTTCAACTCAAAACACGTACATGCCTCCCGTAAATGTCCTTTGAATGTACGTCCAAGAAAATTTCTTAAGTCCAAAACAATTTTTTAAAAATCCAAATCGCCCTCCAAGAAATGCTTTCTCAAGAAAATTCTTTAAACCCAAAACACACCTCAGAAAAATCAGCCTTCTTCCAAGAAATGCTCTAAATTCAAACTTTGGAAGAAAGTTTTTAAATCCAAACCAAAGATCTTGTAAAATCAAATGAAAATTATATATCGCATGAATTCTTTGATTTGTGTGAACAACATGGCATAAAAATATTTAGCTTTTCTCGTAGCCGGTACCCCACAACAAAATGGAGTAGAAAAAATAATGAATAGAACAGCTTCAACGTATGGCTTGGGCTATGCTTGATGATTCAGAACAACTACACATTTTGGGGAGAAGCAATGCATAATGCGATAAATATTCTTAACAAAGAACATGTTCGTGTAAACAAAGATAAACTCCATATGAGCTCTAGTATGGTAATCTTCCCACCTAAAGAATTTAAAGTTTTTGGAAGCAAATGTTTTATCAAGAACAACGATGAAAAGATTGGTAAGTTTGAACCTAAAGCAAGATGAAGGAATATTTCTTGATACCTTCTTAGAAGTAAAGCATATAAATGTTCCAATAAAAGACTTCGTAAGATTGTTGAATGCATTGACGTTTTAATTGGATGTGAATCCCTCTCTACTCCAAAAGGGGAAATTCAAACAAATAAAATGAAGATGATGATGATGTATATTTTCCTCGCATCTAACAGATATAATATAGAAGGTGAACCAAGTGCTTAAGAAGATCTATCTCAAAAGGTCTCCATCCAGAATGTTCAAAAGAATCATCCGTAATCTCAAATTTTGGGAGAAAAGGGATTAGGTGTCCAAAAAAGAAGAACTCTTGTAGGTTCTACTAGCTATTCAGCATTTTTATCCACTATTGAACCACAGAATGTAAATCAAGCTAGGAAAAGACAATGTTGGATTCAAACCATGAATGAAGAACTTGATCAAATGAAAAGAATCATGCTTCGGGGAACTTGTTGCAAGGTGATCACATGAAAAATGTTATTGAACAAAATGGATATTCAAAAAAACAAAAGTTAAATGAAAATGGAGATGTAATTAGAAACAAAGCTAGACTTGTTTATAAAGGGCAGTGTTCAACAAGAAGGCATAGACTTTGAAGAACATTTTCTCCCGTAGCGACTTGAAGCCATCAAAATGTTTCTTGCTTTTCAAGTTTTCAACAAATCAAAGTTTATCAAATGGATGTTAAATCGCTTCTCAACAGTGATCGAAAAGAAGAAGTTTATATAGAACAACCATAAGGATTCATTTTGGGCAATGACGAAAAAATTGTTTGTAACTTAAAAGGATTTATATGGTCTAAACAAGCTCCAAGGGCATGGTATTATTGTTCCCGACAACATTCCTCATATTTCCATAGATTTTCAAGGTTTCATTTTGATAGCAACTTATAAGACAAAAACTAAAAATGATAAACCATTTATCAGTTGCATATGTTGATGATATCATTTTTGGAAGTAATGAAGAGTCCATGAGTCGTAAATTTTCTTGTTATGCAACAAGAATTTGAAATGTCTTTACTTGGGGAACTAACATTTTTTCTGGCTTACAAGTAACAAGAAACCAATGGCATATTTTTATCTCAAGCAAAATACCTCAAGAAATTTTTAGAAGTATGGGATGGAAATATCACAAACTTGTACATACTGTAATGATAATCCGGGTGTAACCTCATTTCTCATCATGAGTCTCCCCCAAAGAATCAACCAAAATACATATCCATGATTGGAAGTTTATTTATTTAACTGAGACAAGACTCGTACATTATGCATGCGCTTGACGATGGACGATTCCAAGCTAATCCAAAAGAGTCTCACCTTCAGCCGTCAAAAAATATTCAAATATCTACAAGGAACTCAAGACTTTGGACTATGGTATCCAAAGAATTTTGATTCCACTCTTCATAAGCATACGTATGCAAGATTGCTGGAAATGTTGATGATCGAAAGATACCAGCAGTGGTGGCATTCTATATGGGGCACCGATTAGTATCTTGGTTCCGCAAAAATCGCAGCTCTATTGCCTTATCTATAGCACCGAATATACAAGTCGTGCTACATCATGTTGCATACAACTTCTTTGGATGTTGATGTAGACCTTACAAGAAATTCAAAATCACATGTTCACCTCCCATATCCATTATGTTGACAATACAAGTGCCATCGCATTCTAAAGAATCCTACCATGCATTCCAATACCGTGCATACCCCTACCAAGCATCACTACGTGGAATGGTGTGCTTGAACAAAAGGTGAAATTGGAGCATGTTCTCCAAAGAACAAGTTGTTGATATATTTACTAAACCTCTTCCCAGAAGCATTCAATATCTCGTACAAAAAGCTAGGAATTGTCTCTCGCCGGCCGAAGATCGATCTCGCTTAAATTCGTAAGACACCTGATACGCAGATTTCATAAAGGATACACGCGTATATACGTGAGTTTATATACATAAACCGCGTATGGGTATTTGCTAGCATATTTTTCCGGGTCATCATTTTCCGGTATCGTAAACAATCACAGTTGTTGTTGGGCATTCTCGTATACGTCTCAGCTTCTTACATTTCTATTTCATTTTCTAATACATTGTTGATGAAGATGCTTTGATGAGTTGATGTTGAAAGTGTTCAGCATGCACATCATGGTGGGGAGCACTTGTCCTATGTGAAAGGATGCATTGTTGGAATTCTAAGTGTTTGTTGTGATCTGATCTCATGATTGAGATTCATCAGCCTTATTTATAAAAATTCATTTGATGAAAATTTCATGTTGAGATCTATGATGTAAATTGTTATATCTTACCATGTAAGGACTTGGTCAAATTTGTAAAAACCCGCACTTGGTTGGGTAGTTGATTCAAACATGTAATTCCACTTGGTTTGATTCATCACAATGACATCCTTGGTGATAGGAACACACATTTTGGTTTTCTGAGTTAGAATCATACCATTGAAAACTGGCCTAGAGATCTGCGCATGGACTCGGTGGGGAGCATGGTAAATCTGGCAATTCGTAGGGAAGAGAAACATTGTTTTGGTCTACCCTTTCCCTGATGCCAAAGGGGGAGAGTATCATGGTGTTTGAATAATGGTTATGATTATTTTATTTATCTTTTTAGTGGCATCAAACACCATCATGGTTGCCATCAAGTCCAAAGGGGAGATTGTTGAAAATATGATGTAAGTGTTGTCCTTGATGGCAACCTACTTGATGAAGTTGTCTCCTTGAGCGAAACCTACTTGATGAGTTGTCCATGATAAGCAACATATATGTGTTAAAAATGTAAGAATTATGTGATTAGTTCAGATGAGACAGAGAAAAGACTCCAGCAAGTGTCAAAGAAATTTTATTTCTTTAACATGTCACAATGTATATGCGAGTTTGTAAGGCTGGGAACAAGATGCACGCGGATAAGTACGTTCCAAGTCGTGTATGCCTATTTGTGCTCCAAATTATGCACACCAAGGGGCATTACCATGGTATTTTCCTGGCGTATTGAGCGTTGCATTGTCTATTTGATTCCGTCTAAGAATACTGGGCATCAAGTTGAGTGGTTCGACTCTATGGTATTGGTAAAATATAAATCTATTTAAAGAGAAGAAGGTCATATAAGGTGTGCAAGTGTAAGGGTTGTTAATGAATAAATTTAAGGAATATCTCAGATGCATGAAATAAGTTCTTAATTGATAGATCTGAATCTATGATGCACCCATGGTTATAATGATGGTTCAAGATCTCAGATATGATGATGATGTGGAATTTCCGTAATGACCTACCGAACTAATGATGAAAACCGCGCAAGTCCGTCGAAGAAAATGAATAACCGGGGTGTTTATAGATCTGGGTCTGTTTCGCAAAAATTTATTTTTACAGACGGAATAATTTGGGTTGGTTTCAAATAAAAACGTTGCAGATATTCGTGTTTGCTTCTATGAAAAGCACGATGGAAGTTAGGGTTTTTTCGAAGAAGAAAATACATAGAAGTATACTTCTGTTGATGTGTGCAAGCACATATGTACGTAGCTTTAGTAAAGCAAAGTAGCGCATGCTAATTGGATCAATGACTCGTTCGTGTTGGAGTTTGTATTTGCAGCTTATTCCGGTTCAAGGCTTCAAGTTCAGCCGCGTGGCTTTTCACCGTTCTAATCAAGTAAGCGTCAAAGATTATGAGAAACTATAAAGGGTTGTGTTGAATTTTTTTGATCCAAATACAGGCACCTGATGAAATGTGGTCTGGGTAAAGTGGGTCCGAGGGTTGAAGCCTCAGTATGGAAGTAGAAGCTCCCTCGGTTGGGTAGTCGGTGTTATGTTCGGGGGTTGAAGCTCCTTCCAGGAGTGGATGGCAAACGAGATCAGGGGGCTGGAGCTCCTTTCAGTAGCAATGTTAAACGAGTGGTTGCGGTGCCTTTCCGCAGTAATCCCCGTGTACCGATATGAGTATGCATCAAGACAATGTTGTAAACATTTTTCCATATAATAAATATTAAAGACAAAGACGGTGCGTGGTGGTTTTCCGAATTGGGTTTCCACCTTAAATACTAAAATATTCATGTGTAGTATGTTTTTATACTACTCATTAAGCACATATTTCCTATTTATCTAACCCGATGTATACAATCGGTAAATCTACTTTTTAAAGTCTATTTCGAGATACTTTAAAAATTAGATATTTACATCAAGATATGCCTCTCACAGATATCCGCGTGTATACGTGAGTTCAGCTTCATAGTAATCCACGTATACACCGCAAAAGAAAGTTAAAATCGCGATAGAAGCTCTAAATACCGATTCACCGCCCTCCCCCCTCTTAGTATTTTTCCCAAAAATCCGCCTATTTTGCAAGTAGAAATTCAGTCACTGTCAAAAGGAACTACACAAAAAAACAAGAAGCTCTTTATGATGGTGTATTCCCTTTAGAAGTTTCACCATTACCTACTAGGAGGTATGTTCAAATTATTTATGCACCACTCAACATTGAAGTACCCCAAGTTAACAAGATTGTGCTTTGAAGGAATGATTTGTAGATGGCTCTACCTGTTTCAACAGGATTTCACCTTCCAAGTGTTAGTGAAACTGTGAAGGTTAAACGTGGGTCCTAACCATTTATCAAGGTCAGAAAATGGAGAGAATGGGGATCCCTAGATGATTAGTTAATGGATGTTGACCATGCATAGAGTAGAAGCCATCCTAGACTATTTGGAATTTCCAGATAGTAGTATGTCGCAAGAGCATAACCACCCGAAGTCAAAATTGAATACAAGAACCTTCCAGGAGAAGGTGATGAGAATGATATTTGTTCGTTCGGTTGAGTTTGTTAACCGTTTTGGCTATTTTGAGTGATTGTGATTGAAGATAGGGATTTGATCAATCTCATTTTGATCCGATCCAAATTGTAACATTCTATTTAAATTGAAGTGAGTGCCTGTAATCATTGGAGAAGGCAAACGTAAATTTGGGCAAATGTGTGTAAAGGCCACAAAGACTATAGCCCCGGGTCGTGGGAATTCATTTATATATAATTGTGTAACTCTAGAATTGATTGAATTAAATTATGTGATTTCAGCTAAAGTTGTGAAAAACTTTACGTAGTTCAAGTTGAGTGAGATTACTTGTTTCTGAATGTTCTAGTTCATATATTATTCGTATATGTTTTATTCAGAATTGCAATACCACGAGCACTTATAGCTACGCTTAATTATGCGAGCATGGCATAGAGGAGACTCGACGGACAAGATCTTATCGCAACCGAAATGGGAATGGACGATCCTCGATTACACGCATTCGACCACAATATCTTTGAGGCCGACATCGCATTCAAGGAAAGAGTTTTTGCGACATGCAAAATTGCTATGAAATTATGGTTGCGATGCTATATCGCCATCACATATCACACTTGGCCAAAGGAGTTGGAATTTGAAAGGCGCAGCGAAGCATGGAACTATGTGCTTGGGAAACCGTAGACGGCAAAGAAGTGGAATAGAGAAGACAATTTTGAAAACCCCAAAGGGTTTATCACATAGCCTTTTGATGAAGTTGGTGGTAATTGTTGAATCTACGTGATACACCCTAGCGAGTGACATGTAGCACCACAAAACCGACTATTTTGCGCTCGCCCGTAAACGTTTATCATCGTTACGCATTATGATGCGAGAGCCATCGATTGACGAGCGTATGTAGATCACTCATTCGTATGCGGAAATGGGGCAGCCCGACAATAAACTGGTATTCCCGCTGAAGGTCCACGACTCACAGTGCTGCAGCTTTGCCGCATCAAAGTGGTAATGTGCTAGGAAAGATTTGCCACAAGAAACAACAGGCGAGGAAGAAGAGGTATAGTTAGCAGCAAATATTTGTAAAGCTTGTGGTTTTTATATTTTGGTGAAGGTACTAGTAGAGAAGGTGAGAAGATTGGTAGCAGCCCAGGTAGCAGAAGTGCTCAAATGTTCCAGGGAGAAATCCGCAGAGATGCCGAAAGACTAACCCTCGAAGAGAAGCTTGGTGAGGTATCTAGTAGCGTGAGGACTTGCTATTGCGTAGGTTTTGTTGGGTACCGCGAAAGGGCAATTCGTCGTAGGATGTGGGGAGAATTTCTAAGAAATGAAGAACACATATGGCCGTGAGGTCATAATAAATTTTTGTACCGAGAGTCCGATGCAGTAACCACCCTCTAATTCAAATTCGAATTTTTTGAAACCTTCCAGGAGGAAGCGTGACATGAGAACGAGATTTTCTCACGTTTGGTTGAGTTTGTTTATTTTTTTGGTTATTTTGAGTTATCCGTGAGTGAAGATAGATTTTACCTGGATCTTCACTTGATCTCGATCCAAATTGTAACATTCTATTTAAATTGAAGTGAGTGCTAGAACTCCGTGGAGAAAGCAATGTAAATCCGGGTAAATGTGTAAAGGCCATAAAGGTCAGCCCCGTGGGTCAAATTCGATTCATATGTAATTGTGTAATTCTAGAATTGATTTGAATTAAATTATGGATTTAAGAATTGTGAGAAATTATATGTAATTCGAGTCGAGTAAGATTACTTGTTTCTTTGTTGAAGGTTCTTCTTTCGTTCATATTATTCATATATGTTTGTCTTAGAATTATAATAATTACTGAGCATCGAGAAGTGCAAGACAATTGTGTGAGCACGATGTAGAGGAGATATCAACAAGATCTTATCGTAGATCTAAAATGGGAATGGGACGATCCCCGATTACATCGCATCCGACCACAATATCTTAGCGCACATCACATTCGACAGAAGATTTTTTGCGATGCGATGTGAAATTGTGATAGCCGATATTGCGATGTGATATCGCCATCGCATATTGCATCGGCCAAAGGAATTGGAATTCTGAAAGGCGCAACGGAAGCGTGAACCATGCTGAACCAGTGGTATCACCACAAAGAAGCTACTGCTGAAGATGGTTTTGAAAACCTCAAGGGTTTATCGCACATCCTTTACGGTTGGCGGTAATTGTTGAATCTACGTGATACACCCTAGTGAGCACGAGTACCTACAAACCGGCTATTTCTACATGTTTAGAAACATTAAATATCATGCATATTGTGATGTGAGAGTTGTTCGATTGACGAGCGTATGTAGATCACCATTCAAATATGTGCGTGTAATGGGTATTTTTGCAAGATAGTAAACTAGTATTCCGCTGAAGGTCCACGAATTATGAAAATATGCGCTTTTCTCAGATTTAGGCATATCCGGCAATGTGATAGTGCCTAAATCGAATACACAACAACCCCAAAGAAGAAATTTGGTAGTGAAAGTACCGAGTATCAATTGATAGCAGGACAACCGTATAATATGGGGTTAGAACGGCCCTGTGGAGATGATTAGGACCATGAAAGAGAGGATATATTTGTGGAGTGTCATTGCGGGAGTCGCGGGGGCTATGGCCAGGCAAACCCATCACAAGAAAAATATTACAAGCAGGTTTATGGTGGCCCCGTAGTACATAAATATAAGAAAGATAGAAGAAATGTGGAGGTCCATAAAAATCAGACATCCATCACACCAAGATGAATTGGTACTTCAACTCGTAAGATTAATACAATCATTTGAAAAATGGGCCGTTGATTTCGTAGGGCCAATTGCACCCGTGGCAAGCATCACAAAGACATAACATCAACAAATTATCTCACAAATGTAAGAGGCGCACCAATGAAAGATTGCACAATGCATAGTGCTGTGTTCGCTTGAAAAGAGTGATTCGCGCATTCGATGCCCGAGTCAACTCATGATCAAGATACCTAATGAATACAACAACTAAGTCTCTCGTTAGATACCTACGGCACAACATCATAAGAGTACCATACCACCCTTAGGCAAATGGAACCGTTGAAGAATTCTATCAGTATTCAGAAAAGGCATCAACCAATATATGCAATGCCAATTGAGATGACCTCCGGGATGATGGATAGCGCAACATTATGGGCATATAGGACGACGGTGTACAAAGGTTGCTAATAACTCAAACTCCTTTCCAAAATTGGTGTGGGGATTAGAGAGAAGTAAATTCGCTGAATTTATCATACCGACTTTATTAATCGCTTCAACAAGACATCCGACAAAGGAAGACTTAATCTCAATGAATTCTCCATGAGCTACACAGCGGAGGACATGGATCCTTGCGAATTCCACCGGGACATATCCAAAAAGAAAGACAAGGTTTGGCATGACCACTACATCAAACATAAGACGTTCTACAATCGAGTGAAAGTTCGTTGTACGACAACAAATTGCAAATGTTCCCGGAAAACTTAATGTACCGGATGTTGGACCGTACCTACACACAAAATTAAAGACCAAAAGTAAATGGCGAGCACACGATATGGCCAAGTATTACAAGGATGGGGTACTGCGCTATGCTGAAGCCTTATCATTAGAGTAAGTTTTCATCATTTATTTTTAAAATAACTTCCGTACCGTAGAGGAATCAATAGGTAGAATATAAATAGATTGATTCAATAACTCTCTCGCACCCAAGATGAGAAATAGAATAGGAATCCCGATAAAAAGAAATTACAACAATAATAAAGATTAAATCCGACTGCTATGAGCAAGTGGAGACCACATCGCAACCGATTGTGTTGGGGAAGGGTATTATCTAACGCATCATCCTTGTTAGAGATCCAAGCGTGTTAAACATCATTCTTTCTCATAATAACCCATCATACCAATGTTAGTCGTTAGTGATCACCTGATTTGAGAATCAACTTCCAAATAAACTCAATCATAAATAAAACGCAAGTATATCTACAACAATAGATAAATAAATACACCACCTCATAACTTTACAAAAATCATTTGCATAACAATCATATACATATTATTCTAGACTATTATGGACATACATCAAGCATTAGGTCGACTATACCCTAATGTCATAACCCAACCATCCGCTCTTAGGCCAACCCAATTTAGCATGATACATATCACATCAATATATCAATGCTATAATCCTGAATCTCATCAAGTTAACTAACATATACCAACAACAACTTAATCATATAATCATCAACAACATATAACATAATTATCAGAAATAACTACAAGTTAACATATAACATATTCATCAGAACATATAACATAATGATTATTAATATGATGTTTACTAACTAAATTTATGTGTGCATGATCACACTAGTCAACTAATATCTATCATGAACATCAATAGAACAGAGTACACACATAACCGTAATGCATATGAATATATCAATCAACCAACATTTATCATACATGTAACCATAATAACAATAGAATGACAAACATATAAGCAACCCTAATGCTTACAATAACCATAAATCACATACTTGCATGTCAAGCATGCAAACTTGTATGATGATCTTCTCTTACCAAAAATTCCATTATTGCAATGTCACTTTTAATGATCTGTGATTCTCCTGCCTATCCTTGCCCAACACATTAGCATAGTAGCATACCAATATCACTATGACGACCTAATTGCATATAATGCACTTATGCATATCAAACTCACCCCGAAAATGCATGCATAAAAACATATAGACACCGAAATGCTCAACAAATGCATATACAACCATACACTCATGACAAATATCCTACAGCCAACAAAACCATCAACCTTCAAGGTTAAGGAACAGAACTACTACAATCATGATCAACACCATGCAAATGCAACAAGCAATATGTATCACAAGCATACTAAAACACATATGCAAATCAACATAATGCATGATTAACACACTCGCCCATCCAAATTTCGAGGTTGAACTACAAAGCTCAGTACCATCAGGAACACCTTTCTTCCCACATCTACCCAAGTAACTCGGCCAACTAGTGCAAACATGTGACAAGAGGATACTACAATGAGATTCAACCTCTTAAGTG
Source organism: Pinus albicaulis (assembly GCA_034641835.2). Lineage (NCBI taxonomy): Eukaryota > Viridiplantae > Streptophyta > Pinopsida > Pinales > Pinaceae > Pinus > Pinus albicaulis. The sequence goes on along the minus strand of CM076583.1, from coordinate 766,787,257 downwards.
ACCTTAAGGAAGTGAATCATTTTTAAAATAAAAATTACAAACTTGCAGAATAATAACAATACCTCGTATAAACTCCAAATTCATTCAAGCCTCTTACCCCTGGACAAGACTAAATTTTGACTCCCTTGAGCCATAATCACATGAATAAACTGCATTTCAAGAGCTATGAGGCTATAGCCGTAGGCATAACACTACATGCCGCAGCTTAGCCCCCAAATGCTCGCTTGGCATTGCATCCTGACGAAGCCACCTTTTTGTGCCTAGATCCCCAGCATCGCTCAAAACTTCATAAAACGTAAGGATAAAAAAAAATAACAATAGGACAATGACATGTACAATCAAGACTAACAAGAATCAGACCTGAACTTCTCCTAGCAAAGGACAAGAATTTTTTTCAAACACACACAAACATTAAATTTTCAAAAAAAACAATTAAGTACAGAGGTCTCATACTCATACAGAATTCGCTAAGAAGCATCGCTCCCCCTTACACTAGTAAATACAATATATTTGTAGCATGGGTACATTGTGCATTCATTTAGAATTAAAAAAACATGGATAAAGTGATCTTGATTTATGTAGAATGCAATATACATACATATAATCTATAAATAAAAAAGATGTTCAATAATACTTTATTTCATTATCAAAGAACTAAAATTTGTTTACAAAAAAAAAATGGAAATAAAGGCTAGGTGTCAGTAGTGCACCTGAAAGAGATGTATACACAATTTCAAACTCGTTATAATGAGGTTGAGGCCTATTTATTATTAAGAAATAAATATAATCCCCAACGTCCAAACCTAACCCAGGATGAACTGCCAAACTATGGGCCCGTTTGGGTAAATTGGTGTTTCAAATTGTAGATGTGAATTTTATATGATCTCCGTTTAGGGCCTCAAAGACTCCACAGTTTGCAGGACCCCAAAAAATGTTAAAAATAGCAAGCGTCGAAACCTAAAATCGAAAGAGACAATGGTGGGGCCTCAAGTGGAATAGAAGAAAGCAACAATATCCACCCAGATCATTCTTCCCCTTTTAGGAAACAATGGTCCCCATTGCATCGAGTCTTCTCATGAGACAAGGAAACTTTTACTAACTGGTCCGTGGTGAACCACTTGCCTCAAAAAGAGTTGGCCACTTTTGCTGTAACCCACACAAATGCATATTCCATTGGTATATGTTTCGCATTTCAATGTCCACAGATACAACTGTGGGTGGCTTTGTTCCATGCAACATAGGTTTAAATATTTTTGTGTGAGTTCTTCAGCCTGTGAGGCCTGTGTAGAGGGAAGTGAGATTTTGCCAACTTTATTGAATACCGGGTGCGGGCATCAAGGAATGGTGGAATACCGAGCTCGAAGGCATTATTCCCACAACCTTAGTGATGGTGTATAATCCATATCGTTAAGCGGGCGAAGCTATGGGATCTAGTGAGGCGCTCTTCCTGCAAATGTAGCCACACTTTGTCGCCCACTCGGAAGTTGTGTGGCACCCGATGTTGATCGTGTTGTTGCTTGTACTCAGTATTGGCTCTATCCAACAGGTTATGAACTCCGTTGGTGGATGTGTCGAATGCACTCGATGAAAGTTGTTTTCGAACAATCTCACCGACATGAGCCGGACTGTCGTAGTAGCCAAGAAACAAGTGATATGCCCACGGGGAGACAGGTGGTTGGAACCCCGGTTTCCTACACAGAAAGGGTTGTGGCTATTAGGAGTGGGGAGAGCTGCATATAACCGTGTTGTAAGAGTAAGGAGGCTCTCATCCCATGTGCGTGGGTGCTTTAATCAGCATGTGCAATGTGTACGATCATCCTATTGACGACCTATGTCCGGTCATTAGTTTGGGGATGGAAGTTTGTGGATTTGGTGAGCTTGGTGTCTAGCAGATTGACCAGAGGCCGGACAAAATGTGCCGAGGGACCCGCTCGCCATTTATCTTTAGGAGGATAGACCGGTGGGATCCCAAAGTGTTCACACTGCTCAAAGAAGAGTTTAGCAAGGCTTCGCCGTGATATTATTCTTTATAGGCCGCCATAATGGCCATCTTCTATAATTCCAGCGACGACCATGAAAACACAAATGCTTCTCCATGCTTAGTGAAGGATGCTCCTCGACATGTAATCCATGGAGAGCGGATTTCCAAGGTCGATTAGGGTGGGTAGTGGGAGTAAAGCCCTTTGCTTCTTGATGGTTGGTTTGGCAATGGCGCAAATAATGTAGGATCTGATGTACTTCCCGACATCCTGTCGAAGGTTCGACCAATAGAAATACTTTTGTAGTACTGCCACTATTTTCTCGACCCAAAAATGCCCAGCGACTCGAGTGTAGTGCGCTTCCCATATCATCTTGGCATGCTCGCTTGAAGGAACACAAATGTGTCCCATGTAACATAACAGTGCATCTTGGAGGTGAAAATTTGGAACTTGCATATTCCCCAAGAGTGCCTTGTATGTGTGGCTGAATTTTGGATCAATTTTGTAGAGAAGTAGCCAATCAGAAGTCTTCTGCCCACAAGAGTTGAGAACTATGGTTATGGCCACGATCGATGGTCGGCTGAGGTAGTTGACAATATTATTGGTGCTACCCTTCTTGTACTTGATGTTCAAATGAAATTGTTGTAGATATGTGGACCACTTCTGATGGCAATCGTTCTGCAACTTCCCTTGTCTCTGTATGAACTGCAGGGGTCGGTGGTCTATGCGGATGATTGTTTTCTTCCCCAAAATGTAACGCTTCCATTTTCAACACGCCTACACAATGGAATACATTTCTTTGTCATAAGTGGGATACTTGCGAACCATGTCAGAAAATGTATCACTGTGATATGCCACTAGATTCCCCTGTTGAGTAAGAAATTCCCCAATAGCATAGTCAGAGGCAGGTGTCTCGATCTCAAATGGTTGTTGCAAGTCTGGTAATGCGAGAACTGGGGAAGAATAGAGGCGTTGTTTCAATTCTATGAACGCCTTTTTTTGAGATTCCGACCAAAATAATTTTTCTTTTGCTCCTCCCTTGGTGACTTGACTCAAGTGCCAAGTGATATGAGAGAATCCCAACACGAACCTTTGGTAGAAATTAGCAAGACCCAGAAAGTTACGAAGCTCTATTAGAGTGGTTTGGGCTAGCCAATCCTGAATGACTTGGATCTTGGCTAGATCCACATGCACCCCCCTTTCATCAATAATGTATCTCAAATATTAAACTTGGGTCATGCCAAAAGTGCACTTCTCCAAATTGGCACACAAGTTGTGTTGTCGTAGTGTTTGGAGGACTTCTTGGATGTGGTGGAGGTGCTCTTCCCAAGTATGGCTGAAGATCAGAATGTCATCCATCAACCTCAAGAAGGTTGTTGGAGCATTCGTCAACCCGAAAGGCATGAAGAGCCATTCGAAAAGGCCCTCCTTTGCTTTTAAGGCAGTCTTCCACACATCAGAGGGTTCGATTGGTACCTGGTGATATCCAAACTTCAAGTCGATCTTTCTAAAATATTTTTCCCCTTTGAGTTGGTCCAGAAGGTCATCGGTCTATGGGATCAGGTACCTATTCTAGACAGTGATCTTGTTCAGTGCCCGATAGTCAATGCAGAGTCTTCGAGTCCCATCCTTCTTCTGTACCAACATGATCAGGCTCCCACAGGGTGATGAACTTGGCCGGATGTGACCTTTCTGCAGCAGCTCCTGAATCCGCCTCTTGATTTCATCATTCTACAGAACAGAGCACCTATAGATCACTCCATTGGGTAACGGTGCACCTGGGGTCAGGTCAATGGGGTGATTGACCTGACTGTGTAGAGGCACCCCCGTGGGTGAGGTGAAGATGTCCCCGTACTCCTCCACAACCTTGTCCGTTTGTTTTTGTCGTGTAGAGGAGCCATGTCTGGAGGTCATGGCCACAATATTCTTCTTGCCCTGGGGGCAGATCATCAGGAAATCAAATTTCCTGGTTTGGGAAATGAGCTTGTTGCATTTTTTTGCAGTAACCAAAGAGATAGTTGGAGGCGGTGGTACCTTTGGTATCCTGTACAACTTATTTCCCAAAGTCATAATAACAATGCAAGGCCGGGACTCATACACAACATGTCGCTTCCACAATTATGGTTGGCCTAATAATACATCAGAAATATCAATAGGAGCAATGTCACACAATACCTCATCCATGAAGGGCTTGATGCTATAGGGTAGGCGACACTGCTGGCTGACGCAGAGATCTTGTCCTTGGTGAAGCCACTCGATGGTGTATGGTTGTGGGTGCGTTGTGGTCGGCAAGCCCAAACACTTCACAACATCTGCTGAAATGAGGTTCTTTTGGCTCCCATTTTCGACAATGAACTATAGTAGGGAACCCTTTACGTACATCTAAGAGTGGAAGAGAGGCTCTACCTCCTCTGGATCTTCTGGTTCCTCCTTTTGGATCTTCCGGTTCCTCCTTCTGGATCTTCGTAGTGGCAACAGTGGCATTGGGCTCCACATCAATAATCTACTTCCCTTTGTGATTCCCCTTGTCAGGTTCTGATTCAGAGTCGGAGCATTCATCTAATTCAAAAGCCCTCATCTCGGCCACTAGCGATTGCTTGGCCCGACACTCACTTGTGTTGTGAGTGGAGCTCTTATGGAACTCACACCACTTTCCCATCTCCTTATTTGGCTTCGTGGTGTTGTTATTTGCTTATGGCTTTGGCAGGTTATCTTGGGCCACCATGCCTTGGCTTTGTCCCTTGATTTGCGGTTTGGGGGCACCTTTCCCTTGTTTTTGATTTGTAGATCCAAAGTCTCACTTCATCTATTTGAATTTCTTCTCAATATTGGCAGCATATCGGTATGACGTACCAAGTGAGGAGATGTCTAGGAACTCCATTTCCTCCTGAATGTATCTGTGCAGACAACCACGATACTTTAGCACCAAATTTTTCTCTGAGTCTTTGATACCCAACTTTGTGCACAGGGAATGGAACAGATTCGTTAGCTCATGCACATCTTGATCCCTTTGTTGTCGCAACGTGGTCCATTGTATGTACTTGTCCTCATAGCTCCCCACGGGATAGTATTATTCATTGATGGCATCTCGGAAATAATTCCAAGTGGGTACGGCTGAGAACAGAGAGGGTTATGTCTCATCTTTTTTCTCACAGTAGGTTTCTAACCAGTCCTTGACATGGGGGGTAGCTTTGAGGAGTGAAAAAATAATCTTCTCCCAGTCGGAAAAGTCATGAACTGAGAAATATCCTTCTAATATATTCAACCATCTATCTATGGCATCTGCATCTATTTGACCCTCACATATGGGAATGTCAAAGTTTACTTGTACCTTAAAGGGAGTCGCGCCTCCCGAGTGGCTACTGGATGAAGATGCGCTGTCGGTGGGTAGTCGTTGAAGGATCTAGGTAAAGTTATCCATCATCATGTTTTTTTGTTTTTCGAGGGCCTCCTCGAGCAATATTTTGATAGGATCTCCTGCTCCCTCATATTTCTTTTCATCCCCCATGGGCGTTCATTGGGGTTTGCGAGGTTGATCTTGCAAAGGTTCCGCCAGATTGAGCCCTAACTCCTTATACCCCAACCTTTTTGGGGACATGTAAAGAAGGATCGAGAAAAAGTAGACCTCTTTGATACCACTGATATGGATTTATGTAGGAACGCAACAGAATACACATATAACCATAAATACAAAGATGCAGCAGAAATAACACTTCATTTCATTAACATCAAAGAACTGAAATTTTATTACAGACAGAATGGAAATAAACTAGCTAGGGTGCTAGTAGCAAATATCTGAGAAGCGATGTGGTGGCTACAGACCTATGAACTATGTTACAATGAGGCTCGAGGGCCTATTTATTATTGAGAAACAATGGAGAACTCTAAACGTCCAAAAACCTAACCCTAGAAGATGAAGCACCAAAACTATGGGCCTCGTTTGGGTAAATTAGTGTTTCAACATCTCGGGGACGTAACTTCAGCATACTATCTCCATTTAGGGCCTAAAAACGGCTCCGAAAGTTCAGGACCCAAAAAACTGCTAAAAATAGTAAGTTGTGCCGAAACTGAAAAACTGATAGAGATAATGGTGGGGCCCCAAGTGGAATAGGCAGGTGACCACCAATATCCACCTGGATCATAAATCCATACATCATCATTGATCAAATACATTCTTACAACCAACATAATAACAACAAAAATACAATGGATACAACAACAATAGAATCCACATAGAAACTAGTACATTTGTGTACCAAATACCAAATGAATGAGCTATTCATTACTAAATATAAAAAAAACTAGGGATGGGACTACCATGCTCCACCCGGCCATAGATTGGATGATCCAAATCTCTCTTTAGCCAATAACCCCCGTGCCATATTCCAAGCATGAATGTGGGACTCATAACCAACCAAAAATAACCAAACAAGCATGAATTCTACCAGAGTTCTCCACCTACACCGTGAGTAATTTTCCTATATCCTACTCTCCTAGGCTTTACCACAATCCACAGTCCGAATCAGGGATCAGTAGGCCCTAAAATGAGACATACTCTCCAGTATTTATTGCATATCCCATCCGAGGACTACTATGCTAAAACGGAGAGCACCTACCTCTGAGGCTTTACCACAATCCATCCCACATCACTAAGACCTAAACCAAGGAAAACTACCTCTAGGATTTACCATATATCACACCATTCATAGGCAAGGATTCCTAGGCCCACTGAGGCACACAATATTGCTTTATTGAAACCCATAGTTCGGTTCAGGGGTTACTAGGATAGTGGCTTTAGCATGATCCACAGTCTAATTCAGTGAACACTAGGCCATGTGTTTGTCATTTCGAAGATTCACCCCACTCAACTTCAATTCCATCCAACAATCTAGCTCAACCGAAGCATGATAAACCCATCTCATCAAAATTATATGAAAATGACAAGGTTAGGCTGAAAACATTGTCACACCTGGAAAAACTCATGCGAAGAAAGAAAAGATCCACATGCAATACCACGCATTCCATATCTAACAAGGAAATCACATATACAAATCAAAATTTGCAAAGAATCTTGTTATAGTTACTTGATCGCGCACTTCCTTGCTTTCTTTGCCTTTCTTTCTCCAATGCCAAAGTGCTCCAAGAAAACTCTAAGTGTCCAAGAGTAAGAGAGTGAGAGAGAGAGAAAGAATAATGAGAGCCATAAGTGTGAGAAAAAGCTTTCCAACTGATCCTCATAAGCCTTTTTATTAATGAGGCCTCTATTTTCTTCAATTTCCATTATTTTCCCTCATTTTCCTCTTCACATGCATTTTGTGACCTTTCATCTTCCTTTTTTCCTAATTTCCATTATTTTCATAAATAAAATGCCAATTAATGTCTCATGCCTTTCCAAATCCTTTTCCATTTCCTTTAGCCATAATAAGTTGAATGAACACATTCTAGGATATTTTTCCCAACATTCAACTTGGAATTTTCCCAGGTCTATTACAGGTGCATTGTAGCAGTCCACGGGCCACAAAACTTACTTCTTTGTTCCTATAGACATATTTCCAGACAGAGAAAGAGAGGAGAGTGACCTCACCTTTCAGCCGGGTTTTCTCCCGAAAGGGTTTCTCAAAGCATATTTTCTGTCTTATGTGTGTGTGAGAGAGATTATTTTGTCATTCTCTATTTTACCACATGATTTTCATTCACATGCATGCACTAGTTACAATTAAATATAGAGATCTTAAAGTTTAATAAACTGTAAGTTTTCGGATAAGGTACTAACCCTCATTCCTAGGTAGTATATTTACATTCTATAAACCCCCTTGCTGCTAATTCTTATAAGCCAAAAGTAATTGTTAATGCCCTCTATGGTGGATGATATAGAAATGTTAAATTGAAGGGAAAAAACATGCAATTATGTCCTATAAACTAGTTTGATTGTAACCCACCTTCATGAAAATGGTTCTTCACCCAAACTCGGTAAGGAGAGGTAAGGAAAATAAAAGTGGCCATCTCGATTAGTACAAATACCCGTGGCCATGCTCATCATGTTTTTGGAGTCATCATTGGGAGCTTTTCTGCATATCAAGACACGAGCATTAGTTGTGAGGTAGCTGACAAGAGACGATGGCTGTAATATCCCCTCCTTCCTACTAATTTTTTTTTAATTTTACAATGACACCTATAAAAAAAACTATGTCATTGAAATATTATACAAAGGACCTGTGGTTATACATTGCCATCCTTATTCTAGTTTCTAGATAATGTATCCACCAACACATATCAAATATTGCATGTATATACATATATTTAGTTTTTTTTCTTTCGATTATTAGTGACCATCCAAAACATGTCCGGTTCACACCTGTATACCACAATAGTAATATGTTTCTGACATAGTGTTATTATTTTTTTTTTTTTCTACTTTGGGAAAATCCAGTGCCACTAGGTACACTTGTTCATTAGTTCGAAAGTGTTGGATATTGTTGTATAAAAACAAGGTAAAAATATTTTATTGTTCATTTAACAAGGTAAAAGGATATTGTTGTATATAAACAAGGTAAAAACATGTTATTGTTCATTAACAAGGTAAAATGATGTTTTTATTCATTTTACTTTCAAACTCAAGTTTCGCTAATTGCCCATTAAACTTACATATGTCAATAAATTAATCTGTGCAACCTGACATTGTATTTTGTGCTCCTTCAGCTAACTGTTAATCCATTTACCATCATATTCCAAGGGTTATGTGGAACCTCCCACTTTGTTAATATTAAGGTTGAGGTTAAATATTAGCTCTAATGGTTTTTGTATTGGGCGTGTGGTATTATTCCTTCCTACTGATGGTGTTAACCATGGTTGTTATACACTATACAAACTTGGCATTGATAACATGGGTCCTTCCCGAATTTTTTTCTGATGATTCTCTGGCCAACATCTGGTGTATTCTTTCCCTCGTCGTTTGTAGGCTACATGTAAGTATATATATGCACTTGTTTTTTTATATGCACGAGTTTAAACACGCTTCCATAGTTTTGGAAACTACTGGTCATGCTCCCCTCCGCCCCCTCGCCCTACTGCGAGAAGTTCATTCGGTCTTGCACTTGGTCGGTAAGGAGCTTTGACTTAGGGTTTGAGAAAATCAACCTCAGGAACTTCCTGCAGTCAAATCAGGCATTAAATTTTTCCATTGACAGTTACGACAAGCAGGTCTAGTAATGGGTGGTGATACCCTCATAGGAAAGTGAACTACTCGCTGCCATTTTTCCCGTAACGTTTTACTTGGTATTATAGATTGTCTGTGATTATTTTTTTTGTTTGATTCTTACTACAGAAATTTAAGGCGTTATTTTGCTCATTGTTTAACGGAAAGGAACCACTTGTTCTTCATAGGTCTTGTCCAACGAGGATCATGGTCCCATACTCTTGTGATACCCCATCCAAGGTATGGTATATTATGTTTACATGGTTGGAAGTTAGATGTTTTTTGTCTTTATATTTCCTTCTCCCAAGGTTTGAAGTCACTTAATTATGTTTTCTAGTTGCAGGTTTTTTTTTTAAGTAATCACTCTTAGCGCCTCCAAGTAATATCCCTGAATCTAAACTTTTCAATTTAGGGTTTTCTTTTTTCTTTCTGAAACCAGAATTTTTGACTTCTCTAGACCCGCTCCAGGGTAATGTTCCTATTCCAAGACACATTGTGTTACCTACCTCTCTTTTTCTTTTGTGACCAAGTTTTGGCCTTTTTGGTTAAAGGTGAGTGACTCCTGCAAACCCTAAGAATATTATTTATCTAGAGTTGTGTTCATGAAGCTATCCTCTCATGCCTTGCACTACTCGTAGTATTTCCAGGTTTCTCTTTCTCCTTCAGTTTTCCTTGGTGTGGTTGTTCCCTATCGAACATAGAGTTTCAAAATTAGGAGTAATGCATAGGGATGGTCTTTTTATCTTCTTCTGGTAGAGAATTGAGACTGGAATTAGGAGGGTCTCATTCATTTTGTAGTGTTTCCTATTCATAATTCGCTTCTCAAAAAACGATCATAGTTTCTACCACCATAATTCTAAGGGAAGACAACTGGTTGCATCTAAGGGAATGTGATCATACTGAAATGTATTTTTTTATATTAGTACCAATGTTAATTCGACTCAATTTTTTTCTAGAGTTTCAGTTTGCATAGTGTGTATAAATTTGTTTGGGAGTAATTGACAAACCACAATTGAAACCAATCTCTCTTTTTTGCCGAGTTTTTGAAACCCCATTTGATACCAATCTCTCTTTTTTGCCAAGTTTTTGTTTATAACTAACACACTTACTCTTTTAATTAGTTCTAGTGCATTTGTTTTCTTATTAGGCCTGCTATTTTGTTTATTTGGATTTCGTTGGTTATCAAGTGGGCACATTACCCAGTTATTGAATATAATTATATAGTGGTATTTCTTGTCATTTTGTGGATTTAAATTTTTTCTTCCATCCTATATAATAATTATTGTTGTTTCATTTTAGCCCTTAGTAGAATACACTTTATTAGAGAAAATAACAACTAATCTCATTACCATTTTCTACAATAACAAAGAAATATTTCTTTTTTTCCCTACGAGTACAAATTTTGTAATTAAAACCCGTGGTGGTAGGATCTATTACCGTTTCATTCATATTATCAGGGGTGGATTGAGGCATGACAGGGCACAAAGTATTTACCCCAAGCCGTAGTTAGCCGGAATGATACCGTTCACGAGAGTTTTCTTGAGTATGGTATCTAATTGTCCATATATATATATATGAAGAAATTCTATGGTACTCGTGTTAATTCCTGTTAATAGTAGTTTTGCTCTTTTTGTTTATTTAGAAATACTTATCACACTCTCTTCTTACGCCCTTATGACAATGTTCTTCCTGCAAAATTGATTAGTCATATACAACCCTAATTCTTTTATGACTTTTAATTAGTATTTAAAACAAATAATGCATATCATTTTTGGGATTCAAATGCGTTAAGTAATTCATTAATCTATGACCATTTCCATGAGACGTAGTCATAAATGACTAATTTTTCATGATTTTTGAATAGCCCAGTTAGCACTCATTGCATCGGGTGGTGATGCTCACAGGGGTGAAGAAGTGGGATTGAAACTAGTGAAATGAATCACATAGCATCAATCATCACTTTCGAGGCTTCCACCCGGTAACCAGGACTTCCCGAGAGGTCACCCATCCCAGAACTCCTTCTGGCTCAAGCACGCTTAACTGTGGAGTTTTTCCCCACAATCAAGCCCACTTAGCTTGCTACCCCATTGATGCAGGATCATCCTGCTTGATTTTTATTAAAATATGTGTAGCTGGGGGGTGATGTCTTTTTAATTATTTTATAAATTATTATGCTCATTTTAATAAATTAAGAGAGAAAAATATGAGTGTAAGGATTATTGTAAATATTATTTTAATATTGAGAATATGAGTGGAGTTGAGTTGGGTAGATAATTTAGGGATCAGGAATTCCTTCAATGGAACTTAGTTGAGTCAAATAAGGGATAAATATATTTTGGATTTTGGTTGAGAATTGTGTGGAGAAAATCATGGATTGGGGTTAATTCATAATTATGTATAAATATGAAGCTTGTGTGAGGATGGAGAACAGAGTGAAGAATACAGAGAGAGATAGAGAGAAACTCGGTGAGAGTTTTTGAAGAGGTCGAGAGCCGAGAGGCCCACAAATGTAATATTCGAGCAATTGGTTTGAATCTGAATTTTATGTTATTATTGTATGCCAGTATATTATTTGTGTTGACTCTCTCTTCTTTGTATATGTTTTGAGCTGAATTAAAATGTGGTTTTTAATGACAAATTTGATGAAGTTTCCATGTTAAGGAAACACGCATTGTATTATGCGCAAGGATCTGTTTTATAGTAGAATCCTTGCATCATTTGGTATCAAAGCAAGATCCATGCCTGGCGGGGTGCGATTAGAGGTCTTGGATGTTAGAGTTTAATGTGTGATAGACTGCTGGAGGTTTGACTTAAATATGTGAATTGCGTCCTAAGTGAATTTAATTTTTGCAATTATATATATATATATACCATGTATGAGTGGGTGAACGCGGGACAATTGGTGCATTCGAAAAACCAATGTTGACAAAAGGCAACCTCAGATTTGCAGAGTGTAAGTGATTGGTGTGATTTCAAATTGGAAACCGAAACCTAAAGTCTGAAAACGTTTATAAGAAGTTTGTCACTGCAGGCTAGCGTATTTGTCAAAGTACAGAGGCGCAGATGTTTGGAAGCAGGCGTAGAGGAAGCTGGGAATCGATGATAGAAAAACCGCGTTAACACCCTTGCAAAAGATGCGTTGGGAAATATGCGTTTCTAACAGTGGCTGTAAGAGTCCAATTTCCTTGACCGCAATGCAGAGAAATGTTGTCCGGCATTTGCTAGTTTTGGTGTGATGGCTTGTGTGGTAGTGATTCTAGTAATGCAAAGAAATGATATACGACATTTTCTCTTTCTTGTGCTGATGTCTTACATATAGTAACACATTTATTTACACTATCAACATGGAAATCAACACTAAGGTAGCAAAGAAGATCACACACTGGCTAAGGGAAAATCCACACCTCATTCCAATCTAATGATTAACACAAATTCGACTGATTTGAGAGTCAAATTTGCTAAATTTTGATGCCAAATCAAGGATGTAGTCATTTCATAGAGGATTGATCACCGAGTTTGTTTTATTTGGTTTGTATAAATAACTATAAGAAGTGGAGACGTCTTTTGTATTTTCTGTATTTCATTATTGGTTGTGTCGACATTGTAATGGAATGTTAATTTGCCTGGAGTGTGGTTGATCTGTCGACTCTTACAGAAAAATACAAGGAGGATATTTTGGTATGGAGATTTTGGTTGGAAAAATATTCTTGGCTCATAAAATGATGATATACAAGTGCAATCTTCTTGGAAAGCCCGTTGTCACTGCTACTCAAATGTTGGAGTCCATGATTAAGTCTCATCGCCCTACCCATGCTGAAGCTACAGATGTGGCTAATGTTGTTCTGGATGGGACTGATTGTGTTATGCTTAGTGGTGAGAGTGCAGCAAGGGCATATCCCGAGGTGGCAGTGAAGAGCTTGTGACCAAAATTAAAATTTGTTCGATAAAACGAGTTCAAAGCATAAAACCATTATGCTCTGTAAAGGAATGCTGTAACGACCAGTTAATGGGAATGAGAGTGGCGGAGACTTTGAATCGAGGAATTCAAGTAATGATTCTTCAAGTGATAGTAAAAACTAAAATATCTTTAAGCTTTAGAAGTGAATCCTTCAATTCCAGTGAAAGAAAAGGAAGCAATAGAAGACAACAAAAGTTACGCAACAAAAGCATGGTAGATGTCGGGCAAAGGTATGTTAAGTAAAATTGTGGGGCGATCATATTATATGTTGACATTTTTTCTTAACCAAAATCAAAATTATAGATAATAATTTTTTAGGGAATAATTTATATATATGTCAACATGTTGTTCAAACCATAATCAGAATTAAAGTGGAAATATTTTAAATGAGGATGTATAAGGTTTTATCACCACAGTAAGTTTAAAGGAAATTAAGTTATGCTTAAATGAATGGAAAAGGAGAATGCGCTATCCTGGGTGATATAAAGAGAAACATGCATTTTTATAATATATGAGATGGCTTGTTATTCATAGTGTGGGTTCTTCGCAGTTTTGGCCGCGTCATTTTGGACCAAGGCTTATAGTTGGAAATGGGAGAATTCTTTTGATTTGTGTTTAAGGTTGAAAACACAAACAAACCACAATTGCTCGATGATTGTAGAATCCTTGTTTTTACCATCATATGGCAGGGCCTAAGGAGGTGTTGTTCAGGATGAACTCAATGTATAAGTTGTACATTATTCATCAAAGAGGTTGAAAACATGAATAACTTGTTCTATGTACACAGGTGAAGAGATGTGAATTGATGTACAATTTATAATGTCTAGTTGTATGGTGCATGGAAATGCAGGAAAACTGTTTACACTAATATGATGGGTGGCATGTGAATATTTACAATGATAAAGAGGGCATGGGAAAGTGAAATCCGAAGAGTTGAAATTTCAAAGAGAAGGTTTATTAATAACCTTGAAGGGATCATAAGGTATGATCATTCATTTCAAAGAGGTATTTTTGAATATTAAATAGTTTATTTATTTTCACCATAAAATAAATCTTGGAAAATGGATTGCATTTCGATTTAAAGGCTTAAGTATCATGTGAAGTGATAATGGGTGACTGATGATATTTTCATAAGAATGGAGTATGAGAGAGAGTGAAGATTTTACATCATGAAAATGTATTAAGGGTAGATGTTCATTGGTATGTTGTATAATTTTAATTAGAGTCAAAATATCCACTATTGTAATTATTGGGTCAAGCCTTGAAGTCAAATCAGATGTTAAGGTCAAATGAAAATTTGGATAGTTTGAGTCAAGTTAAACCATTGAGTTATTGTACAAGAGGGTGTATTTTTCATCCAAGATGAAGATTTGATGGAAAGTCTGGAGTCAAAGAGTCGTAAACCAAGTCAAAGGTTTGAATGTAATTGGGTGCATGATTGGCGGAGCCCAACACCCAAAGAGTTGGTCATTGTAGCACATGAAATACTGCAGTTGTTGTTTGCAGCAAAGAGAAGCAAGAGAGTTTCTAGAAATGATTCCAAGGTAGAGAACTGCAAGAGGTCAAGCGCAGGAAGAGAGCTTGCATTGTTGGATGGAAAGTAGGAAGGCTTGCTAAAAATTGGATTGAATGAAATCCACACGTGAACAGATGAAGTTCGCAAAGGAGGAGAAGATGATTGTTGATAGTCATTTCAGAGGTTCTCAGAGGTTCTGAGAAAAAGCGCAACAGAAGAAAGAAGAAGGAAAATGCCAAGGAAAATCGCATGTGTCAGTAGTTGACTAATGAAAAGTATGAGAGGGAGAAAGTTGAGATAACAGTTCACCTTAAGTTATTGATGGAATTGTTGCAGAGAAATAAAGACCAAAGACATGGTTGGACCATGAGGAAGAAAGTGAAATGGAAGAGAATACACGCAAAGAGGGAACAATAGTTAAACATACAGTTGACAGAGGAGCTGAGGAAGCTTGAGCAGATGGTAAGTGAGCAATTGAGATGTGAAGAACTCAGAGAGGCTGAGTTGAAAATGGAAGTTTCCATTTGTGCCCCAGAACAGGGTAAAATCTTGGGTGAAGATATCAATGAGGAAGATCTCATGGACTATTGGAATACTTCAAAAGAATTATTGACAAGAGAAGCAAATGAGACTGAACTGTCTTGTGGTTTTAAAACTAATGATTTGTGTATGATTGCAGGTATATCATAGGATGATGAACAAGCCTTAGAGTTTGTTAAAGAGAAGGAGTTGAATCTGAAATCTATTCAGATTAATGCTGAGATAGCAAGATCTCAGAAAGAAAAGGAGACAGAGGGGTCTCATGGAAATATGCAACAGAGTATTGAAGTAGAGGAAGAAGGTTCATCTGATGATTGGTCAACAACAAGTGAAGGTATGGAAAGTCGTGTAAAGTTTCCAAATTCTACTCCCATTGAAATTGTTGAGTTATATAGAAAGTTAGATCTTCAAAGAAGAGAGTTGGAAAAGCAGAGGATCTATACTCAAGATAAATTGTTGAATGTGAAAGACAAAGAAATTGTCATGAATGATAGTTAAGAAATAGAGATAAGGATGTAAGAATGATTCAGCAAAGTAAAGGAGTTCATTGTGTGAACAAGAGTAGGGAAACATTCTGGAAACAGATGATATGAAAAAGATACTAGCTGACAGTCTCATGGAGAATTTAAATCAACATACTGATGTGCTGACAAGGGAGTTAAATGAAAACTCAAAGCAGCATACTGAGATGTTTCCAGAGGAGGAAGAGACATTGAAATCTTGTAATTTTAATACCAATAATTCATGTGTTAATTATGCAGGCAAAGAAGGACATCAAATGGAAAATGGCAGAGAATTTAATGAAAAGGAAACTATTTTAGCTGAAAACATAGTGAAGGATCATCATTATATCATGGTGATTGGCACAATGGAGATAACCCTGGAAATTGGGAAGGAAGACAGTGAAGATTTTCTATGTCCTGGAAGAGACTTAGAACTGCAAGAAGAAGATTTAGTGACTAGATCATTAAATGAGACCATTGGATCTTGTAATTTTGATGTTGATAATTTGACTGTTTTTACAGATGTTGCAGAGGACAATCCATCTCTTGGAGTTGTCTTGAATGAAGATACAAATTTTGAAGAAGATGAATTGATTGTCAGAATCAATCAAAGAGGTAAAAGACAATCACTGAAGGTTGTCAAGGAAGAAGAAGAAGGTTATGTTGAAACTGAATTGCAGTATATTGATGATGTGTTTGAAATAAAACAAGTACAAAGGGAATGGCTGAAATGCTTGCTGGAAACAATTATGTCAGAGAAAGAAATTGCAGACACTAAAGGGAAAATACCTGAAGTTATGGAAGAGGCAGCAACATCTACAACAATGTCCAAAAAAAGATTATTTGGAGCAATATCTACAATAATATTTGTAGCAAAAATTGGACAGCAGCCAAACAGAGTTTGGGATCCTGGAGGGAGCAAGTTATTAAGACTTGTGGCTGTCACATTATTACAGAAAAGTGACAGACCGCATACACATGAGTCTATGGAAACTTCTCTACATGGGGAGTCTGATGCAGGAGCATCCTGCTTGATTTTTATTAAAATATGTGTAATTAGGGGGGGGGTGATATCTTTTTAATTATTTTATAAATTATTATGCTCGTTTTAATAAATTAAGAGAGAAAAATATGAGTGTGAGGATTATTGTAAATATTCTTTTAATAATTGAGAATATGAGTGGAGTTGAGTTAGGTATATAGTTTAGGGATCAGGAATTCCTTCAATGGAACTCAGTTGATTAAAAAAAGGGATAAATCTATTTTGGATTTTAGTTGAGAATTGTGTGGAACAAATCATGGATTGGAGTTAATTCATAATTATGTATAAATATGAATCTTGTGTGAGGATGAAGAGCAGAGTGAGGAATACAGAGAGAGATAGAGAGAAACTCGGTGAGATTTTTTGAAGAGGTTGAGAGCTGAGAGGCCCACAAATGTAATATTCGGGCAACTGGTTTGAATCTGAATTTTATGTTATTATTGTATGCCAGTATATTATTTGTGTTGGCTCTCTCTTCTTTGTATATGTTTTGAGCTGAATTAAAATGTGGTTTTTAATGACAAATTTGATGAAGTTTCCATGTTAAGGAAACACACACTGTATTATGCGCAAGGATCCGTTTTATAGCAGAATCCATGCATCACCCATTTGCAAAACCTTAGCAAGTATTGTGCCTCATGAACCATTCAAGTAGAGATCCCTTTGTATTTAGGTATGAGGGGTTTTCGCATTGCATTATATTAGATATCATTTTTGGGATTCAACTGCGTTAAGTAAGTCATTATTCTATGACCATTTCCATGATACATAGTCATAACTGACTAATTTCTCATGATTTTTAAATAGTCCACTTAGCACTCATTACATCGGGTGATGCTCACAGGGGTGAAGAATTGGGATTGAAACTAGTGAAATGAATCACATAGCATCAATCATCACTTCCAGGTCTTGCACCTGGTAACCAGGACTTCCCGGGAGGTCACCCATCCCAGAACTCCTCTTGCTCAAGCACGCTCAACTGTGGAGTTTTTAATAGTCCACTTAGCACTCATTACATCGGGTGATGCTCACAAGGGTGAAGAAATGGTCATAGATTAATGAATTACTTAACGCAGTTGAATCCCAAAAATGATATCTAATATAATGCACTGTGAAAACCCCTCATACTTACATATAATGAAATTTTACTTTTAAACATTCATAAAACCAATCTTAATTCAACACATAAATAAAACGAGTCTTAATTCAGCGACATGCTAAAAAATTAAACCACAGAGAAATTTTTTTTTCTAAACATTAATAAAACCAATCTTAATTCAACACATAAATAAAACAAGTCTTAATTCAACAACTTGTTAAAAATTTAAACCATAGAGAAAAAATAGAGTGGTTATGGTAAAAATTAGACGTTAAATTTCCAGAACCATATCACAACAAACCAAACTTTATATTATGATTTCAAAACAAAAGAAATACATTGATATGGAGGTTGTAGCTCCTTCATAGATTTTGACTGATATTTAATAGAATTATTCTTCACGAGTAAAATTTTTACGTGCCCACCACAAAATTCTCCACAATTTTCTAGTCTTTTCTTCTCACACCACTATACATAAGACTACTACTAGCTTTTTATTTAAAAACATATATTTCTAAGACATTAATACATGACAAGACAAAATATTAAGGCACAGGATGGGCGGTTGTACAAAATTGATTTTCTATATTGTGGAGTACATATATTAGTTGCGGAATTAATGTCTAACTATGCATTTTTACCAACCCTGCATTAAATATCCATTTGAATTTAATTAACTTATGTGTTTCTGAATGTGGAATTTGTACTCCTGCTTAGAACTTCATTTACGACTTCATTTACCCTTAGCCCTTCATCGTGCAAACTAAATCTGAAACCTGCAAAATATCTACTTGAGGTATGGATGTTGTCAGTGAATTTAATGCGGTGGTTGAGATTAATTTTCCAACATTCCCCCTTAATCACAACTACCTCCACTGAAAATTCCCAAACAATATCTGAAATAATTTTTTTTTTCACTTGTGTATGGCTTTATGAAGATGTCTGCAAATTGTCCTTCTATCCTGCAATGCTACAACACAATCTCACCATTGTTAACCAATTCTCTTATAAAATGATATTTAGTGTCAATGTGCTTGGTCTTCTTGTGAAAAACACAATTCATTGATAGTGCAATTGCAGAACTGTTGTCACAGGAAATAGTTGTTGTTCCTTCTTGTTCATGGCATAAATCTGTCAACATTCTTCTCATATAAACTGCTTGAAATGTTGCTTCTTGTTGTGATAACATATTCAACTTCTGTTGTTGACAATGACACTATCGGTTTCTTCTTGGAGGCCCATGAAATGGCTCCCAAACCTAAATGAAAAACATGTTGTGATGTGCTCTTTCTGTCATCAACACTTCCTTCCCAATCACTGTCTGTGTAACCAACCAACCTAAAATCATTTGTAGCGGTGTACATAATACCATATTTATTTGTACCATTGACATATTTTTTAATCCTTTTGGCTGATTTCCAATGTGTCTCCTTGGGTGTCTCCCTGAATCTTGAAACCAAACTCACTACGTACATTATATCACGCCTAATTGTGGTCAAATACATTAAGCTTCCAACCATACTTTTGTATAATATCAGATTGACATTATTGCTGCAATATTCTTTGCTCACCTTCAACCCCATGATAGTTGCAGTTGGTTGTTATCATGCATATTAAACCTCTCTTAAATGTTTTCTACATACTTTGCCTGGGAAATAAAAATACCATTTTTTCTGTGATGCACTTCTATGCCTAGAAAATATCTTAGCAACCCCAAGTCAATCATTTCAAACTCACTTTTCATTACTTCTTTGAAATCAACGATGAGGAAATCATCACTCCCAGTAAAAATAAAATCATCTACATATAAAACAACAATAAGAAGCTTACCATCACTCTCTTTGATGTAGAGAGTAGGTTCACCGTCACATTTGTCAAAGCCATTTTCCATCAAGTAAGTATCCATCCTGCTATACCATACACGCGGTGCTTGCTTCAACCCATAAAGAGATTTCCTCAACCTATACACCTTGTCTTCTTGGCCTTCTACCTCATAAATAGGTGGTTGTGCAAAATATACTTCATCTCTCAACAATCCATTCAATAAAATTGATTTTACGTTCATTTGATACACTTTCCATTTATTTTGCGCAAAAATTGACAACATTGTACGTATTGTCTCCATCCTTGAGATTGGTGCAAATTTCTCTGCATAATCTCTTCCATCCTGCTACTTGTATCCTTTGAAAACTATCCTTTCTTTATGCCTTTCAATATTTCCTTCAATGTTTCTCTTGGTCTTATAGACCCACTTCACTCCAATGAATTATTTTCCTTGTGGAAGGTCCACTAACTCCCATGTATCATTATTTTATATTGCTTCTATTTATTCATCCATTGTTGCAACCCATTTTTCTTCTTTGACTCCATCCTAAAAATTAATTGGGTCATCTACATGAAAAAACAATGCAAATAAGGAATTCAGACCAACGCTACTATCAACTTCATTTTGCTCATAAATTTCACTTAAATTTATGAATCTTTGTCCTCTTATGCTTGTGGAAGATGGACTTGACATGTCGCTTGGTGTTGTGCTTGAAGTAGATGGCATTGGAGATATTTGCAGTGTGATTTGAGATGAATTTTCTTGACTGTGTGATAATGTATGATTATTTTTTGACGATGTCACTTGGCGACTACTTTGTTGAGTTTGTGTAGGTGTAGGAGGAGTCACCGTTGAAGAATTACTTGATGCCGTCAATTCCTCTTTGCTTCATGTCGTATACATGTCTTCATATTTACTGTCTTCTCTAAACTTCCATCCCATGCTTCCTCTTCTATGAAATGCACATCTCTGTTGATTATGAAATTTTTGGATGATGGATTGTAGAGCTTGTATGCCTTGTATTCATCACTATATCCAACAACTATGCATTTTACCCCCTCTCATGTGAGTGGCATTATTCTTTTTTCCACTCCATGCCTCTTCGAGAACTATATTCATAACACTTTTGGTTGGACACCTATTGATGATTTATGTTGCACAAGCAAAAACTTGAGCTGAATTATCATTTTTCAAATGTTTTGCCTTCAATATAATCCTTTCCATTTCCATAATCAATGAATTGTGGTGTCTATTTCATTCCTTTGCAACAAAATCAAACCTCCAAAATTGAGAGGAAAAATCTCAAAGCCATAACTAGTTTTCATCTTTAATATTTGCTTGAAATTTTTCTTGTGTGATGACTGCCACATTTCTTTCATTCTCTTGTGCATTCATTGATATTTGTGCTTGAGGACCTTCTTCCTTCCAATCTGGTTTTAACTTGAGAGGAACCATTCTATTGTTTGTCATCTGGAATTTTGCAATCAACTATCTACTTGAAGACTTATCCAAAATTGTGCACTCATATTTTTTGAAAAAGACATTGTATCCCTTTTGAAAGAATTGTCCAATGATTATGAGGCTATGCTTCAAACCAGGGACATAATAAACATCTGAAATGTAATTCTCCCCTTTTTTTGTTAGAATTTCGACTCTTCCTTTTCCCATGACAGAGATTTTTCTATCAGTCCCTAATTTCACTTCAGATTTCACACTTTCATCTAAGTTGGAAAACATTTCTATGTTCCTTGTCATGTGGTTGCTACACCCTGAATCTAGAAACCATAAATCCACTTTTTTTTCTTGTGCTACATTACAAGCTAAAAACGTGCTATCATGGCTCTGATTTTCCTTTATAAAATTTTCACTTGGTTTGTTAGTTATGTCATGTTGCTTCTTTCTAAATTCATTTGCATAATGGCCATACTTCTTACAGTAATGACATTGAACTTGAGATTGATCATACCTCTGACCTTGTGCTTGATTTTGGCTTGAGCCTTGACTTGGACTT
This sequence comes from Pinus albicaulis, assembly GCA_034641835.2. Lineage (NCBI taxonomy): Eukaryota > Viridiplantae > Streptophyta > Pinopsida > Pinales > Pinaceae > Pinus > Pinus albicaulis. The sequence goes on along the minus strand of CM076583.1, from coordinate 766,765,589 downwards.
TTATTGTTGCCCCTTCCACTTGACCTTGAAGGGTTGCCTCTTCCTTTAGCATTTGGTATTCTCTGCCTCTACCTTGACAAAATGAAACTTGTGTCTTGAAGGCATGCTCCAATGAGGATTTTGTTTCTCTGTTTAGTCTATGTTCATGAGAAATCAGTGATGCATGAAGTTCATCCACTGAAAATTGTGAGAGATCCTTTGTCTCTTCTATGGCCACAAAAATCGCATCAAATACTATTGGCAGGCTTCTCAAAATTTTCTCAGTTATTCTTCTTTCCTCAAGTGTCTCACCAGGAGACCTGACTTGAGTAATCGATCCAATTACATGTGCAAAAAATGAGTCAACATTCTCAGACCCTTTCATACAAATTGTCTCAAAATCTCTTCTCAACATTTGTAGTTTTGTCGTCTTCACCTTTGTCATGCCTTGGTAGTCCGTCTACATGGTATCACATGCTTTCTTGGACTTTGTTGCTGTTGCAATCATTGGGAAGATACTTTTATGAACTACTTGAAAAATGTAGAAGAGGGCTTTTGAGTCCTTCTTCCTGTTGTCGTTCAACGAATCATTTTCTTCTTGTGTCAAAGAATTGTATGCTCACTACCACATTTCAGGTTAAAATTCGATGACGGAATCTGGCAAACGGATAAAATCGAAACCGTTGTCGGATGTTTAATTTTTATTTTTATTTATTTTTAAATCCTTGTGATCGTCGAATATGCGATTTAGGATATTCGACGATCGTCATTAATGGCATTTTACTTGCCAAATTTCGGCATTAATGGCATTTTACCATTGTGCAATGTTTATCCGACAGACTAGCGTCGAATATCCAACGGGAAATTGATTTATATATATGTAGGGTCGAATACCTATTTACAAGTTCCACATTCTTGTTATACATCCCATGCTTTTGAAATGTTATAGGCCTATTTTGAGGTTAATTTTGATTGATAATCATCACTAAAAGCTCTTTGGTGAGGAAAAATGTTAGATAACATTCCTCAAGGATTGGGCCAAGGAGACGTGGGATCGATATCGGGGGTTTTAGAGGATATAAAATTTTATTTCCGTGGTAAAAAGTGAAAGGGCTTGAAAGTAAGGAGACTTTTAATAACAACAACTAAAAAGCATTGTATAACTTATGGACAGGCGGAGATGAATATCATCAATTAGTAAGTACTTATTCATTATCATTTATTAAACCATGAGAGACTTATTCTTTATATTTCTTATACATGCCATAAGAGACTTTGTCTTTACTCGGTTCAAATATTTAGTCAATTTCACAAGTGACAATATTCCAAAATATTCATTTTGTGTTTTATGCATTGAGAAAAAATATCATGATGAGTTCTAGGTAGTTAACTTTCAATTAAATTTTTGTTTGTTCATGAATATTTATGCTAGGCAGTTTGGAATTAATATTTATGCTAGTTTGCAATTAATATTTATGCTAGGTAGTTTTGGCATTCATCGATGATCTCTCTCTCTCTCTCTCTCTCTCTCTCTCTCTCTCTCTCCAAAACTAACCTCCTCTCCTCATTAGTGTACTATGTTTCTCATTTTTTCAAGTTTCTATTGCTATTATTTCTTTTTTCCCTCCCTCGTAGCACTAGTTTTTCCAATTTCCTTCATTCCTAGGACTAGAGTTTTAAATTGTCCTTTTCATAACACTATATTTTTCACTTTTTTTAACTTTCTAGTGTTATATTGTTTCTCGTCTACCTTGCTTTGTAGTGATAAGATTCCTTCTTGTTTTATTTTCCAGTGCTAGTAATTCCAAATGTGCCCTTTTGTAATGCTAGGCTTCCTAATTTCTCTTTATTTTAACGTTGATTTTATCAATTAGACTTATTTCTAGCAGTAGGATTTGCAATTAGGCTCTTTTCTAGTAACATTTATTTTGCAATTGTACCCTTTTACAGTGCTAGGAGTCTCCAAAAGTCCTCATTCCAACATTATTTAGTTTCACATTTGCTCCTTTTTCCAGTGCTAGGTTTTGAAATTGTCCTCCTTTTGACCTTTTTCCATCTTTTCCTTCATCCTTCTTCTCCTGAATTGGTTACAAATTAGGGACAGTTTCCTTAGGAAAATAAAAATTAATATTCAAATGAAAACATAGAATTAAAAAAAAGCAAGAGAATAGACCCTGTTGTAGCTCAATTTAGCAAAACTAAAATATTAAGAATCTTAAAATTAATTTTATTTTAGCACAGGATTAAGATTTCTAAATTTGAAGCAAAACATAATTTTTTTGGACTCGCTCCTTGGATGGAAGGAAAATGAACATAGAGGAAGGTTTTGAAAGAGAGAAAATGATTTGGAAGATAGTGAAAATGTTGATATAGAAGGTGAAGATGAGGAATATTCTGATCTCGCTTTAGAATGGAAGATGCTTGAATATACAAGAGTGATTCTGGATAAACAAGAAGCTTCCTATTGATCCATGTCTACTAAGTAGCATTATTACTATACTTTAGGGACATCAGTAGTATTTAATCAAATCTCTGAAGCACATGAGAAGTTGAAGGTCAGCAATGTGTATGCTCTGCATTGTAATTATGCACATGGGGAAGATAACCCAAACTTCTAGTGCAGAATCTATTGGATGCTTGATAAGTCTTATGAGCATATTGTTCTTATTCATTATAGATAAGTTACAGAGGAAAAGATTCAAATACTAGAGTGTACATCGTGTTGTAGAGTAATTGAGTTTATTGCCGAGGAGGGCGTGATTTATATGTCATATTGGATGATGGAAAATATATTTTTAGCAGAGAGCTTGTAGGTATGAAATAAATCGACGATCCAAATCATTCACGCCCAAATCTAATAGAGTCATGGGGACACAAAGTACAGGAAACTTATGCCAATGAGTGGTCCCGCACGTGGATTCATCAAAACCGCTTAGTCCAAGATCAACAACTATTAATTATTACTGAAACACTTTTCTCATTTCCAGAAACCTCTAAGAGGTGATCCCGTAGGCAGTTTGAGCTTTCCAAAAACCATTTGTGGTTTTCTATACGATCCACGCATCATTTTTTATGATCCAAATATAATTTCATATGATTTAAAACTCCCATATATATGTTTAAATTATAATGTACAAAATCATGATAAAAGGAGGGATTTTCGTTTTGTATTTTTAACAGATGGATGATATAAATTAATATTATATATATTATGTTATATATATATTAAGTTTATAAAAGTATTCCAAACACGATCTCATGTATTTAAAAGAAGGAGTCATTATTAGTGAATACAGCTAGTTAGGAAATTGTCCATGAGTTAGTTCCATAACCAATTCAGGGACTGTTAGTCAGTTAGGCTGATGGGGGAAATAAAAATGGAAAATCAAGGCATTGTAGAGGTTCCAAGTTTTTAGCCCGAGAGGTATAAATTTTGAACTTTTGATCTCCATGTGTTTATGAATAAACCTTTCACATTGATTCCAGAATTTGTTGAATATGATACATCTTTCCATGTTGCATCATATTTTATATGTCTTTCTTCTTTAGAATTTGGTAACAAAGTTGTTGGTATTTAATTTTACAGTTTTGTAAGTTAAAGTTAAAATTCTTAATGATGCGCCCCTCTTTTCTATTTTTCACCTCCTAATTCTACCATTTTTCTTCTAAAGTTTGAAACAAGAGATTCTACATAAGTAGCCTATTGTCAAAGACTTTCCATTATCACTTGTTCATGTCTTAACTTTTCCATTTTTATTAATCACTAGAAGTCCAATTGAAATATTTTTCTCACACTGGAGACTGATAAGGATTAAATCTATGGGCTCTTAAGAAAATTGGGACACTAATATCTTCTCATCATTTTTATTGATAAATGTCTTGGGAACTGATCTCCTTCAACCAGAGATTGTCTCCTAAGGTACAATAGACCCATATAAATCTAGTTCTATGAAGCCTCGAGAGGGATCAAATCCCTTGAGGTGCATACCTCTCCTCACTTTTTTACTCAAAAAATGGGTTTGCACCTCAAGGGATTTGATCCCTCTCGACACTTTGTAGAACTGGAGTTAGATGGGTCTATACTGGTTTCTATTTATTTTCACTATTACATGTTCATATTATTAAAATCATTAAACCTATGCAGTTAGATTGATTTGTTAATATATTCAATGGAATAATTCCCATTAAGGGTATTTTTACTTTGATTGTTATGAACATGTAAGTTTTAAGTTGAGCCATATACAAATAAGGATTAGTTAAATAGCAAAGTTGTCTTTGTCTATCTCTTTGTTGGCTTTGTTTTCCTGTATTATATTTGTAAACATTTCTATCGTTTAAATATTTGCGATTGCTGACTAATATTATTTTATTGCTTGTAATTGTCTAGTATGGTGCTCCTAGGTCATTCCTCGACGAGGAAGAGGTCGTTGTAGTACACGCACATGTTCAAGAACATGAAGTGAATATTGAGCCAGATCAAGCTAATGATCCTATGGAAGAAGATAAGGATGTTGATACACATTGGATGAGGATGGGATGAATAGATTGATCCAGGAGACATTTAATAATGTTGGAAGAAGGGATGATGATGATGACCCATATGTTGGTGGCTATGATATACCTGTACTTGAGAGGGGAACTCAACCTCTTTATGAAGGCTTAGAAACATCCCTTCTCTCTATTGTATTGGTTTTGGTCAACTTAAAGGTGGTGAATGGTTTTTCAAACACATGTGTGACACAAATCCAAAGGTATGTAATATATTTTGTGACATTTAGTACATCATTATAAAAAAATCATATGTTTCCTTTGTTTTCAATGTTAGTGTTTTGATCACCATTTGTAACATTATTTGGATGAAATATGTATATTTTTTACATTAACCAACACTAATGATTTCTAATGTTGTAGATTGTTAGGTGAATTTTATGTTCAATCATGTCTTATTTCTTTTCGTTACTCATATATTCTGGAATTATATATTGTATTCTCAATCAATTAGGTAAGTACCATGTCAAAGATATGAATGTATATATCAGGCCTCTTATCGATGAGTTATTGGCCATATGGAAGGGAATCACTATGTATGATATCTCCAGAACATCAGATGCACAAAGGGAATTTGAATTCCATGCAATGCTTGTACGGAAAATTCATGATGCCCCTAGGCTAACACATTTATGTGGTATATTATAACATTACCATGCACTTTAATAGTGTTTACTAGTTTTATGAAGTTCAGTTCATGCATTTTTTTGTAAACAGTCCATTCATTCTATATACTTCAATTAATAATTGAAATAAAAATTAATCCATCTCTTGCAGGTCTTCAAACAAAGGGTGAATTTTCTTATCTAGTTTGTGGTCCTAAATTGAAATCTTGTCGTTCAAGAAGCCTAGGAAAGGAGGTGTTTGATGAGTATAGACACTTCCTCTCTAAGAACCATAAGTACCGAAAAACTGAAAAACATCTTTTCAATGGGAAATAAGAGACTAGATTAAGACCACAGAGAATGACACCTGGTCTATGGAAGTTGCAATATAATAGATTCTCTCAAGGTATGGATTAGATCATCTATTTGTCATTATACATGAAATGTTTGGATCATTTTATATTTTTATTGCATTTTCTTCATTGTACTATTTGACAGTTGTTATAATATATTAAACTATGATTCACCTTGCATGTTGGCAAGGCATTAGTAACGGGGCACTACCACGAGGAATGAAAAGAGATCTGGAGTAATTCAGTAGGCTCCCCTACTATGAGCACCTAGATATTGTTCATTTGTTTGATACAATGAACATATACCTTATGGCGAATCTTAGATGGAAGGATAGATAAAGAAATAATTGTCAAGATTTGTAATGACATTAAGGAGGCCAATCATGCAATGCCAAGTGCGATTCATTCAAATAGTGATAGAGACAACCAAAATCTAAGCACCCTTCCATGGTTATTGATGGAGCAACAAAGCAAGGATGTTAAAGAGGTTATTGAAAAAATTAAATTTCCCACTGTATTTTCTTCAAACATAAAGAATATCCTAACAAAGAAAGGTGAATTAGGTGGGGTAAAGACTCATGATTGGCATAAATTCATTAAGGTAATTATTTTGGTGTATATATTTTTACACTAATGGTGAAACATGATGTTAGTATTTTTGTTTTATACTTATTTCAGAATAAATAATCATTTATTATTTTTTGTTACAATATTTTCTACCTCTATCTCTCCCAGACAAATTAGACAACAATGTCAAACAAGTTATATATGATCTTGGAAAATACATGAGTTAAGTGGCGAGTTATATGTAGAGTGTAATTTTTTTAATAATTTTTTGAACATTAACTTATATTTGAATGCATTTTTTTTACTTGTAATGTACTATATATCTTATTGTTGAAACTTGTGATTTTCTTGTTTCATTTGTAGATGGTTGTCATCTAAAGAAATCCATAAAGAAGATATAAAGTATTGGAGCAAATAAATTCCTCGTCCAATGTGTGAAATGCAAAAGTATCTACCTCTGGCATTTTTCAATGCACAAGAACACTACCTCATACACCAAGATGAGGAGATTGAAAAGTGTGGACTTGTACACACAAGATCAATGTGGATGGTTGAGAGGCACTTGAAATCTTTGAAGGTTTTGGTAAAAAAAAGAGCACATCCTGAGGGTTCTATGGTAGAGGGATGTATGGTATATCAAACCATTGTTTATATTAGTCAATATAGTCCGACAATAGGAAATATCAATTTATTGGATCACATTTGGGATGTCAACTCCATGAAAAAATTTGAAGGGGAGCACCTATCGAGGAAAGGTACAACGAGCAAAGTGAGATGTAAGTATATAGTGGAGATTCATAGTACATTTGACTTTTTGTTTCTACGTATATTGTACTTATTTGTTTCTAGTCTTCATTCACAATCCAATATTATAGTGGTATAATGTGTTAACTAATTATATATACGCATATGAACTGTTTTATTTTAATGCAGTCGGTCAAGAGTGGGATGCAATACATTAAAACATTGCAAACAATGTTGATTGAATGAAGGTATGGATTGAACGATTAAAAGAAGCTAATAATGGTAGGTTATAATGGTATGGTTTTTCTACATTGGTCAAAGAAGTTTAACGTAGTAGAGATACCAATCTTACACAAAAGGAAATTGATTAAGCACACGGTTTAGTACATTTCTAGGCAAGCATATAATTCACTTATACTACTTTTTTTTTACAATTATATTGATTCATATGGCGTAATTTTTTATTAATTTGAAAAAATTCCAAGTATAAATATGTTTTTCAAATAATTACAATGTATTTTTTACGTGTTTTTCATATTGCAGTTGAAACACCGCAAGGCAATGTGGTGCAATGACCACAATTTTCGCATCAAAAGGTTGGAAGAAATGAGGACAAATTTAGACAGTAGGATAACTGTAGTATTTCAGGTAGAGAACGTTGCATATAGAGGTGAAATACATCCAAAACTATCTGCAAATCGATACTATGGGTATCTGGATGATATACTTGAGCGTGACTTTAAATCCTTCAAACTAGTTTTGTTCGATGTCAAATGGTACAGGCTACAAATCAATGAACGTGATCATGATATAACTGTTATTCAACATTCTAATGGATCATGGTTAATACAAGGAATTTTGACTCAAGTTCAGAACCCTATGATCTTCCAATCCAATGTGAACAAGTATTTTACTCAGAGGTATTAGGTAAAGCAGGGTGGTCCCATGTTGTTAGATATGATACTAGAGGAAGGAAGGTAAAGTATAATGTAACGGAAGAATATGATATTGAAGAATAATATGTTGTAGGGAAGCATGGGCTTCATGCGTTAGAAGAATATTTTTAATAATTTCAAGGATACGTTAATCCAGACAATGTTCTGGATGAAATAGATGATATTGACAATATGTTCGATGAAGAACTTGAAGAGGTCGAACCAAATGTGGGAGAGGATGTTCTGGATGATGATATAGACGATGATTACCATGATGCTAACATGGCCAATTCTTTGAACATGAATTCTGAACACGATGATACAGATGATGAGTTGGATGAAGAAGAACATTAATGATATAAAAATGTTGAAATGTATGAGGCATGTATTTATATGTTCTCAGTTGGTTTGTTCTCTTTTATTTATATTCAATAGTAAAGAACTTTGTCTAAGATATTATTATGGGAATTTATTTTAACTTGATATTCATATGGAAACTCATCGAGCTAAAGATGAGAGGAAACAATGCAATGGAAGAACAGGTGAATGAAAAATTAAACTATATATAAAATATAACTATATATAAAATTAATATATATATATATATATATATATATATATATATATATATATATAATTAAACATAAATATAACTATATATATTAAATAACCAATATCAAAAATTAAAAATTAAAATAAAATATAAAACAAAAAAATATCTAAAAAAAATTTCGAAAAACCAAAACTACTTCTAATTCCCACATGCTATGAATTCTTCCCAACCCCACACACTTCCCCTCAACCCATTAACTCATCGCACGTGCCAGATTGGTCTCCCTGCACTCAACACAAATACCCCACTAAAACCCCACTCACTCAATAGCGATGCATTGCAAACACTTACTCAACAGAGGACTCACCGTAAACGGTGACCGGGCTTCATCCACAGGTGACGATGACGGTTCTTCATCAATAGGTGAGGGTGCTTCATCCGACCACTTAATAGAGGACTTGCCGCATCAGCAGACCCCAATCTATATTCGACCAAAATCCATGGTAAGTTTCATTACTTATTTATACTGACTGTGTGGCAACTACAACACAAAATCCATGCTTATGTATTAGTGTTAAAACATATTTTTAGTTTCTATTGGCAGATATGAAATGACAGTATAATCAGATTCACTTTTTGGTTTACAAACAATGGCATAACTCACCTCTTCTTCTATCATCTGCTGTAAGAATCTTTTCCACCAAGAAATAGAGCTTTTGGCTCACTCTTTGTAGCTCCATTCCCTTCTTGTAAAGGAAAAAAAGTATGTTGAATACCACCCATCTTGAACTTATGATAGTTATTTATTCCATCATGCAATACTTTCCTGTCAAATTGAAAAGGTTTTCCCAACAGCACATGACACACATCCATAGACATGCTAGCACAAGTCACTTTGTCTTGATATCTGCCTATTTGGAAAACCACTTCACTTTTCTCAATAACCAACAATTAGTGTCCTTTATGCAACCATGACACCTTGTAGGGTTTTGGATGCTTGACCTCCTTAAGTTTTAGCTTTTCCACCATTTCAGTGGACACCAAATTGTTTGTGCTTCCACTATCAATAACTACTTTACAACATTTCGCTTGGACTTTGCATGTAGCTTGAAACAAAGATTTCCTTTGTGAAGACTCTTGCACTTCCTTCTCGAGTTTCAATAGCACCTTGTTCATGAGAAGAGCTTCTCCAACCTTAGGTACATTCTCCACTATAGGAGCTTGTGCTTCTGCCTTCTCTCCTTGTGCAACATAGTTTCCTCTTTGCCTTGCATTCTCATTATTAGGACACTCATAGGATCGATGGCCTAGTTTGTTACATTTGTAACATTTGTAGACTAACTCTCTGCCTCTACCTATACCTCTACCTCACTGGTAGGGTCTTCCACCTCTAGGCTCATATCCTTTCCCTACTCGTTCTTGCTAGTTAGAACCACCAACTTCATCCTTGTAAGCTAGAGCCTTCGCTCTTCCAACTATTTTCACTCTTCCTTTGGCGAATCCTTTTCCTCTACCAAAGGTTTGTTTCTTGAATATCTTCTCTTCTACTCTTAAATCATACCGATAGGCCCCCTCCATGGTGCTAGGAGATAACATGCTAATATCCTCTTGAATTTCCATCCTTAATCCATTGATGTACCTAGTTTTCTTTTTAGAGTTATGTTCTATATAACCTGCTCTCAAGTTAACCTTATATTACTCTTTTGTATACTCTCTCACAGTAATAAACCTTTGCCTGAGGTTCTGTTTGTAAAGACTTAGCTGATAATCCTTGGGTAATAATTTTCCTCTTGTTATCCATGATAACAATTAGGTTAGTATAGGTTGGTCTTAAGTTAATTTGGTTGGGTCAATTAAGTTTGAATACGAACTTTGAAATTTAAATTAAAAAAAAAAAAAAAAAAAATTCACATGTGAGGGGTCTTGAAAGTAATTTTTCGTGTGAATAGCTATAGAATGACAACAACCCCCCCATTTATGTATTTATTAAAAAAAAAAATGGGTACCCTCATATTTAAAAAAAAAGAAAATATTCATGTTTAAATCCTTGTATTTAATTTTTCTCACAACTATTTATTTTAGTGTTAAAACCTTTATATTGATTTAATTTTCATACACACCTTTTTATATAATGTTGGGATCCTGGGCTTTGTGTGGTTCTCATTGTGCTACAAAGTTTGAAGCCCAATAGCCTATCCCCAATCACGTGCCTTAATAAAGCCTTTTTACATAAATCAACCCCCATTGTTTCGTTATTCTAGACCGAAAACCATAGGTGATTTCATTAAATCAACATCACAAACCATACAAGGTCCATGTTCCTAAGGTTCTAATGACATTTGTCAATTGTAGTGAATTTTCCCAACCAACTACCAACAATATTATCGTCTCAATCCCTGGGTACCCATGCCATTCTTGTAATTGAATTTCACATACATTTTAGGGTTGTGAGGTTAGGGATTAATGCTAATCCAAAATTGGCTTAACATAAACCTTAATTAAGCAAATAATCATGATCAACAAGGTCATTAAATAGCTCGCCTGCGAATCTTGCATTTGAATGCTAGTCTTTTCACAGTGCAAATGTTCCATACTACGAAGCATAAGCAAGCTTTTCTCTCATGTAATTGAAATTAAGGATCCATAATATAATTATTTATCTTCATTAAAGTGCATTTAATCACTAAAATATTACATTAGTTTTCTCGATTTCACTCATTTCTTTCATTTTTTCTCACGGGTCCCTGCACACAACACCTTCTTATACAACTAATACAATGAGGTAGAAAGCAAAGAAAGCACAAAATCCTAGGTAGAAAGGATGCCCAAATTGTTGAATTGAAAATGAAAATGAAAATCCTGAGCAACAATCTAATAAATGTAGAAATTTTCAAGGGAGTTGAATAGGGAAATGACCAACTCTTAAATGCACAAGTTAGATTTATTGAAGATTTAAGCTTGGTACAATTCCAACAAGAAATAGTTAAGAACTCTTGGATTAGGTATGTTGTTCCTTGGGAGACAATCTCTAGCTATTAGGAGATCAGTGCCCAAGACATTCACTATCACTTATAATTAAAATTGTTTGTGGTCCCTTCATATGGTAACCCCAGAATTATATATTAAAACCCTTTAATCTTTACTGATAACATAACTCTTCAAAGTGCCATTACATGATAAATGTGAATGAACAGGAGAACATGAAATGACAGTGAAAACAATTAACATTATGTTGTAAATCACATAAACTATTATCTCTGGTTTAGAATAAAACAATTGCAAGAAATGATTTCAGAATAAAGGAGCACATCATTAAGGAAAATTATTTTAACTCATTGATGTAAATTAGACACCAACAACTTCATTACTTTACTCCAAAAGAAGAAACATGCATAAGATGCAACAAGAGGAACTCAACACATTCATCAATTGTTGGAAAATTCTTTGATTATCTTTATTAATTCCATTAAGACAAAGTAAAAAATTGGAAAAAATGTTGATTTATGGTAGCATCGGATGTGCTCTAGCCTTGTAATTTTGTATATAGGCTAAGACACATGTATTCTATAATACCCAGAAAGGATTTTGGAAAATTCCACTTAGAGATGGTTTAATTAAATTAATTAATCATTTTTTAATATTTTCCTATGTCTAAACTTAGGGAAACTGATTAATTAAAGGGTATTAATTAAAATAAGTGTGAATATTCTAGATAAAGTCATGATCATCTTCGAGTTAATCTTAGCCCTTGTTTATGTTTTATTCTTGGTTGTTGAAGGGTCAACGAAAGATTATAATAAGGAGGGTGAGGAGCTTATGGAAAACACATTGAGCATTTGGCATTTTCGGGCTTGTGAGAGAGACACAACTTTTTGATCAAGCTCAAATCACTAGAGTAGGGTTTGCTAAGTGATTTCGATTCATTGATTGGTTCCAGAGAGGTCAGGAGGACCAGGAGTACATTTCAGAGAGAGGCAACAGTGACGCATTAGAGGCAGTGTAGTCATATGGAGGGGTGACGCAATTCCCAAAGGGAATCACGCAGAAGTGACGTAGTGCCTTCTAAATTCAGTCCAGAGATAGCTGGAAGATGGGGTGTCTGAGCCAAGAGGGCCAAAACTCTGTTACAAATCATCTTGATTATTTGCAGAGGAGAGGTGATGCATTTCTTCAGCTTGCCCATGTAGGTTTACATAGTAGCATCCTACGCATCACGTAGAGGCATAGAGGGGATTCACTGGCGCTGCACTAGATCAACTAGGGACTAGCATAGTGAGGTGTATCTCACATTTCTTCTGTCTCTCAGATTTCTCTGAAGGGTGAGCCGGATATTGGCACCCTAGTTGTACTCAAGATTCTGTTGCTTAAAAATACAAAACCCTCAGATCTACTGCACCGGTTTTACCGAGTTTGGTTTTCCCAAGGACTTAGTCCAAAAATAATTGTGTCAAATATAGATGTTTTTCATTGTATTTTGTTTAGTTTGTTTCAACACTTAGATTTATTCCACAGAAATAATTCAGATTTGTTTTAGTAGGAATCCAAATTAAGTATTTTTCACAAAAACTTCTGAGGCCGAAATTTTGGAACCTCCTTTCTTCTTTGAAAGAGTCTTAAATACATTATTAAAAAATGGACAGTAATGGAATTGTCAACTTCCCAAATTGTTTCATTCGATCATTACAAAAAAATTAGAAATTAAAAACATCTTCAGTAAAACAAAGTAAAGTAAATGTGAAACATCTTTTGATCATGAGGTGGTAGTGACTTGAGATCTTGGAATGGAATAAGTTCCTGCGTCTGCATCATTGCTTGCGGGGACATCCATTCTTTGCATTTTCTCCACAATTTTACATTCGTGTTGGGACAATTTGCAAGCTTGGCATGCATCATTCTAAAATCAGTGATCCTGGAATACGAGGGTCTTTATGAAAACAAATTTTTCATCATCCATAATACTTGAAAGTCTTTATGCATAAAATTCACGATTGTGGCTCCCTTCATAATAGAAATATTTTCATGTGTGTTTCTGAGTTTACTCTAAGTCACCTCAACCAGCAATGTTTCAAATGTCTCCCAAGGGAGATGATTTCCTTGCTTGTCCCAATAGGATGGAAAACCAACTCTCGTTCTTTTATCAAACAACACATTGAACCTTAACACTGCCTCTTTGAATTCCTTCATATTTTTTTTTTGTATTATTCCTGTATGGATTATTGATGATCATATTGTTAAACTACAGTGAACATTGAGTCCTGTCTTCAATCCCGAAATTATTCAACTATTGAGTAGTTTTAGAATTAATAAAATTAATTAATCTCTTGGCATATGAGGCCCTATTTTGCAACTTCTCTTTATTGGAAACAATGACATTTTCTAGGTCCCTAACAATACTCTTTAATTCCCCAATATCGATAAAAAAATCCCATATGTTCTTGAAAACATCAATAATTTCATTCTAGATAATCTCCTTGGATTGAAAAAGGGATACTTTTCCCTTCAATTTTTCCTTTAGATCTTTTATCTCCTAATAGGCATTCTAACAATCCTGCCTATATTTTTCGACATTGTCCTTGGTCATGTGCAACTCATTCTATGTAACCTTGAGCACTTTATAAGCTCCTTCCAACTCCCTTAGAGCTTTCTTTAAATCAAGTTTTACCAATCTTAACTCAGTTCAAACTTGAGTTAATTGGGCAGCAGGGTCTTCTGAATTGGATGAAAGAACTACTATACAAACTTGAGAATCATTTTGTTTCTACAACATCTCACCTATCTCCCTTAGTTTTTCAATTTATTGATCCTTGGCCAACAGAGCTTGAAATAATTTCTCTTTCTCTGTCTCCACCTAGGCTACTTCAGTAACCATAGGATGCTCACCTGTTGGAAGCTTCAGTGTCTTCTTCAAACTCTAAATTTCAGATTCAACAAACATCAACAATTTATGATTTGTTGATCTGTCTTCAGTATCGACACCAACGTTTAACACTTATTTTCTTCAATTCCTCATTCTGCATGGAATAAGATCTTGAGTTAGATTTTTCCAACTTCAGTTGTTTGATCACTTTACTTAACATGTTTTCATCTTTATCAGTAGATGAAGTAGTCTTATTCAAATCATTAAATATTAATTGTATTGTTTGCATATGTAAATTAATCTTGTCAAGAAGAGGATTTTTCTTGGCATCTACTGTCAAATTAACAATTTTGAAAGAAGAAGTAGAAGTCACATTCATAGTTGAGGGGTGAGAGAAATCTATCTTTAGCTGATCCATTTCTAAGTCCATTTTTGTTAGTATTCTTGTTTTCTCAAGAGAATTTTGAGTCTCAGACTGAGACTCAATGTTTTTTCTTATCTTCTTATTTCTTTCTTCAATCTGTGAGAAAAATTGCTTAATGTTTGACAGATAGTCATGAATTGGAATCTATGGAAGATGATATGAGGGAGTGCAAGAGATATCTCCCAAATGCAAAGAATATGCAAGAAATTTGAAGAGTTTCCCTCTTCCATGGACTTTTCCTTCTTGGCTTCATTCCCTGTATCACTTTCCAAATCAATTACTTCTCGTCTTCCTATTTTTAGACCCTTTTCAGTAGGTTGAGTAGTTTCCACCTCCATCTGCTCAGACAGATAAGTCTGTCCTCCATTTTCTAGCTTCTCCATCTCTAGCCTTGACTCATGAACAAATGCAGAATAACCATTTTCCACTCTGCAGTTTGAAATCACATGGTATGGGTTATAAGCCCATTTCCCCTCTAATGAAAAATGCATGTGAGTTATCATTTTGTGAGCAACTTCCAAGGCCTTCCTAGTGTTTACAATGAATGGAACTATTATCCTAGGTAGATTAAACATATGAAATTTCTTCACTGGAACAAAATGGACCTGGTCAACACTAAGACCTTGCCTGATGAACTCCAAGGAAAAAAATATCATGGGAACAAACATATGCAATCTGAAAGGTTCTATATCATCTCCAAATAATCTAATTTCAATATGTTCCTTATGAGAAAACCAATCTCCATATCTCACATATTTTCTCAACTTCAATAAGGACGAAGCTTCAGGCAATAATCTAGGTGCAACCCCTCCATTTAGGAAATCATATACCATAGTAAAGAAAGAGGAGGTGAATTCAAACAGTCTTTGATTTCCTACCTCTTTTCTCACCAGGTCTGTCCAAAATACCATTGACTTCTTATTCTTATTTACATCGACAATGTTCAGCCCCAACTAAGTAAATTTATCCACATTACTGTAAATAAATAAATATGTGACCAAACAAGGAAACCTAAAATTGCTAGTGATTGACAATATCATAAACCAATTATTGATAACATTCTCTAGATAAGTGGGAATATCAAAAATTACCCTAGGCTTCACCATCAAAGAAAAAATTCCTAGAATTGACTTATCTACGACCATGGCATCTACCCTCCCTAGGAATTTGGTGAAAATTTCAAGAATTGGTCATACATCTTCAGCAAAGGTATTCAAAGGAAAATTGTCTGACTCCAAGGAGAATTTTTATTTTTCAGGCAAGAGATAAAATACAATTTGGGTAAATTTATGACCTCACAATTCTTGAAAATATGAAGAGAGGGATTCATCAATGAAATTCACATAAGTCTCTGGAGAGGGATAACAAAAAGGTTGCCTTATAAATTGAGATGACACCTGGAAAACATTTTCCCCCAACTGGTTCATGACAAAGCATTTATGAGGCTACATGGAGGAAAGAACCACTGAATAAGCTCAAGAAACGAGTAGGTCTGGGGAAAAACACTGACAAGACTCCAGACTTAATCAGAGTAGAGTAAATTGGGGAATTTTCATTTTTTATAACAACATGCTGATAAAAGAGAGGGTGGTCTATTGTGAAGATAGTCTCCACAATGCATGTTTCTTTGTCCATTAGTAGGATATGAGTGGAAGACCTGGTAATGGAAACTTTCTTCATAATTTTGAATAATTATATGAGAATAGTTACATGGGTTACCCATTTGCGTCAAAATGG
Source organism: Pinus albicaulis (assembly GCA_034641835.2). Taxonomy (NCBI): domain Eukaryota; kingdom Viridiplantae; phylum Streptophyta; class Pinopsida; order Pinales; family Pinaceae; genus Pinus; species Pinus albicaulis. The sequence goes on along the minus strand of CM076583.1, from coordinate 766,749,287 downwards.
TTGTTGATTTGGACACTGGTACGATAATTTGGAGACTTTAGCAGTTCAGGAGGCAGATGTGGATGAAAATGAGGATAATCCTCCTTTTATAGTGAAGGAAAATGAATGGGTGGGAGAAAAACATACAGGAAAAAAATTAAATGATGAAATGATTGACATACATTTGGGGGTGATGTGGAGGATTACGTGGAAGGTGACTTGGATCACTTACTGTCGTCACGGGGTTCACCATCTGTCATTAGGTTGTCGTCACTATGGAGGGACTCCATAGTATGAGGTCGATCACAGGGCAGTTCCCCCGCAAAAGATATGGGCCACACATTCTGGTCAACTGCCAAGGGTCAAATATTCCAATGGAGGCACCCCACCAGTTAACTTCTGATGACTTTGTGACTCCGCTTGCACTCCATCATGGGCAACCATTTCAAATGGCGGCATCCAAGAAATGAAGAACTCGTCCTTTAACCCAACGCGCCAAAAGGTGGTCCTGCTATATGACACATAACTTCAAATTTTTAAATTACATAATATCCTATGTACAACATACAATAAATTTCAAACTATCCACAACAAGGTAATAGATAAATTTTTTGAAAGGAGAAGGGTGAAAGAATGTCTAGTACAGTTAATCTCTTAGCAGGCCACAACTAAAACATCCACATCGAGAATCCCCAAAGCATTAGATGCCAAGATAATAAGAAGAAAAACTCCCCTACAAAAAATGTAAAATGAATTTACAACAATTTAAATATATGATCAATGAAATTGAGTAATATTGTTCTCAGTTAATTAATTCATTGCTCCAAATTATAAGACAATTTGACATGTCTAATGTACCATTCCCAGAGTATTCCAAAAAGCATATGTTTTTCAGCAATGATGTGTTAAGTCACAAAAGTGGTATACAAAAGGATATTGGAAAATTATAAAGATCTAACTTAGAAGTAACTTCCAATTTCTTAGTTAAGCCACATAGCAACTGTGTCATGGTCAAAGAGACGATATCCATAATAGCATAACAATCACTATTATGAGAAGGCAGGATACACATTCCAAAATATTATGCTATTTTACCAACCATATTATATTTCTCACATCTTGAGCATACATGGGTCATGGAAATCCTTCCCGGAAGATTATAGTTCAACTATTCTAGAAAATAATTCATCAAATTTGTTGGAGATCATAAAAAATATCTTTTAATTTTATATTTTTAATTTTGTTGTAATAAAAATAGGATAGACACTTGAAGTTAAGAGGCTTGAACCACTTCATATTTTCAAGTTGTTTTTTATCAACTGAATATGGTATTTTGCTATAAGTTTTCTTGTTATATTTTAGTGAAATCGAAATATCAATACTTTTTCTTAATATAATCGATATATTGTATAATTTATTAGTTATTGTTAACTAGTTATTTCATTTGATTATTAGAATGATTAAGTGAATGATACATATATGAATGTTGTGAATGCAGTCAATTCAATTAAATATTTATTGAATTTTACATCATTTTCATTCTAGTTTATTTATGTTGTCAGTCTGAAGATCTAAGTCTTAGGCTTATTGCTAATCTTTCAGAATTCATGCATGATAATAATAATACTCCTAGGATATAGAAGAGTGATAATATTTTAGTATAAAATAAAAAAGCGCTTATACTCGGAGGGTGAGATCATGCCCCACATTTATGGTGCACCCAAGATCCATAAGACTGGTGCTCCTCTGAGATCCATTGTCAATACCATCGGAGCTCCTCTGAGACCCATTGTCAATACTTATTGTTGATCTTTCAGAATTCATGCATTATAATAATAATAATCCTAGGATATAGAAGAGTGATAATAGTTTAGGATAAAATAAAAATCGCCTATACTTATTGCTCCTTTGAGACCCATTTTCAATACTTATTGATAATCTTTTAGAATTCATGCATGATAATAATAATAATCCTAGGATATAGAAGAGTGATAATAGTTTAGGATAAAATAAAAAAGTGCCAATACCCAGAGGGTGAGATCATGCCCCGCATTTATGGTGGACCCAAGATCCATAAGGTTGGTGCTCCTCTGAGACCCATTGTCAATACTATTGGAGCTCCAACATATGAATTAGCCAAATTTGTGGCAAGCACCCTCACCCCTCTGGTTGGCAAAACTAGCTCATTCATTAAAGACTCCAACCATTATGTTGACTTCATTAAAAAAACCAAGCTGGAACGCGAAGATAAAATTGTAAGCTTTGATGTTGTACAACTCTTTACTAAAATCCCTCTTGATGAAGCAATTCAAGTAGTAAAAGAAGTCGCGAACCCCCAGACCGCTAAGCTCACTGAGTTTTGTCTCCCCTCCACCTTCTTCACCTTCCAAGGAGAAATATTTGAACAAACATCTGGAGTTGCTATGGGATCTTCGTTGTCCCCCATAGTGGCCAACCTCTTCACGGAAAATTTTGAAAAGAAAGCTCTTGACTCCTGCCCATCGAAACCTAAATTTTGGATTAGGTTCATGGATGACACCATTGTCAATTGGCCACATGGTGATGAGGAATTAAAAAACTTCCTGGACCAACTTAATAGCATTTCCAAAGATATACAATTTACAATGAAAGGTGAGGTAAACAATTGTATCCCTTTCCTTGACATTCTCCTCTCAAGAAGTGAAGATGGAACCCCTGGGCACAAAGTGTTCAAGAAGAAATCTCATACTAACAATTACCTACTTGTTGATTCACACCACTACCCTGCCCAGAAGATGGGGGTTATGTTGACTCTTTTTACAAGAGATTTTAAAATATCAAACAATACTCATATTGAGGAAGAAATAGAACATCTAAGAAGATCATTCATGAACCTGGGATATAGTAATAAAGACATCAATAGAGCTATTCAAAGAGCTAGATCCGGAAATAAAATCATTTCTATTGACAATTTTGCAACAACAAAAGCATATCTCCCCTATATTTATGGGGTCACATACAAGATGGCCAAATTTTTAGCCAAGAAATACATTAGAGCATCCTTCAAGCCTCTAATGACCATCAGACAGAGGATGAAATCAATCAAAGATGACCTTGACCACCTCCAACAAAAAGGGGTTTACAAAATTAATTGTTCATGCAGAGATTACTATATTGGGGAAACAGGTAGGACCTTCAAAATAAGGTTTAAAGAACATGGTGCAGAAATCAGACTGGGTAGAACCAAAACGTCGGCTTTAGCAGAACACTCTAATAAGACACGTCCCCACATATGCCTTGAAGATGCAGTGGTCATTACCAATGAGAAGCATTATTTTAAGCATAAAGTGCGTAAAGCCCTGGAAATCATTAAACACCCTCACAACCTCAATAGAGATGGAGGATTAGAGATTAGCAGGAATTGGATTCACATTCTTTCCCACAAATAAACTTAACCCCCCCATATTGTTTATTGACACCTTTTCCATCCTCCCACTCGTCATTGTCCTTACACGCTTTCCGAACATATCCCTTTCATATACTCCTCCCTTCTCACCTTTCCCCTTACCCTCCATCTTCCTTTCTCCTTTCTCTCCTAAATCATTTCCCGATACCCTCCCGCTTACCTGCTACCTTTATATACCTCTTTTTAAATATTTAAGCCTCTTCATCCTTCCTTAGCCCTTTTTCTTTGCTTCCAATATAATATACCATATTAGAAAGACTACATTACATAATTAATAATCCCTTCTAATATTAATAATAATTAACTCCGCATTATCTCTAATATTTAGGATCATTTATAGTTTCCCATTACAATGTAGGACATCCCTTTACTTACCAGTTTTAATATATTTATTAAAATAACCCTAATATTGTCCCTTAGTTTTAGTAGCAACTATCTTTAATCATTGATATCTCCAACATTTAGTATTAATAAGATTGGAAAAAAATTTGAATACAATTAATGTTAATAAAATAATAATAAATAAACCCTTATAATATCTCCTTAGTATTACAATAAATTAATAATTATATATTTATCCATTATACAATATATATCAACCTTCTTAAAACATATCTGTCTTAACTACCTAAACATTTCCCTTAAAAATTTAGTATTAACAAATATAATTAAAGTTTTAATAAAATTAATTTTAAATAGGGTAGGATAACCTATAAATAATTCATTAGCAATAATAATAATAATTTTAATGGGTCATTATTAAATTAGAAATAAAATAAATATAAATTTTGAAAAAACTAAAATAAATAGCTAATTAATTAAAAAATTTCAAAAAACTGGTCGGCCCTTTCATCTCTCTCTTTCCACTATTTATTGACCCTGCTCTCTTCTCTTCTTAGCAGGTTGCCCTAAAGATGAGTCTTGATTTAGATTCGAAACATAGAATAAAAATGACGACTGTGGATATTCTGAGTTTTACATCTGAAAAACTACACCACAGAAACCTTCAATCTAGTAGTTTAGTATATGTTTTTTTTTTAATAGATATAATTTCAACCTTTAGTTTACAATGATTTTTCCAAAATCTCTTTCAGAACCTCATTCATTAAAATATTCTTTTAGGATTTCTCCATATTTTGGAGCAATGTACTTAGGAGGAAACTAGTGCATATAGTGATAATCACCATCCAATATGGAGATAATAGGGGTTACGTCAAAGTAAAATCTATTTCACTATTTCATTATTTCACATTACATTGTTTCACTATTTCAGGTTAAGCATGAGTGAAAATTATTGGTTTAGAAAGAGGCTACAGTGGAGGACGAGCCACAACTCACCAAAAAACTATCCACATTGTTAAACAAAGAGTATGTCTCACTCCTCGATTCAGAGGATATTTCTAGAGATGGTTGGTATCTAGATAGTGGTGCCACATGCCATATGACAAGGGAGTGTGATCTAAATCAAACACTTGGCTTAGTAGCTACTATATACTTGGTGAGGTGTGGGATCCACACTAAAGGAAAAATAAATATAAGAGAGGGTTCAATTGTATTTGAGTTAGAATTATGATGGACCATAGTTGTTCATCATGTTCTATATGTTCCTCTTATGAGAGTGAATGTGCTCTCCATTTCAGCCTTGGAGGATCAAGGCTATACAATTGAGTTCAAAGGAGAGTCATTATATTTATGGCGAGAGGGAGTGGTGCATGCTAAGGAATCCATCATACTGGGGATCAGAGAGGGAAAATTGTACCGATTATGGGGTCGACCTCTAGTTCAAGAGGGACATAGAGCTAGTTATGCAACATTTTTTAGGAGGCAGGAGGACCACCTCAACAGACCCACTTGGTGGGAATGGACTCAACTGAAAGAGATGGGATACTCAAATGACTTTGGCAGAGCTTTAGCTGGTAGCCATAGTACATATGAGGTCGAGTTTCTAGATTCAAAGGGAGCAGGTTGCTCTAGTTCAGAGGGAGCAAAATTTTGAAAAACTTATGAAAAATGATTTTGAAAAACTTTGTGATTCTACTCTCATTGATAAAATGTGATATTAGTAATATGTTTAACATGTATCTCCAAACCAATGTTATACATGTTGGTTTCATTATTTTTAGCTTTAGAATTTCATGGTTACATCAATCCACCTCCCAAGGTGTTTATATCAAGTGTGATCAAGTTAGATGTATATATGGTAGCATATTTGTTTTTAGCATGATCACAATTTTTTTGAAGGATATTTTTACAAAACCTTAAAAAGCAAGGATCATACTAAATTTAGATCATCTCTTACATGAAAATATATATGAAGTTTTCCATTATATTAAATCTCAGTATATATAGTTTCAAATGTTACCATTACAAAATCATTTAATGCCAAGGATACAATGCACATAATTGATTTTCAAATTTCACATGGAAGAAACCATGTACTAATGACTCAATCATATGAAGAAGGTGGATCACCATGTATTAGAGTTTACTCAAGGTCAATTAATACACTTACTTGGCCAAGGATTATCAAAGATTATTAAAACTTATAAAGTCCATTTTGAATTTCATGCTATACATGTGTTTTTGCCTAATGTTAATGTCGATATGCTTGATATTTAGCATGGGGAAATGTTCGCTGTAAATTTATTTTTACAATTCCATCATATACCTAATTAGAGTATGAGTAAAAGAACCATCAAGATTAGATTATAGGCTTTTGTCCCATAGAATGATATGCATATTCAAATATATTTCACTCACAAATCGTTGTCCAACAATCACAGAGCACTCACATCGATTCTCTTAAATACATAACAAGTTACCACAATGAGAAAATTTGTATTTCTTTCAAACTTGCTGAATCTCCCTTTTTACAACAACAAGCCAACATAATTTGGAGGATGACAACCTATCAAAAAGGGGATTGCAGATGATGATGGGTACCCTACACTATGTTCACACCATTGCTAGTCGAGAGGGGTGGCGAGGACACATAAAATTGCCGTGATTGTCATTACATCTCCTTTTTTGTTTATGTTTCATATCTAGTTCCTTTTATTTTATATGTTGGATGTTGGACAATGACTTATCTCATATGTAAGACTCATGAATATTACTATTTTTTGGATCCTTGTCACATGTGCCACTTATGCACTATACAATGATTGTATTTTTCTATTACTTTTGCCTTCCATTTGCTTTATTTGTTTATCTCTCTCTATTGTCAAAGGGGTTGTTAGTGATTACACCAGTCTGAAAGCATGCATATGGCATAAGAAATGTTGAATATGATGGCATATGCAGATCTCATGTAAACTGTTTTTCTATATTTAATAACAGAGTTTGTTTTTTCTTCTGGAAAAAAAAAGAGCTAACTTCTCTTCCTCTTCGAATGAGGAAAAAAAAGATATCAAAATTTAGAACTTCTATCTGTAAATAATATCTAACCAACTACCATGTATTTGATCAAAATGGTGACAAGGGGAAGGTACCAACCTCAAACCAATCCATAGATTCTCCTGAGGAAGTGCTTACTGAAGAAAAAAATTATATGTCGATCGATCTGATTCAAACATTCAAGAGGCTTCTCATAAAATCAAACAAGAGACTCAGTTTTTTAATTACGATTGAGCCATAGAAAAAAAATATAAGAGACCAAATTAGAACCGTGATTACCCAAATATGTCAACATGGGGTAAGAAACTCATTTAATTATCCCATTTCTTTATTTATGATTTTTATTTTATCATCCTTCATAAAATAAATCTTTATTTTACAGGGTTTTTTTAGGGAGTTTGATCCTCATGGTGAGACTATGGGGGTCGACGTTGGTAGCAACACCTTTGCTCCACTTGTGAGTGACACAATGAACACACCGACCGTAAATGCAACTCCTGAACAGGGTGACACACCAACCATAAATGCAACTCCTGAACAGGGTGACACACCATTATTTGCACCCATTGAGCAACACGCATAAGGATGTGCACATGATGTAGACCATGATGCCATCACATCTAGTCAAGCAAGATTTCCTGGGTTTACTTGTGTTAATAGCACTGAAACACTACCAATTACATTCTTGGTAGATGATAACCATGTTCGCATGAAATTAGAAAAGCTTCCAGGTATTTAAGAAGTGTTTTACATATTAAGTATGATCTAATTGAAATTTACATATAGAGTGTCATTATTTTCAAGTAATGATAATATCATTTTGTAGGAAATAATACCTTCTATATGCGCTTGAATGAGGCAGCCTTGCAACTATTTGGGCCCACCATTTGCACAAGGTGTAATTCACAAAATTCAAAGTTGAAGGAAGGTATTATCAATAGGTTGGTTTTTTGTGTTCCGAGATGGTACCTTCAACAAAAGTGGAGTTACCACAAAGGCAAGCCTATATTTAAGATATTTGTGAGACCAATATAGGGTTCATTTGCAAAATAACCCAAAGTATGAGCACCCTCTAGTGATTTCAGAAAATGAGTGGAAAGCCATCCTAGAAGATGCAAAGGAGAAAAAACTTCGAAAATAAGGGAAGACACCACCCCAACTAGGAAGGTATGAGGAACTTTTATTAACGTAATTATGATTATTTCTCATCAATATTGTGACATTTAATTAAGCTTATCAATACTGTAAATATAGCTTATTCAAAACTAGCTGCAAAAATTGTAAGTATATAAAAAAAATTTGCATCCAAATTTTAGATTCTTAATAATTTTAATTTAATATTGCAGAAGAAAAAAAATCATGTTGTCATCAAAATCGAAGGCCAAACAATTCAATGAAAATCCCATGGAGGAAGACCTCAATCTTGCTTACAAGCACAGATATCAAGTCGTTGTTGAACGTAGGACAGGCACGGGGTCTTCACGTACTAGTTATGATCCCCCACCTCATACTGAGGCAAATAAAAGAAACAAAGAGCATTTATAAATTAATACTTGTATACAATATATTACTTTTTATTAATACAATATTATGAATCGTCTTGGCTCTACTCTAGAGTATGTATGGGATGAGGCCAGACAAGAGGAGGAACCTATGGCCACATCCGAAAGTATCCCACTTCCCTCTACTACCGAAGAAGGTAATGAACACTTTACTACCTTTTTATTAATAAAACACTTGTATTAATAATGAATATAAATAAGAATTTAACATTTTATTCTTATTGCAGTTAATGCTCTTACACCCTTACAACAGCATATACATTTGACCAAGTTGGGAGCAACACATCTTACAGTTGAAGGGGATGACGTCCTTGCTTCATACATGAAAAATTGCAAGAAACTGAAGAATAATTGATTGTACTTGTAATTTAATTATAAGGACCTTGTTTCAGATTATGTATAGCATACAGCTTATTATAAATCATAATGAGATCAAATATTTTTTAAACTCTACGAATGAATGAATACATGTTTAATATATCTATTTATTTATGACGTATCTTAATATCTTTCTTTCATATATTTCCTAGTAGATATATTGCGTACTGGGGAATTGAGAGTGATGTGAGGGGGGTGAGGGGCCATGAGAGATATCACCTTCATGTGGTTGACACTGTTCAGTAGAGAATAAATTAATATTTGGACAATCTTGGAGTAAAAATCCAAGATCCAACATAGCAACAACAAGGTAAATGATGGCTTCATTTTTGCTTCGTCGAGTGGAGGGAGGTTTTCTCCAAGATTAAACTACACCAATAATTTATTCTCGAAACCAAGAGGATCTCATTCAGGTATTCATGGGAAAGTTTTTTTAATTATTATTTATTGGTGTAATTAAATTTAATAATTGGTCAAATTTAATCTAAATTTTCCTCATTGGTCTCATGAATATGTGTAGCAAAATTTGTGTCGATTTGGATGTTGAAGAGAAACAACAATCGGAAAAAAATATCTCAAAAAGGTAACATTACATTTAGCATATCCACGATAAGTCCCGAATAAAAAATATGTAAATTGAGAAATGTAGTGCAAGAAAGAACTTGTGCATGTCTCAGAAAAGCATAATAAGACATGATAGAGATGTATTACCCACATTGAACAACTAAGAGAAAGTAATGCACAAAAAGGATGAACTTACAGGTTTTCAATAGGTTGAAAGGAAATTGTATAAATAATCAATGCAATTATATGGATCTGTATGTCATATGGAGCAATACAACAGTTGTACAACTTCTGTGTAGATTCAGAAGTGTCCTTAGACACATACTTTATTGATAATGGAAAAATATTACATAGCAAATTGTAGGAGTTTATAGACGTAAACTCTCACTCTCTCATTACACTCACATTACACAATGAAATTAGGAAACAATCCTATTTATAAGCTCTATGTTCTAACTTAATCTAGTTATGGATCACTTGGAAAATAAGCAAGTGTCCAGTTACAATAAATGAGTTTCTAACCACTCTACTAACTTCACTCCTAACTTAGAGCCTAGGGAACGACTCTTTTCTAGAGTCCTAATTTTTATTAACAAATTTCTATTTCTAAATATCTCTAATATTTATTAAATATTCTAATTTAATAAATATATTTATCCTAACTTTACACTATTCAATTTATGTATTTTTGGATTTATAATTACCTTTATGAAATAGGCTAACATTCCCCCCTTCAAGGATAAATCCAAAAGAAGAACGAGGAACCATCTTCCAAGTTCTCAAGTTGATGCTGAAAAAAAATCTTCAATCTCAAGAGAACATGAATCAGCTGTATGTCTGATTCATCTCTGAATGTTGCTTGACAACGCCATCAAGTGCCAAGTTGTGAAAGGATCCATCTATCCTTTGCTTTAAATTAGTATCAAAGTTTGTTAAAATCCCATTGGCTAATGATGTCAAAAACAACTCACTGTTGCTTTTGTTATGCTGAAAACTGTTCACTGCTTTTGTTCTGTCGACTGCCCATTGGAAAATTTGTTGATGCCCACTGGAAAATTTGTTGATGCCCACTGGCTGTTGAAGATTCCCACTGGCTTCTTTTGCTGGTTGTGTCGAGACTTTCAATCTGACAACCATTGTCAATCTCATTGACATTTTCCCCCCTTTGTCAGCTGAAAGGAGAGACACTTCTCTGTAAAATAGTCTTGAACTCCCCCCCTTCAGGTGTAGGAGTTTTACACTATTGTACTCCCCATTCAACTGCATGAGAGTGCCATCATCTTTTCATTGTTGGCTGCACAATGTGTGATCGTATGTGGTTGTAGAACTGAAGCAATCTTTTAACTATGGATGACCATTCCCAAGAGTCGATCCATTCATAATGTATCTTCAATCTGGCTGATTTGTGTTGATTGCGACATTTTTCTGAGGAATGATTGCACTTGCCACAATGGCAACAGGAATGGAGATCAAAACACTGATCTTCCATATGACCGGTTCTCTAACAGTGAGAACATTTCGGTTTGACTTCAAATTTAGATTGTGTGGAATTCTCTTTTTCAGAAACTTTGGGTTACATGCACTGCTAGTTGTTTGCAACTGTCTCTGAATGTGCTGAGGGGATCTGTTCAAGAAATCCCGCACTGATGAACTGAATGGGCTTGGAATAATCGGGAATATGTAAGTTGGCATCATCTTGGACATATCCTAAGCCTCGTCGATTCTTGTTATTCTGAATTTCTTCCCAGGGCTTGATGATGGGCTTGGAAGAAATTGGATCTGGAACAACTTCGACACGTGGCGCTATCTGAATGAATGGCTTATCATCTAGATGGTTCAAATACTTATCATCTGGATGGTTCAAAGACTTAAAAGTATCACTCTTTTCTTGCAATTCAATCCTTTGAAGTTGTGACTCGAGTTGAAGAAACTCAATGGTGTCATGTGTTTGTTGTAGATGCTGTGAAAGATTAGCAAGAGTGTCTTTGCTGACATGCACCATGTCTTCATCACTGGAGATGATCAAACTTTGAAGAATGTTTAACAACTGAATATGTTGCGCCATCTGAACTTGCGCACTTGAAATCAGGCTCTCTTGTTGTAGATGTCGTACTTTGAACTGTTTCACTTGAATGACAGGCTCGCTTGAATGTGGCTTGAATGGCATGCTCGCTTGATTTTTTGTTGATTGCACTTGCTTGGAACACTTGCTATAATTGTAGAATGTTCTTGCTTAAACTCTGGAATTCACACTCGCTGGATGACGATCGCGTTTGTTTAAGTGCTCACTTGATTGACTGACTTGATGACTTCACGCTCACTTGAATGAATAGCCACATTTTCTTGATGTCGATCTCAACTTGCTTGATTAATGTCAGAGTTGAACTTGTTTGGTTGCTTTTGATGGTCGCTGCATTAAACTGCACTCTTGATGTTTTGAACTTTGTACTGTCTTGATGCAAATTTCTTGAAATCACGCTCGCTTGCAGGAGATGTGAACTTGTTGCTTGTTTGATTTAAAAAACTCTTGCACTCAATTGATTTTGTGTAAAGGAAGGGTGTCGAACACTGTCGACAATGCACCCAAGAAAGCTTACAATGATTCACTTTAAAACAATGAATTCACTTGTCTTCTTAAAAATACATTAACAATGAATTTTTAATGATTAACATAACATAATGAATTTGACTACAAGTTCCGAAAAGAATGTATAACAACGCTGATGTAGACTTTTGAGTGTGCAGGTACATGAACTTGATGAAGTGAATTGGCTTGTTGATGTAAAATGCAGATGTAGGCAATATTCAATTATATGTTGTAGTGTTGATCTTGAAGCTATGTGTTGTGCTTGCTGATGTATGCGATATTAAATGAAATCATTGATGTGTCACAACTAGACACAGATAAAAAAGCAACAACATGAAGCCATAAAAAACATGCGCCATCAAACACACATGGTGTACCTAAGATCCCCTTATTCAATTTCGGGCAGATCTAGGACACATCAACACCAAAAAATGATATCTTTATTCAGTATGGAGATCATCAGTATTTCATCTTTTACAATATTGCCACGGAAGCTTTCTCAAATAATGAGAATATGACGCTTGCACTGATCACTCACACCTTATTTCTCTGAAGCACACTTATCTCTTCAAATATTTCAAAAGACCACCCTTATTACTCCAAAAATTACAACGTTGATGAAGTAATCTGACTGGTGAAAACGTTGGTTAAGACGTTGGCGCTTCCAATTAAGCACTGGCTTCAATTAAACGCTTTTTGCAAACAAATGTTGTCATCTAGGGGATTTCCAACGTTGCATTTAAACTAAGCACAGTTTCATTTGAACGTTGGTTGGTTGTGCTGGCATTGACATAAAAAACACAAATCGAACGCTGGTTAAAACTGCTGAACGCTAGCATTTACCTTGCTGAATTTTGACTTCTTCAAATATGACATTCGTTTGTCGGTCTTGAGCTTGAGCTTTCAATATTCAACTCGAAAATTGATGTGGTGAAACACAGCAACCACTGCACACGCTGACTGAACGCTGGTTCATACACCCGTTCAATGCTAGAATCGATGCCACATGAAGTTTATGAAACGCAGGCTAACATTCAAACTGGTTGGAAAGCAGATTTCAAAATGCAGAAAGCGATGTCACCATGAAAGAAACGTTGTTCTTTAACGCTGGATTTCAATTCTCTGTAGAAACCTTCAGAAAAAAAAATGCAGAACGCTTGCTGGCTCTTTCACGGCATCTTTCAAATGCTGGTTTGAACACTACAGCATTTTCATGAAAGGACAATTGAAACACTGGTTTGATTATTTGCAGAATCGATTTGCCTGATAACAAACGCTGGTTCAATTATTTACAGAAAGCCATGCCAAACGATGTTCTTATTATTGGAGTCGAAACTCTGTTTTATTTGTTGATCGATGCCAAAACGTTGTTCCAACTATTTAAAACTCTGTTTTCAAAAACGTTGGTTCATTGCAGAAAGTGCAGAAGGCTGGCTCAATTTAAACATGCAGAATCCGCTTGCATCAACATGAAAGAGCAGAAGGAGATCCAAATACGCTGTCAAACGCAAATTTTAACTGTTCTACACTCGGCGCACAATATGGTTCATACGCTAGTTTTGCAGAATCGATGCCAGAATCGATTTATATAAACGCCTTTACAATATGAATGCATACTACAAATTAACGCTGGTTTACATTAACGCTGGTTTTAATGTCAAAATCGATGCCAGAACAAAGGTCCACTTCAGAAAACACTGGTTTTGATATTTTAAATGTTGTTTGAATGTAAAATCGATTTGCAGAATCGATGTTTGAAGATGTTTTTTCATGAAAGGAGTTTAAAAAATTAAAATACACAACACTTTCCTTTAATCTTACCAATTCCAACATGAATTTACATTCAATCATATTCATCAACGCATCAAATTAATAAAGCATCTAAGCCCCATTAATTACCATTCTCATCCCACTGAAATTCAACATACCTTCCCAATCGATCACCGGCAATGTGAATTTGACCAAGCTATGGACTGCGCCTTCGTGGCATTCAACTGTACAATGCGTTTTTTTTTTAATGGATCGCACAAGCAATCGATTTCTCCCAATCTCAACGCTACGGGTTCTGATACTTCACAATGGAAACCGGCTTGTGGATTTACGCCCATAAATCTCACGATCTCACCGCGGCTCTGATACCACATGTAGATTCAGAAGTGTCCTCAGACACATACTTTATTGATAATGGAAAAAGATTACATAGCAAATTGCAGGAGTTTACAGACATAAACTCTCACTCTCTCATTACACTCACATTACACAATGAAATTAGGAAACAATCCTATTTATAAGCTCTATGTTCTAACTTAATCTAGTTATGGATCACTTGGAAAATAAACAAGTGTCCATTTACAATAAATGAGTTTCTAACCACTCTACTAAATTCACTCCTAACTTAGAGCCTAGGGAACGACTCTTTTCTAGAGTCCTAATTTTTATTAACAAATTTCTATTTCTAAATATCTCTAATATTTATTAAATATTCTAATTTAATAGATATATTTATCCTAACTTTACATTATTCAATTTATGTATTTTTGGATTTATAATTTCCTTTATGAAATAGGCTAACATTCTGCCTTTATTTTTTGTGTATATCATATACCTCATTTTAAGATTTTATGATGACCATGCAGTTGTTATTATAGTATCTTGCAGGGATTTTCTTGAGGTATGAAAAACTGATGTTGAGAAGAAATTAGTTATGTGTCTACAAAACTCTTTTATTCTTTCACTGCTTAAATTTTCAGTTATTGTGTGATTGATGTTCTGATCTGGAAGTGATTTCTACATTATATTAAATTTAGCAATTTATCTATTTATGTAGCATCATATGGATAATAGTCACCTACGGTTGAATTTTTGTAATGTACTTAACCCCAGATACCTCATGTTATCCAAGATAACCATTAGATTTGTTTTGAGTCATAAGTTAATTAGGCTGAGTCAACTAAGTTTAAATAAAGTCTTTGGAAATAAAAATTTCAAAAATAATGCACATATGAGGGGGTCTTGAAAGTCATTTTGCATGTGATAGGGGTCATGTCATTTTAGAATAAAGTGTGTTTATGATTATTAATCATAGGTTATATGGTTAATTATCATATCACTTATAAAGTGCCATTATGTAACAAAGTTGGAATGTGAAATAAATTGCTCACACGTTTAAAGGGCTAAGATCAAGCACGATTAGATCAATGGCATGTTAGAACTCTGTAATTTATGAAGGTTGAAAAAGAAATCACAAAGGTAACCACAAAACCACTTTGTAGTTTAGGATCTAGCCCTCCTAAACTTAGAGAGGGATCTATTTGTCATATTTAAGTTTGTTTATTGGGAATTTCAGGCTAGATGTGAATGCTTAGTTGTTTGATTGATTGTTTATGATTTTTTTAATTTTTTTTGTTGACTAAGTGCTTAAAATTCCATTGGACTATGGATTCTATAAACTAGCATGGATATGTTTCACATTTTCAAAGGAGTTTCACAAGGAAATGTAGGTGAAATAACTGGATCTTTTAGAGCAGTTAAGAATTCTTTAACTTGATATCAAAGGAAAACATTGAAATTACCTTCAACCAGAATTAGAATGCACGTTTCAAAAAAAAAAAATCATCACAGTTTCTGTAAAGTAATTTAGATTTAAGAACACATAAGCATGGAAACGAAGAAATAAAAACATAGACAATGAGAGAAACACATCACCAAATAATCCAACACATGAATCCTGTTAAGAAGTCCCTTCTATTACTGATCAACACATCAAATGGAAAAGTACACTATCTTCTAGAGTGCAAAAATCAACCCTTAAAACTTCGAAAATTGAAGTATTTATACAAATATTTACAAAACATCTTGTCATAACTTATCAAGATATATTTTAGGCAAATTTAAAATAAATTATATCTCATATTACAAAGTAATAGGGCTAATTGGAATTGTTCGAAAGGTGGCCTTGATCTGAAGGAGGTTGTTGCCGGTCTATCACTTTGGTCCTTGTTGCATTGTTGTTTCTCCAACTAAAGATAAAGTTACTGACTTAGTATAGTAACTCGCACAATTTCTCCCATATTTATTCATCTGGAATTGAAATTTTAATCACCCTCCTGTAAACCTCATCTGCTTCATTATACTTGGAAAAAGTAGGCTTAACTACAAAAATATGATTTACCTCATGCTTTACGTAAAAATCATTCCCTAATGCCTCAATAAATTATTTTCATATTCCAACAAACTTAGAGCTGTCTCTGGCCACTTCGTTCAATTTCCTGATGTAGTCTTCCTATGTGATTAATTTACCATTTATTACAAATAAACTGGGCAGTCCCTTCTTTTTCAATGTTTTAAATCTGTTGACAACAATAGTAATCCTTGATAGTTTTCTTCCAACTGTAGAATGAGGTTCTTTTTGGTCAAAACCTTTTTCACTTCAAGAACAGTTTTAGTTCTGTCTTCAATTCCCACTTCCTCCAACTCATATTTGTTCTTATAATTCAGGAATATAATAATACCAGTGGCTTCAGTGGGTTTATCACCCAACTTTTCTTGTATGTCTTCAACTGCTACTGTAGCTTTCTGTATCAATTCATTTTGTTCACAAATTATTTGTTTAGAATGCAAAATCTCATTCATGGAGTTGAGGATATTTGTCCACATGTTCCCCTTGGCTTGGGCCAATGGCTGACTCTTTTTCCATTCGCAGTATCCTTTCCAATTATATTTGGGAACTTTGTGCCTCTACTAAGTGTGAAGTTTCACTTCTGTTCTTCTACTCCTGTAAGGATTTTACTTATCCTTATAGTCGTTTGATTTCTTTAGTTTGTATTGACATATCCTCCATTGATTTTGTAACTTTTCTTGCAACATATATAGGTTGTACTTGAGGTGTTTTTGATGTAGAAGAGCATGTAGTTGGCATTTTTGTGAGGGGCACTGCATTGAAAGGCATCATGGCTAACTATGCATTTTATTCCTTATCCTTGATTATGTTATCCATTTCTGCCTCCATGTTTTTTATTTGAGCATTTTTATCCATGATAAGCTTAATCACATCTTCTTTTTGGGACTCTGACTCTTCTATCTCCTTCGTTTGTGGATCCTTTGTTACTGGAATCTTCAATTTCTTTTTAAGGGATGCAATATATGCAATTTTCTTCTTTATGAATTCTTAAGCTACCTTAGCATTCTCTGGATTATATCTCATCTTTATGACAAGATCTTCTAATGATTTTATTCTGGTGTCTTTTTCTAGAGATGAGAGATTTTCAAACTTGAGTTGAGATTGAAAATTTGTAAGAGATACCTGCAATTTTGAAACATTCATTGAACTATTTTTTTTTTGTAAATTGGTCTACTTCTATTATATCATATAGTTAAAAATTTACAATCATCATCCTCTGAAGTTGGCAAGAAAATTCTGGCGAGAAATTCCAGTTCCAAAACAACAAAAAAGGGGTTGCCCCAGGCAGGAAAACCAGCCCAAGAGATAAGTTCAATAAGTTTAGAGTTAGCTGCCCATGTAGGGAAACCAACCTCATACATAAAATGTATAAACAAAAACTAGAAAATAAGAAGCAATGAAGTAATAGGAAATTGACTGGAATTAGAAAGAAGATCCCAGAAGTTAGGCTGATGGATTCTTGCCATCCTGAACCGGTGGTTGGAACGATTCCTCCATAATTCTGCACACGTACTCGCATTCATCGTTCTCCATCTTGGACACCTGGGCATTCAACGGAGGATAGAATGTCGCATGGGCATTCAACAGAGGGGAGGAAGCTGCCCGAGCCTCAGTATCAGTGTTGGTGCCATCCTCATCCGAGCTCGAGCTGCAACTGCGTTCATTGTTCGAGGCCCATTGAACTGGCAAGGCCACCATCTTGCGAGGGTGGAAGGGGGAGGTGATAGAGATGGTGGACTTGCGAAGGCACTTCCTGAAGCGAAGAATGGAGCTATAAGGCTCAATGGAAGGCTTAGGAAGGTGTAATGACAGGTGGGCAGTGAGGCTAATGGGGTCCAAGACTTCTGGCTCTGCCCAGCCGACTAAGAAGTTCACGGATCTGCCAGCAGTGGCAGGAATGGGAAGCCTAGAGAGGAGGCTGCAACCACCTCCTCTGCTGCAACGCATGTAGTGGCAACATGGCATGGTGGTGGAACAAGAATGCAGCTGAGATGAAGGTGGGTGCACTACATCGCAGCAGGGAGATGAGGGAGTTGAGCAATGGAGCAAGGGCTTGGCGGAGGTGCATGGAGTGATAGAGCTAAGCCAAAGGGAGAACAAAATGCTAGGATGAGTAGTAGGATGATCGGATTTATGGTCCATGAATGGCAGCAAAGACATGACAGACAGAGTTAATGAGAGCAGGACAACGTTAATGGCAGAGTGGAGCGAGGACGACGTTGGAGAGCATTCGAGGGTGGTGAATAAAAGCCTTGTGCTCCAGGCATTAAGCAGATTTGGGTGGCCATGTGCACCCACGTGAAGAGGACAATTGTCCCACATCCACGTGGCCAGGTGGCTCCCAGATTTATTTCACCATAACACTCACATCTGGGGAACATTCATTGAACTATTAGTCAAGGTGGAAAATATCATTTCTCCAGTCTTATTATGCATCTCCATCTAATCGATGGGATGAATGTCCTTTGCATCAAATTCAAAGGAGGTATTCTCATAGTCTGCAGCTAACTTTGGTTGCGCAATCTGAGCCTATAAGAATGCCATTTTCATTCTTCCCTTCTCTGCATCAAAGGTTGATAGAAGCCTTCCTTGAGAACTAGTAGTTTGTTTCCAGAATTGTGTGTATGTACGGCTTTTAAGTCTTTCATTTTTAAGCTTAATCTCTTTGTATCTATCAAAAATACTTTTCTCTTTTTCTCCCTGAATGAGTTCAAATGTTTGGGTTGTGTCCTACTGGCCTTATGACACTGATGATGCTGCTGGATATTCTGTAAATTTGGTTCGCGATGGTGCTTAAGACAATGGATATTTGATGACTATGGGAGCTTGTTGATCCCCTGTTTCTTTTGCTGAATTTATTTTAGGACTTCTCTTAACCTTCTTCTTATAGATGATTTTTAAATCCTTTGGTGAGCTCCCTAAAGCTAAAGGGGATCCTTCCTCCCTTTGTCTCGTCCATGTCTTCTCTTGAGGAG
Organism: Pinus albicaulis; assembly: GCA_034641835.2. Taxonomy (NCBI): domain Eukaryota; kingdom Viridiplantae; phylum Streptophyta; class Pinopsida; order Pinales; family Pinaceae; genus Pinus; species Pinus albicaulis. Next base: position 766,730,221 of record CM076583.1, on the reverse strand, counting down.
TAGGGGTCTATGAAATAGAGGTGGAAATGAGTTGCTCCTCTACTTCCTACAAGGTGTTCTCTATCCATTTCAACTAATTCATATACCTCTTAATCTCTAGCCTCCATATGTGCACATAAGGAGTGGTTTTTTATTCCTCCCTTAACTTGGGGATTAGGCCAAAAGGGTCATAAGACCATGTAAAGCTCAAATTAAATTTCATTTGTTTTAGGATCTTGTCTACTTCTTCACCTACTACTCTACTGTTGCAAATGGGAGGGCCAACCTATGTTTTAATTATGAACTGAGACTTATTCTTTGCTGAGAAAAAATGAATTTCATCCAACTTTATCATTTCTCTTATATACTCTGGGGAAAATACTCTCATTGGGAGGTATTTGAGAAGCTTGTATGGTGGAAGCCCACATCCATACACCCTAATCTTTGTGTAGTTTTGGTAGAGTTACCAATATTCTGTTTTGGCGTACTCTGTCAGGTGCAAGATATTCTTAATTTCTTCAATGATTCTTGGCTCGGCATTGTTGGTCATCAAGCTCATGACTGGATGTGTTATCACTCAAAAAATTCAAGCATCATTTTGATAAGGTCACATAGGTTTATAGGTCAAAATAGGGTTGTAGGAGTCATTTTTTCAGTTTGATCAAGGGTAATATTAAATTTTATAGTTTGAGTTTACCTTATGGTCTAAAATCATTCATGTTCAAACTCTTACATGTCACATCATTCATGATTTTATGATTCATTCCATTTTCCAAACTTTTTGTACCGAAACTGCTTAATTAGCCAAGAAACCACAGTCTTGTAGCGCATTGCACTGCAAAAAGTCACTTTTCGCTATGAAACTGCTGATAATTTCATAGCGAAAACAATCAATTTAACACTAGAGGTGCTACGAAAGCGAGGTTTTCTGTCTGTCTTGTCATTTGAGCTGTTAGGTGCCAGAAAATGTTGGGAAAGGATAATGTAGATGCTTTTTGAGTCATGGAGTGATGAAATCAAGGTACATACTCACGTTTGCAGTCCTCATGGTCAGTTTAGGTAATGTATAAGTCGTCATTGAGTCATGAGAGGACATTTAAACTTTAAATCCTTTCCTAATTTAGTCATTCTCATTTATTATTCCTATTTGCGTAATATTTGAGCTCTAAAGAGTGATTGTACTAAGCCAAACTTGTAGTTGGTTTCTTCAAAGGGTTACTTTGAACATTATCAAGCGAGCCTATAAATTCATCAAGCGAGGCTGAGCAATTTTTTGACAATATATGGCAGAGAAAAGGAAAATACACAAGGGTGGACAGTGTTTAAGATACGAACCTGAAGACATGAAAGCAATCACTGAAGATCCAGTAGTAATGGAAGCCTTTAGAAATGCAGGTTGTCTACAGTTTTGTGAGAAATTGCAAGGCTGTCATATGTAGGTATCCAAGGCGTTTGCTTTGAATTTCAGTGGAACAGCCACTAAAGTGGGAATGCTAAACTTTTCCATCACACCAAAGGTCATTGTTGTTGCTACAGAAATTCCAAGAGGTCAAGAAACCTGGTTCAAAGGTTTCAAGTTTAACATGGAGCAGTGTAAGGAGTTCATGATGCCTGAGCACACTGAGATGGATCTCAACAATGTTGTTCCAAGAAGCTACATTAAAGACAACTATTTAAAATTTCTTCTCATCATCCAAAAGTACTTTGCCTGTGAAGGTAGATATCACAAAGTTTACTCATACCATTTCAAATTACTTTTGCACTTCACTGGTAAGATTTCCCTTGACTTACCTTTCTATCTGCATAGAAGTCTGTCAAAGATGGCTGATAAGGTCTAAGAAAAGTCTGAGGGGAGTGATACATAATTATTTCATCATGGCTTAATGAAATTATTGGTTTTAGATGAACTTAAAAGGTTAGGCAGAGATTGGTCCTCATTCTTGTTTGTCTTGGTTTTGAATTAGATGCTCTAACCCTTTCAAAAGCTCTTAAGACTAAGAAAGTTCCATCACCACGAGCAGCAGAACAGAGTCAACCTTTGGTTGCAAAACCAAATGAGCCTGAAAGAGTAAAGCCAAGAAATAAAACTATAAAGGAGCCAGGGAAAATGCAGAGTCTTGACACACAAAATGTCCCACCTGCAAAAAAAAAATTAGAGGTGGTAAAGCCTACAAAACATAAAAAAATTGTTAGCAAACAGGGGACCAAAAGAGTGACTAGAAGCCAAACAATGGTTTTGAAAGAGAAGACAGTAGCTGTAGAAGACAGAGCATAAGCTAAGGGGAATCTATAGGATATTCTACATGCCATTGACATGGAAGAAACACCTATTGTCTACGCTGAATTTAGAGAGGAAGGTGGGCAGAAGTTAAAGAAGGCCAAATCTACAAAGAAATTAGAGTTTGAGGGAGAAGATGTAGGTTTCATTTTTAAAGGAAGAAAACCTATGACAAGGCATGCTAAGAGATTAATAGAGAGCAGTAAAGAAGTCCAAGTACCTATTGAGAAATCCCAACTACCTCAAGAGAATATTGACCTCTCATCACCCACAACAAAGGATACAATCAGCAAGGCAAAAAAGGGAAAAGAGAAAGTGACAGAAAAAACAGAGTGGGAGCTCCTTAAAGAGAAATTGAAATTTGCAAATCAGGAGATTGTTTTCATGAAAAAAGAAGCTAGGAGGCATAGTGTTGAGAAAATTCAATTTGAAAAGATGAAGGTAGTTTGGGAAGGACAGGTGGACACTGTCTCAAAAACCTTAGACAATACACAGAAATTTGTCAAGTGGACATTTCCAGCAAGGTTAGAAGCCAAGCATGTCAGAAAAGTGAACACTCGTCTAAAAGCTACTAACAAAAGACTTAAAGACCAATTCAAGGATCTACAGGAGCAACTTGAACTGATACATGAAGAATTAGAGAAAAAGGGGCTTAAAATGACAATGATTGAAGAACCAATAGCCCTACTAATTGTAAATGAGGAAGAAATGCCTCAAGGAGCCTAAGGAGAGTTGTTTCATGTTAAATGAAGGACGGAGACATGTTAATTACAGGTTTTTTGGCACTTACAATTTTCGCTTTCCAAAAATTAGGCAAAAGACTGCATTTTTTGCACTTTTCAGCAGTTTCGTAGCGCCTCCACGCTTGAAAGACAGCAAAGCGCTATGAAACTACTATATATGCGTTTTTGATTTTTTGACCTATTCTGGAGATTATTTAAGGAAGATATTGGTATGAGAAATGTTTTTTATGATGAGGAATCTGATGCAAAAGGAAAGAGCTAAAAAAATTGAGGATGAAGGCTTGTTTTGTAGTGCTACGAAAGTGCGCTACGAAACTACCTTACTTACGTAGCACACTATCTTTCAGTATTTTTAGCAGGTTTTGGAGCAGTTTTTGGATAGCTGGAGGTTATGTAAGAATTAAAAACCATTTCAAGCAATCACTCAGCACTCAAGGACCATGAATTGAAGGATAAATGACATCCAAAGTATTCAAGGAAGAAGAAGACTATTTGACTTAAAAACAAGGTTTTGTTTCCTAAGTATGAGGAGGTCAATTAAGTGATCATAAAGGGATGAAGTCCATCATCTAAATTCGACCATGTGAATGTATACTTGTCAAAGATGTAATCTCTTTTAGTAGATAAGGTTGTTAAAGATAATAATGAGAAGTTTGAGTCCTAGTTGAAATAGGACTGTCAAGTAAGATAGGTGTATGTTTTTCATAAAGTTGATTTTTTATGGTTATGCAAGGTGTCAGTAAGAAAAAATTTGATGTATCTAGCCTGGAGGTACATCATCTCATGTTGTAAGATGTCTATTAAAGGCCAACAGGTCAAATTAGTCAAGGGTTGGAGATTTTTGGCAAAAATTGCAGGTTATTGTAAATTGACTGTTTCAGCAATACCGAGATTTGTTACTTGACCAACTTGATATTCTGAAGGAGGTTTTAGTGCTTTCCTATTCTATTTGTACCTCTTATATATCTGACTTGTAGTGGTTTTCATTTATATTACTCAGAATTCATCTATGAGATGCTCTGAATTCCTTTATAAGTGAATTGGCTGTGTATTCTCATGTTTCATGTGTGTGTGATCTATTACTAAAAACTCTGATCTACCTCAACTTCCATGTCAAGTAAACTCACTGAATCACTGAAAGCTTTGAATCCATAAGCCCAATGTATACATGTTGATGTTATTTTTGACCTACATTCATCATAACCAGTTCATTTCCTAAATAGAGTTAACCATCTACATCTTTATTTTATATCATTAACCCTTGAGAGAGCCCTCTCAGATTGAGGAAGGCTAAGTCTCAATCAAAAGATTGGTTTGAAAAAGTTGCATGATATTACCTGATTAGCAGCCTATCAGGTTCAATTTTGTGATAACAGGATGAATGAATTGTTCTATGTACTCTTTGAAGGTGTACTCATCTGAATCTTTCCTCACCAATGAGGTCTAGGAAATCACTAACTGCAAGTTCCCTTCTTCATCCAATTTCTGCAATGAAAATGGGAATTTGTCTGCTTGATTTTAAATGAAAATATAGACAAAAATGGAAGCATATTTGAATACTCCTTCAGTTGGTAACTTTAGGAGTTTTTCATGTATTTTACTAGCCAAAAATTGACTAAAATTAAAAAAAAAAAAAAAACTGAAGGCTTTTGATTGGTAGAGAAAATTGACTTGAAACTGAGAATGGGTTCATCAATCCACTCATCAGAATAATAACCTAGAAGCTGTGAAAGCACAAAAATTATGTGGTTTTCCTTATCAGGGAACATGGCAGAAGCATAGTGATCCAGGTGGATCGAACAGGTCCAAGTACAATTAGCTTGAGTATAAAGGCTCAAAAATCAAAGTTTATGGAATGTGAAAAACTTAATGTCAGGTTAAATACCTCATTTTTCTTATTCCAATGGCGCAGAAGACATTCAATTCTGAATCCGTATGAAGGAGTTAGGAACAGTCAAAGTTTGAGGTTTGACATGGTGACTGGCAAGCTTAAGGAGGCAAAAAATTTGTTGGAACTCGACCACCGTATTCCAGCCAGCTCTGCTCGAATTTCAGTAAAAATTCTAGGACACCTAAATTGACTCCTTCGGTCATTTTCCAGACAAGTCAAAAATCGTGGGTTGTTTGAAAAAAAAAATTAAAAAATATATATATTGGAGGGCGGGCCATGACCCTTGCCCTCCCAAACCAACAGACATGTAACAAATCATATTAAAAATAAGGGGGGTGGTGGCCATGACCACGCCAAACCCCACATATCACGGCATCAAAATATATTACAATGGGTGGGGCCAATAGTCATGACCCTGTGGCCCCAACCCACATGTTATGTCTATACATGGTCAGCAGAATATAAAGGGTGGGCCGCCCAATGCGGGTTCGACCCCCCCAACGTACCATATTTACTATTAAATTAAACAGCTGCCAATTTAAAACAAATATGTGTTTGGTTCAAAACGTATTCAACCTTTTTATGGAAGGGGTGGGGTTTGACCACCTGACCCCCTCCCTCATAATCGGATCTGAAACCAACTCGTCCAGCGGTCCCTTTGGGAAGTTCGCCAACTCTTTGATATTTAAACCTTCATTTCTGCAATAAGAGGAGAAGTAATTCAGATTTGTTGCAATAGGAATCCAGATTTAGGATTTTTCTCAAAAACCTCTGAGGCCCAAATTCTGGAACCTCATTTCTTATTTAAACGAGTCTTAAATACATTATTACAAAATGGACAATTATGGAACTGTCAACTTCCCAAACTGTTTTCTTCGATCTTTACAATAAAAGTAGAAAATAAAAACATCTTCAGTAAAACAAAGTAAAGTGAATGTGAAACATCATTCGATCATGAGGTGCCAGTGACCTGATATCTTGAAATGGAAGAAGTTCCTACATCTACATCATTTGCTCGTGGGTACATCCATTCTTTACATTTTCTCCACAGGTTTACATTCGGGTTGGGACAATTTGCAAGCTTGACATGCGGCATTCTAAAATTAGTGATCCTGGAATACGAGGGTCTTTCTGATGAAAAAAAAAGTTTTCATCATCCATAATAACTGAAAGTATTTATGCAGAAAATTCACGATTGTGGCTCCCTTCAGAATAACAGTCTTTTCATGTGTGTTTCCGAGTTTACTCTTCGCCTCAACCAGCAATGTTTCAAATGTCTCCCAAGGGAGATGATTTCCTTGCTGGTCCCAATAGGATGGAAAACCAACTTTGGTTCATTTATCAAACAACACATTGAACCTTAACACTGCTTCTTTGAATTCCTTCAACTTTCTTTCTGTATTCTTCTTGTATGAATTCTTAATGATCATATTATTAAACTATAGCACACATCGAGTTTTGTCTTCAATACCAAAATTCTTCAACTCTTGAGTAGTTTTAGAATTAATAAAATAATTTAATCTCTTGGCATATGAGGCCCTGTTTTAAAACTTCTCTTTATTGGAAACAATGGCATTTTCTAGGTCCCTGACAATACTCTTTGCTTCCCAAATAATGATAAAAAAATCCCATATGTTCTTGAAAACATCTATAATTTCATTCCAAATAATCACATGAATTTAATAAGGGATACATTTCCCTTACATCGACAATGTTCAACCCCAACTGAGTAAAGTTATCCACATTACTGTACATAAATATATATATGTGACCAAACAAGGAAACTAAAACTGCCAGTGATTGACAAGCTCATAAACTGATTATTGATAACATTCTCTAGATAATTTGGAATATCCAAAGTTATCCCAGGCTTCATCATCAAAGAAAAAATTCCTATAATTGACATATCTACAACCATGGCATCTTCCCTCCCTAGGAATTTGGCCAAATTTGAAGAACTGGTCATACATCTTCAACAAAGTTATTCAAAGGAAACTTTTCCAACTCTAAGGAGAATTTTTCTTTTTCAGGCAAGAGATAAAATACAATTTGGGTAAATTTAGGACCTCACAATTCTTGAAAATATGGAGAGAGGGATTCATGAATGAAATTCACATAAGTCTCTCGAGAGGGATAAAAAAAAGGTTTCCTTATCAATTGAGATGACAACTGGAAATCATTTTCCCCCAACTGGTTCATGACAAAACATTTATGAGGCTACATGGAGGAATCTAACCAATGAATAAACTAAAGAAATAGGTAGGTCTGGGGAACAAACACTGACAAGACTCTAGACTTAATCAAAGTAGAGTAAATTGGGGACTTTTCCTGGTTTAGAAAAAAATTCTTATAAAATAGAGGGTGGTCTATTGTGCAGATAGTCTCCACAATGCTTGTTTCTTTGTCCATTAGTGGGATATGAGTTGAAGACCTGGTAATGGCAACTTTCTTCATAAATTTTAACAATTATATGACAATAGTTACACGGGTTACCTAGTTGCGTGGAAATGGTTTCTGATTTGGACACTGGCACGATAATTTGGATACTTTAGCGGTTTGGGAGGCATACATGAATGAAAATGAGGACACACCTCCTTTTATAGCGAAGGAAAATGAATGGGTGGGAGAAAAACATACAGAAACAAATTAAATGATGAAGTTATTGACATACATTTGGGGGTGATGTGGACGATGGCATGGAAGGTGACATGGCTTGCTTGCTTTCGTCACGGGGTCTGCCGACTATCATCAAGCTTTCGTCACTATGGAGCGACTCCGCAGTATGGGCTCAATCACAGGGCAGTTCCCTCGTAGAAGATTTGGGCCGCACATTCTGGTCAATCAACGGGGGTCAAATATTCTAGTGGAGGCACCCCACCAGTTAACCTCCAATGACTTTGTGACTCCACTCATACTCCATCATGGGCAACCATTTAAAATGGCGACATCCAAGAAATAAAGCGATTGTCCTTTAACCCAACGCGCCAAAAGGTGGTCCTGACATATGACACATAAATTCAAATACTGCTTAGTCCTACCTTTTTTTTTCAAAAGTTAATTTTGTGCATATATATTTTTTTAGAATTTTCAAAGTACATAATCTCCCATGTACAACATACAATAAATTTAAAACTAGGCACAACAAGGTAATAGATAAAAATTTTGAAAGGAGAAGGGTGAAAGAATGTCTATTACAGTTAATCTCTTAGCAGGCCACAACTAAAACATCTATATCCAGAATCCCCAAATCATCAGATGCCAAGATAATAAGAAGAAAAACTTCCCTACAAAAAGTTTAAAAGGAATTTACAACAATATAAATATATGATCAAGGGAATTGAGTAATATTTTTCTCAGTTAATTGATTCATTGATCCAAATTATAAGAGAATTTGACATGTCTAATGTACCATTCCAAGAGTATTCCAACATAGCATTTTCATCAATGATGCGTTAAGTAATAGGAGTGGTATAAAAAATGATATTGGAAATTAGAAATATCTAACTCAGAAGTAATTTCCAATTTCTTTGTTTAACCACATAGCAACTGCGTCATGGTTAAAGAGACGATATCCATAATAGCATAACAATCACTATTCTTAGAAGATGAGATACACATTCCAACTTAGTATGCTCTTTGACCAACCATAGTATATTTCTCACATATTGAGCATACATGGGTAATGGAAATCCTTCTTGGAAGCTTCTAGTTCAACCATTCTAAAAAATAATTCATCAAATTGCTAGAGATAAGAAAAAATTATCTTTTAATTTTATATTTCTAATTTTTTTGTAATAAAATTAGGATAGACACTTGAAGTTAAGAGGCTTGAACCACTTCATATTTTCAAGTTATTTTTTATCAATTGAATAATGTATTTTGCTATAAGTTTTCTTGTTATCTTTTAGTGAAATCGAAATATCAATACTTTTTCTCAATATAATCGATATCTTCTATAATTTATTAGTTATTGTTAACTAGTCATTTCATTTGATTATTAGAATGATTAAGTGAATAATACATATATGAATGTTGTGAATATAGTCAATTCAATTAACTATTTATTTAATTTTACATCATTTGCATTCTAGTTTATTTATGTTGTCAGTTTGAAGATATAAATATTAGGCTTATTGATAATCTTTCAGAATTCATGCATGATAATAATAATAATCCTAGGATATAGAAGAGTGATAATAGTTTAGTACATATTTTATTTTGAATAGATATAATTTCAACCTTTAGATTACAGCGGTTTTTCCAAAATCTGTTTCAGAACCTCATTCATTAGAATATTCTTTTAGGATTTCTCCATATTTTGGAGCAATGTATTTAGGAGGAAACTGGGGCACATAGTGAGAATCACCATCCAAGATGGAGATAATAGGGGTTATGTCAAAGGAAAATCTATTTCACTATTTCAGGATAAGCACAAGAGAAAAATCTTGGTTTCAAAAGAGGCTATAGTGGAGGACGAGCCAAAACTCACCAAAAAATTATCCACATTGTTAAACAAAGAGTATATCTCACTCCTTGATTCATAGGATATTTCTAGAGATGGTTGGTATCTAGGCAGTGGTGCCACATTCCATATGACAAGGGAGTGTGACATAAATTAGCCACTTGGCTTAGTAGCTACTAGATACATGGTGAGGTGTGGGATCCACATTGAAGGAAAAATCAATACAAGAGAGGGTTCAATTGTGTTTGAGTTAGAATCAGGATGGACTGCAGCCATTCATCATGTTCTATATGTTCCTCGTATGACAGTTAATGTGCTCTCCATTTCAGCCTTGGAGGATCAAGGCTATACAGTTGATTTTAGAGGAGAGTCAGTACAGTTATGGCCAGAGGGAGTTGTGTATGCTAAGGAACCCATCATACTAGAAATAAAAGAGGGAAAATTGTACCGATTATGGGGTTGACCTCTAGTTTGAGGGGGAAATAGAGCTAGTTATGCAACATTTTTGAGGAGGCAGGAGGACCACCTCAACAGACACACTTGGTGGAATTGGACCCAACTGAAAGAGATGGGATACTCAGATGACTTCGGCAGAGCTTTAGCTGGTAGCCATAGTACATATGAGGTCGAGTTTCCAAATTCAAAGGGATCAAGTTGCTCTAGTTCAAAGGGAACATGATTTTGAAAAATTTATGAAAAATGATTCTGAAAAACTTTGTGATTCTACTCTCATTGGTAAAAATTGATATTAGTAATATGTTTAACATGTAGCTCCAAACCGACGTTATGCATATTGGTTTCATTATTTTTCACTTTAGAATGTCATGGCTACATCAATCCACCTCCCAAGGTGTTTATATCAAGTGTGATCAAGTTACATGTATATATGGTAGCATGTTTGTTCTTAGCAAGGTCACAATTTTTCTGAAGGACATGTTTACAAAACCTTAAAAAGAAAGGATCCTACGAGTGTTTAGATCCTCTCTTACATGAGAATATATATGAATTTTTCCATTATATTAAATCTGGGTATATATAGTTTCAAATGTTACCATTACAAAATCATCTAATGAACATGATACAATGCACATAATTGATTTTCAAATTTCTCATGGAAGACAACATGTACTAATGACTCAATCATATGAAGAAGGTGGATCACCATGTATTAGAGTTTACTCAAGATCAATTAATACACTTACTTGGCCAACGATTATCAAAGATTATTAAAACTTATCAGATTCATTTTGAATTTCATGTTATACATGTGTTCTGGCCTAATGTTAATGTCAATATGCTTGATATTTAGCATGAGGAACCGTTGGATGTAAATTTATTTTTACAATTCCTTCATATACCTAATTAGAGTATGAGTACAAGAACCATCAAGATTCGATTTTAAGCTTGTGTCCCATAGAATGATATGCATATTCGAATATATTTCACTCACAACTCATTGTCCAACAATCACAGGGCACTCACATCGATTCTCTTATAGATATAGAGAGTTACCACAATGAGAAATTTTCTATTTCTTTCAAACTTGTTGAATCTCCCTTTTTACAAAAACAAGCCAACTTAATTCAGAGGCTGACAACCTGTCAAAAAGGGGATTGTAGATGATGGTGGGTAGCCTACACTATGTTCACACCATTGATAGTTAAGAGGTGTACCGAGGACACATAAAATTACCATGACTATCATTACCCCTCCTTTTCTGTTTATGTTTCATATCTAATTTCTTTTCTATTATATGTTGGATGTTGGAAAATGACTTATCTCATATGTAAGACTCATGCATATTACTATTTTTTGGATCCTTGTCACATGTGCTACTTATGCACTATATGATTATTGTATGTTTCTATTACTTTCGCCTTCTATTTGCTTTATTTTTTTATCTCTCTCTAGTGTTAGAGGGGTGGTTAGTGATTACACCACTCTGAAAGCATGTATATGGCACAAGAAATGATGAATATGATGGCATATGTAGAACTCATGTAAACTATTTTTCTATATTTAATAACACATTTTGTTTTTTCTTCATAAAAAAAAAAGGAGCCAACTTCTCTTACTCTTCGAATGAGGAAAAAAACAATATCAAAATTTAGAATTTCTATCCCTAAATAATATCTAACCAACTACCATGTATTTGATCAACATGGTGACAAGGGGAAGGCACCAGCCTCAAACCAATCCACAGATGCTCCTTAGGAAGTGCTTGCTGAAGAAAAAAATTATATGTTGATTGATCAAATCCAAACATTCAAGAGGATTCTCGTAAAATCAAACAAGAGAATCAATTTATTAACTACGATTGAGCCACAGACAGAAGATATAAGAGACCAAATCAAAACTGTGATGACCCAAATATGTCAACATGGGGTAAGAAACTCATTTAATTATCCCATTTCTCTATTTATGAATTTTATTTTCTCATCCTTCATAAAATAAATCTTTATTTTACAGGGTTTTTTGAGGGAGTTTGATCCTCATGATGAGACTATGGTGGTCGACGTTGGTAGCAACACCTTTGCTCTGCTTGTGAGTGACACAATGAACACACCGACCATAAATGAAACTCTTGAACAGGGTGACACACCATTATTTGCACCCATTGAACAATGCATAGAAGGATGTGCACATGATGTAGACCATGATTCCATCACATCTAGTCAAGCAGGATTTCTTGGGTTTACTCGTGCTACTAGCATGGGAACACTACTAGTTACATTATTGGTAGATGATGACCATGTTCCCATGAAATTAGAAAAGCTTCTAGGTATTTAAGAAGTGTTTTACATATTAATTATGATCTAGTTTAAATTTACATATAGAGTGTAATTATTTTCAAGTAATGATAATATCGTTTTGCAGGAAATAATACCTTCTATATGTGCTTGAATGAGGCAGCCTTGCAAATCTTTGGGCCCACCATTCGCTCAAGGTGAAATTCGCAAAATTCAAAGTTGAAGGAAGAACTTATCAATAGGTTGTTTGGCATGTTCGGAGATGGTACCTTCAACAAAAGTGGAGCTACCACAAAGGCAAGCCTATATTTAAAATATTTGTGAGACCAATATAGGGTTCATTTGCAAAAGAACTCAAAGTATGACCGCCCTCCAGGGATTTCAGAAAATGAGTGGAATACCTCCTAGAAGATGCAAAGGAGAAAAAACTTCGAAAATAAGGGAAGACACCACCCGGACCAGGAAGGTATGAGGCACTTTTATTAATTTAATTATGATGATTTCTCATCAATATTGTGACATGTAATTAAGCTTATCAATAATGTAAATATAGGTTCCTAGATACATATAAAGCCACAAAGGCGAGAATAAAAAAAACATGGCCAACATCATCTTGGGCCTGGGGATTATTCAAAACTAGCCGCAAAAATTGCAAGTGTATATAAAAAAATTGCATCCAAATTTTAGATTCTTAACCATTTTAATTTAATATTGCAGAAGAAAAAAATTCGTGTTGTCATGCAAAATTGAAGGGCGAACAATTCAATGAAAATCCCACGGAGGAAGACCTCAAGCTTGCTTACAAGCACAGATATCAAGTCGTTGTTGAACGTAGGACAAGCAAGAGGTATTCACCTACTAGTTCTGATCCCCCACCTGAGACTGAGGTAAATAAAAGCAACAAAGAGCATTTATAAATTAATACTTGTATACAATATATTGTTTTTTATTTTTGGCTATAAATTAATGTGCTTGATTGTAAAAAGCAGCCAGATAGTGTAAAGGTTGATGTCCCAAGAAATGATGGAAGACATGAGCCTAGTGACAGTGTAGTGTGAATTGAAACTGATGTTCAGCTCGATTCTGGAGGAATTTCATGTGAGTTGTAATTTTTTTTTGTATGGATTAGAATTAGAAATATTTAAATGCAAATGATCTATTAATTATAAATATTATTGGCTCTACTCTACAGTATGTACGGGGTGAGGCCAGACAAGAGGAGGAACCTATGGCAAAATCCGAAAGTATCCCATGTCTCTCTACTACCAAAGAAGGTAATGAACACTCTATTACCTTTTTATTAATAAAACACTTATATTAATAATGAATATAAATAAGAATTGAACATTTTAGTCTTATTACAGTTAATGCTCTTACACCCTTATAGCAGCATAGACGTTTGACCAGGTTGGGAGTAAGACATCTTACAGTGGAAGGGGATGACGTCCTTGCTTCATACATGAAAAATTGCAAGAAACCAAAGAATAATTGATTGTTTCTGTGATTTAGTTATAACGACCTTGTTTCAGATTATGTATAGCATACAGTTTATTATAAATCATACTGAGATTAATTTTTTTTTAAACTCTACGAATGAATGAATGAATGAATACATTTTTACTATATATTTATTTAATTATGGTGAATCTTAATATCTTTCTTTCAAATATTTCCTAGTAGATAGATTGGGTACTAGGGAATTGAGAGTGATGTGAGGGAGGTGAGGGGCTATGAGAGATTCCACCTTCATGTGGTTGTCCTTGTTCAGTAGAGAATAAATTAATATTTGGACAATCTTGGAGTAAAACTCGAAGATCCAACAGAGCAATAACAAGGTCAATGTTGACTTCATTGTTGCTTCATCGAGTGGAGGGAGGTTTGCTCCAATATTAAACTACACCAATAATTTATTCTCGAAACCAATAAGATCTTATTCAAGTATTCATGAACTAAAGTTTTTTAATTATTATTTATTGGTGAAATTAAATTTAATAATTGGTCAAATTTAATCTAAGTTTGCCTCATTGGTCTCATGAATATGTGTAGGAAAATCTTTGTCGATTTGGATGTTGAAGAGGAACAACTATCGGAAGAAAATATTTCAAAAAGGTAACATTACATTTAGCATATCCACGATAGGTCCCAAATAAACAATATGTACATTGAGAAATGTAGTGCAAGAAATAACTTGTACATGTTTCATAAAAACATAAATAACGCATGATAGAGATGTATTACCCACATTTAACAACTAAGAGAAAGTAATGCACAATAAGGATGAACTTACAAGTTTTCAATAGGTTGAAAGGAAATTGTATAAAGAATCAATACAATCATATGGATCTATATGTCCATATGGAGCAATACAACAATTGTACAACTTCTGCCTTTATTTATTGTGTAGATCATATACCTCATTTTGAGATGTTTATGATGACCATGTAGTTGTTATTTTAGTATCTTGCATAGGTTTCCTTGAGGTATGCAAAGTTGATGTTGAGAAGAAATTAGTTATGTGTCTACAAAACTCTTTTATTCTTCCACTGCTTAAATTTTCAATTATTGTGTGATTGATGCTATGATCTGGAAGTTATTTCTACATTATAGTAAATTTATCAATTTATCTATTTAAGTAGGATCATATGGATAATAGTCACGTAGTGTTGAATTTTTATAATGTACTTAAACCTATATTCCTGATGTTATCCAAGATAACCATTAGGTTTGTTTTGAGTCATAAGTTAATTAGGATGAGTCAATTAGGTTTAAATAAGTTCTTTGGAAATCAAAATTTCAAAAGAAATGCACATATGAGGGGGTCTTGAAAGTCATTTGGCATGTGATAGGGGTCATGTCATTTTAGAATAAAGTGTGTTTATGATTATTAATCATAGGTTATATGGTTAATTATCATATCACTTATAAAGTGCCATTATGTAATAAAGTTAGCACGTGAAATAAATTTCTCACAGGTTTAACGAGCTAAGATCGGGTGCGATCAGATCAACGGCCTGTTAGCACTCTATAATTTCTGAAGGTTGAAAAAGAAATCACAAAGGTAACCAGAAAACCACTTTGGAGTTTAGGATCTAGCCCTCCTAAACTTAGAGATGGATCTCTTTGTCAGATTTAACTTTGTTTATTGGGAATTTTAGGCTAGATATGAATGCTTAGTTGTTTGATTTATTTTTTATGATTTGTTTTAATTTTTTTTGTTGATTAAGTGCTTAAAATTCCATTGGGCCATGGATTCTATAAACTAGCATGGATCTGTTTCACATTTTCAAAGGAGTTCCATAGGGAAATGTAGGTGAACTAACTGGATCTTTTAGAGCAGATAAGAATTCTTTAACTTGATATCAGAGGAAAACATTGAAATTACCTACAACCAAAATTAGAATGTGTGTTTCAACAAATTCTCTTCATCACAGTTTTTGTAAAGTAATTCAGATTTAAGAACACATAAGCATGGAAACGAAGAAATAAACACATAGAAAATGAGAGAAACACATCAGCAAATAATCTAGCACATGAATCCTGTTAAGAAGTCCCTTTTATTATTGATCAACCCATCCAATGGAAAAGTAAAATAGCTTCTGGAGTGAAAAAATCAACCCTCAATACTTCGAAAATTGAAGTATTTATATAAATATTTACAAAACATCTGAAAATAATTGAAAAACTGAAACATAAACTAGAGCAGAGAATTGCTCATCTCAATATTACGAAATAGTTAAATAGGAATACATTGGAAACATCAGCAATAAATGACTGAAGTAAAACTAAACTACCTATGACACCTAGTAGACAATAAATTAAATGAACTGAACCTAACGGACAGTGAGATTAATATCTCAACATCCCCTCCTAATCTCAATTGTTACAAGTGGAGGCACTAACAATGCCTAATTTCTCTCTTTGAAATTAAAATACATTCTTTCCCAATGGTTTTGTGAAAATATCTGCAAGCTGATCTTTGGAACCACAAAAAAAAAGTGTGATGTCCCCTTCATTGACAAGTTCACGAATGAAATGAAAATGTGTGTCAATGTGCTTGCTCTTTTTGTGAAAAACATGATTTTTTGATAAAGAAATTGATGAACTGTTATCACAGTAAATTGGAGTTGGCTCCTTCTGAATATCTGAAATGTCTTTGAATAATCTTCTCAACCATAATGCTTGACAAGCTGTTGAATTTGCTACTACATATTATGCCTCCGCAGAAGATATTGAAACGATTGACTGTTTCTTGGATGCCCATGAAATCAGATTTGTTCCAAGATGGAAAACATTCCCTAAGGTACTTTTGTGATCATCTAAACTCCCTGAATAATCGCTGTCTATATAACCTGAAAGTGAACAATTTTCAGAATGTGTATAAAACAAACCATAGTCTATGGTCCTTGCAATATACCTTAAGATCCTTTTTGCAACCTGCCAATGAGTAAGATTTAGTGACTGCATAAACCTGGAGACAAAACTTGCTGCAAACATAATATCTGATCTAGTTGCAGTTAGATACAACAAACTACCAACTAGGCTTTTATACAATGTGGGATCAATAGATGGTGCTACATCTTCTTTGCCGAGTTTGGTACCTTGAGAAATTGGTGTATCAGCTAATTTGCAATTGGTCATTCTAAACTTTTCAATGATATCAGTGGCATATTTTTGTTGACCAAAGAAAATGCCATTTTCAGATTGGTGAATTTCAATTCCTAGGAAATATTTCATGACTCCTAGATCTGTCATATCAAACTCTGCTTGCATTGCTTCTTTGAAATCTTCTAACATCATATTTCCTGTATAAAGAAGATCATCTACTTAAAGGCATACAATAAGAATTTTACCTTCATGAGATTTGGTATACAAAGTGGGTTCATGGCTGCTTCTAGAAAAACCACTTTTGATGAGATAGGTGTCGATGCGACTGTACCAAGCTCTTGGAGCTTGTTTCAAACCCTATAAAGCTTTCTTCAATCTATATACTTTATGCTCTTGTCCTTTTACTTCAAAACCTGGAGGCTGATCTACATAAACTTCTTCCTATAATACACCATTTAGGAAGGCAGATTTTACATCAAGTTGATATACTTTCCATTTGAGTTGAGTTGTTGTGGAAAAAATGGTTCTGACAGTGTCTAACCTTGCTACTGGAGCAAATGTTTCACCATAGTCGACACCAAACTGTTGTGAGAATCCTTTAGCAACCAACCTTTCCTTATGTTTCTCAACTTTTCCTTTTTCATTTAGCTTGATCTTATATACACATTTTACACCAATTTTTGTTTTTCCTTTTGAGAGATTAGCTAATTCCCAAGTCTGATTTTCCTCTATGGCAGCAATTTCTTGGTTCATTGCTTCGACCCAATGCTTTTCTTTGACTGCTTCTTCAAAATGAGTCAGTTGAGTTGAAATGAATACAAACATATTTTATTGTTCAGATTCATGCTCCTATTCATATATCTCTCTAATACTTCTTGTTTTCTGTCCCTCTTCTGAAGATTTTTTATCACTGGTTGAATCAATGCTTGATGGTGTTCCATTTTCAGAATGTTTTGGCTGTTCTTGAACCTGCAATCTTGGAGTTTGTGGTAGATAAAAAGGTTGATTTGAAGTTTCATCTACATGGTCAAACCAAGATTTATTTTTGAAAAATTTCACATCTCTGCTTATAATGAACTTCTTCGTAATGGGGTTATAAAGTCTATAGGCTTTTGACTGCTCAATGTAACCTACAAATATGAATTTCTCACTTCTATCATCAAATTTTTTTCTTAGTTTTTTAGGAACATGAGAAAAAGCTACTGATCCAAAGATGCTAAAGTGTGACACATTTACCTTGTTTCCATCCCATGCTTCTTGAGGTATTTTATCTTGTAGGCTGGATGTTGGAGATCTATTAATAACATACACTATTGTCGACACTACTTCAGGCCAATAGTTATTTGTCAACTTCTTCTCCCATAGCATGTATCTCGCCATGTTCATGATTGACTGATTCTTTCTTTCTACTACTCCATTTTGTTGTGGAGTGTATTTGGTTGTGTACTGCATTAGGATACCTTGTTGTCGACAAAATGCTTTGAATTCATTTGAAGTGTATTCTCCTCCTCTGTCTGATTTCAGTACTTTCAAGAGTTTTCCACTCTGTTTTTCTGCTTCTGCCTTGAACTCCATAAATCTAGAGAAGGTATCTAATTTGTTTTTTAAAAAATACACCCATATTTTCCTGCTAAAGTCATCAATAAAAGTCAGAAAGTAGAAACTACCACCAATGGACAATGTCTGCATTGGACCACATATGTCGGTATGGACAAGTGCCAAAGGCTCTTTCACCCTTGAGGTTGATGAGGGAAAACTATTTCTTTTATGCTTGGACAAGACAAAAATTTCACAATTACAGAATTTTTCACTAATAGTAGGTAGACCAATGACTATAGATTTCTTTTGAAGCAGACTGAGACTCTTGACTGGAATGTGACCATATCTAGAATGCCATAGATGAGTTTCATCTATTCTTGATATATTGTGGACTAAATATTGGTTGGTATTTTGGCTTCTAAGGGTCAATGCAAACATCCTACTCTTGGTCTTTTCAACTTTTGCTATCAAGATTTTATGAGGATCTTTGTCATATATATAGCAGGTTGTTACACAGTAATTTTTCATCGTCCCTGCAATCCCCATCCCGCACATTGGAGGGCTCATTCCGTGACCTGTGAGTAGTGACATGTCTTGAAATCACTTTCATCACATCCCTCTGAACAAGAGATTTCATTGCCTTGAAGACATCTCCTTGTGAAAAACCCTAAAAATGACCCTTTTTGCATTGCCGCGGGCAGACAGTTCAGTACCCGCACCAATGGGGAAAATCCTTCAAAGAGGTCGTACCAATTGGCGCTCTGTCCCAGAGTCGCACTCGCGGCATCCAATTTAAGGAGCATTTTTTAAAAATAAATGGCGGAAGTTTCGTCCTAACCAATCCATGAACTGGTATCTATCTTGAGTTGGGAGGTTTGGCTCTGGATTTCCGTGTAGAGGAAGTGGTTTGCCACCTCTCATGGAAGCTTCCTTGAGGATAGGGCCAATCCCATGATTATAGGGATCCCAACTCCCCTTCCTCCGTCTATAAAAGCTTTCCCATCTCCATTGCAAGCTAGTCTTCAAGTTCCCAAATTCCCAAGAGCCTTATGCTACAAGAGCCTCCATAATTCCCTTAAGGCCAAATCCAAGCAAGGAGACTATTGTCAAGATCCGAAGAGAGAGGTTTGTCCCATCCTTGATAGGATTTTTGAGACGTGTTCTGTTGGCGACCCGCCGAAGGATAATTCAGCGTCAGAACTATGGTTGTATTCTTCCTTTGATTGATTAATAATAAACGACTATTGGTTATGGTTCCACTCTTGTTGCTGTTTACAATGATGAGTTATGTCCTTTCTGACTGACATATAGTTGCATCTACTGGATTTTACACTTGCATTTATTTTTTTTCTCGCGTGTGCAGGTGTCCTATCACGGAGATCGTGGGGATCATGATCTGCCAGAGCTAAGGAACGGGAGCGCTACTTTCTCTACAAGCAACAACGTTGGATTCCAGGTAAGCCTTCATCGCTAGTTGGTTTATTTGCAATTAGGAACCTGCACTCTAGCGTGAACGATTGTTGCTAGACCCGGTCTGGGCTAGTAGGGATCGCCTCTATCCGCAGAGGGGATTTACCTCCACAACAAATTGGTGACTCCGCTAGGGAATTCAGCGTCAGAACTATGGTTGTATTCTTCCTTTGATTGATTAATAATAAACGACTATTGGTTATGGTTCCACTCTTGTTGTTGATTATGATGATGAGTTATGTCTTCTCTGACTGACATATAGTTGCATATACTGAATTTTACGCTTGTGTTTGTTTTGTTTCTTGCGTGTGCAGGTGTCCGATCACGGAGATCGTGAGGATTGTGATCTGCCAGAGCTAAGGAACGGGAGTGCTACTTTCTCTACGAGCGACAACGTTGGATTCCAGGTAAGCCTTCATTGCTAGTTGGTTTATTTGCAATTAGGAACCTGCACTATAGCGTGAACGATTGTTGCTAGACTCGGTCTGGGCTAGTAGGGATCACCTCTGTCTGCAGAGGGGATTTACCTCCACAACAAATTGGCAACTCCACTCAAAAATACGATCTTACCCAACTCCTCGTCCCAGTCATCTCCCTCCAGGAGTGGAAGGTCTGGGTCTCCAGTGAAATCGGTCCCTGCATATGGCCAATCCTCGACCACGATCAACTAACGCCATAACCATCCAAAAAACTCCGGCCTCCAGGACATCTGTTGGCCTCCTCCTGATCTGGGCATCAGTGCTGCCCAGCGAGCCATCCTTGGCTCTCGTGGTACCAGCTCAGCTACTATGGCCCCTTGGCCCTGAAAGATAGGTAGTCGTTCCAGGATGAATAATAACAAGATGGAACCGTAGCCAAACTGTTTTAGTTTGGCCTGCTTACACTTTGTGAGCTGTCTTTTCATATTTGTTGTCACAGCAGTAGCCCAATCAAAAAGTGTTGGATTCATACACTCAGCAGCTAGGAGGAGTTGGGCCTTGGTCGCCTCGTGCGGTGCCTGCGACCCCGCAGCCCGCGTGATGGTATGTAGCACCACTCTGAGTGCTAGATCGGGGATAGTATGGATATCTACCTTGCCACTTCCCGATCCCAGTCGTGCCCCTCGGCACACTCTTGCCATCACCTGCTCCATCTTCTCTCCAGATGGTCTGCTGCCTATCAAGATGGGCACCAGACCTCTGCGCGACAGTCCGGTTATGAAATATACGTCAAAAACCTCAAGTTCTAATACTTGGTCCCGTAGCTTGAACACTTGTTCATTTTCATCCCATATGCTGATCAGGTATTGCAAGAGCTTCGGTTGAGCTCGTAAGCAAGGTGTTAGGAAGAAATTTTTAAGCCCACAGTTCTTGAGGGCATTTATACAAGTCTCATTCTCCATAGCCTGTTCATCCTCTTCCCCATGCTCCCTCTCTTTCCATTCGATAACCATTTTGCTAGGTTGCCTGCATCAACATGGTCAAAAACCCTTGATTAGATCTCTGTTATGCTTGAAATTTCATGTAAATCACTACCTGTTTGGAAATTTGAAATGGAAAACCGCGCTGCACCATTGGCGTGGCTATTTCCTTAACAGTCGCGCTAGTTGGCACGGGCCCTTTGTATGGAAAAGACCATTGGCGCGGGTCCGTGCCCGATACCCGCGCCAATGGGCGAGGCCCTAAAATTTTTAAAAATTCTCCACAGAAGTCTAATGAGCAATGGAAAACTATAAAAAATGGGTTAAAATGGAGTACAGGGAAGCACCTCTTACCTAGAACGAACGGGAATCTGAATGGTAGCCCAGATCAGTCGCAATCGCCGTCAGAAGTTCGCACACAAACAACCCATTGTTGCTCTCCAATGAGGTAAATAGTAAAAGTAATTTTGTTTTTACCATTTGAGACTTATTTATAACTTTTTGAAATCTCATTAAGTTTTAAAAGTCATTTTTTATTAATATTTTAATATATTTTGTTGAAAATGGATTTTACACTTGCCTCTGTGTGCAGCAACAGGTTTTTTACGCGACTTAAACGATGAAATGAGTTATATTTTATACTTTTTCAGACTCGGTAAAAACACGAAAAAGTCATTTTGGAGTCATCTTTCAGCTCTTTTCTGACTCTCTAAACATGAAAATATTGCCGAGGCCCTTGTCGTTTCGATCTTGTTAAAGTGGTTGCGAAACGACATCTACCGAGTATACGTTTACCCCTTTTTTGGGCTGGGATAGATTATTTACGAAAAAGGAATACCCTAGCCTATCGCGACTAGGAGGTTTTCTCAGACATAGTTTTCTACCTTTTTGGATCTGAGGATCTTTTTACGAAAAGGGACCATTGGAGTTTAATTTTCAGCTGTCTTTTCAAACTCTCTAAACATGAAAAGACACCGAGTTCTTCCTTTGTCAGACTCGTTAAACCCTGATGACATCAGATTCAGTCATAATGATGCTACTCGATTCTCTCCTTCCTAGGGCTCGTTAAACGTACTAGGATGGACTTATAGCACAAGCATATTCTATCCCCTTCAAGCTTGTTATCAAAAATAATTGGGGTACTCTCCAGAAATGGCGGGGAAAAAATGGAACCAGCATCATTGTCATGTCGGCAGTATGTCACTCTTGAACATGGCACTTGTCTGCATTTGTGTTGGGTTGGGGACATCTCATCTCGTTTTTTCGCTTGCCTCCGTGGGTTTGGGTAACCCCTTTTGACCTCTCATCTGCTCTTTGCCTCGTCACTATGACCTCTGATCTTTTGATGTCAAATACTTCCAAGTCCACTGTCGTTCCGTTTATATGTTCAAGAGAAGTTGACCTCTGCAAGTACCAACCTTCCTCTGATTCTCATCTGATCGTGATTCACAAAAAAATTATGCTCCTCTGTCTTGTGTCAATGATGTGGGAAACATTATGGCCCACCTTCGATCAAGGTCACTTCCTGTTGACTTCAGCTCATTATCCAGGAAGCTGATCTGGAGACTCCCTTCTGGTGCCTTGGAGCCTGCATGCCTCAATGGCAGGTTCTTCGCATTCGACGCGAGGTTTTCATCATTGGCCTCCGATCGAGTGATTCTATGGGTGTTCAATGCCAGCTCTTTGATTCACATGCCGTATATTGTACCTGTAGTACCTTGAGGGCCATCGTCATTATTGGTGGTACCTCTCGCGTCTGTTAACAGCTTTCATCATTGGCTGGTAATCAGACGATGTTCTTGCATGTTTGACTTCAGCTCATTTATTCACATGCCTAGACTTGTACTGTGTTCGGGTCGAGATGGAGCGTAAGACCCTGGATTGTGTCTGTTGTAATCCAGGCTGCGATTTTGTGGATTATTGTGATTGGTTACATGACTCACTTACTGGATGGCTGCGACCATACCTGAGTCTATTTATCGATCCTTACTGGATGGCTGCATCCATGCCTTGGATCTGGATTATTGTATACTCTGTTATGGATGGCTGCGCCCATACTGCATATATATCTTGCATCTGAGATATCAGTTGTATTTATCCACGCAGGTTTTCCGACGCCGGAGTTTTCATTTGGACACGTTCTTGTAAAGCATTTCAACCCTCTCTCTCTCAGGCCTCATGCTTTAGGGGGCATCTGTTACACAGTAATTTGTCACCGTCCCTACAATCCCCGTCCCGCACATTGGAGGGCTCATTCCATGACCTGTGAGCAGTGACATGGCTTGATATCGCTTTCATCACATCCCTCTGAACAAGAGCTTTCATTGCCCTGAAGACATCTCCTTGTGAAAAACCCTAAAAATGACCCTTTTTGCATTGTCGCGGGCAGACAGTTCAGTACCCGCGCCAATGGGGAAAATCCTTCAAAGAGGTCACGCCAATTGGCGCTCTGTCCCAGAGTTGCACTCGCGCCAGCCAATTTAAGGAGCGTTTTTTAAAAATAAATGGCGGAATTTTCGTCCTAACCAATTCATGAACTGGTATCTATCTTGAGTTGGGAGGTTTGGCTCCGGATTTCCATGTAGAGGAATTGGTTTGCCACCTCTCATGGAAGCTTCCTTGAGGATAGGGCCAATCCCATGATTATAGGGATCCCAACTCCCCTTCCTGCGTCTGCAAAACACTTGTCAACTTGCAAGCTAGTCTTCAAGTTCCCAAATTCCCATTTCTTATCTTTCGAGGAAACCTCCATAATTCCCCTAATGCCAAATCCAAGCTTAAGGAGACTAATGTAAAGATCCCCGAGAAGAGAGGTTTGTCCCATCCTTGACGAGGGCTTTTCGAGACGTGTTCGCGGCGACCCTCACAGAGAGGAATTCGACATCAGAACTATGGTTGTATTCTTCCTTTGATTGATTAATAATAAACGACTATTGGTTATGGTTCCACTCTTGTTGTTGTTTATAATGATGAGCTATGTCCTTTCTGACTGACATATAGTTGCATCTACTGGATTTTACGCTTGCGTTTGTTTTGTTTCTCGCGTGTGCAGGTGTCCTATCATGGAGATCGTGGGGATCGTGATCTGCCAGAGCTAAGGAACGGGAGCACTACTTTCTCTACGAGCGACATCGTTGGATTCCAGGTAAGCCTTCATCGCTAGTTGGTTTATTTGCAATTAGGAACCTGCACTATAGCGTGAACGATTGTTGCTAGACCCGATCTAGGCTAGTAGGGATCGCCTCTGTCCGCAGAGGGGATTTACCTCCACACAGGTGTTCTTTTGAAACAATACATCATAGCCATGTTCCATTAATTTTCCTATACTAAGGAGATTATGTTTGAGCTGAGGAACATAATAAACATCAGGGATGTATTTGTTTTGATTCTGCTTATTAAGAATAGGAACAATACCTTTTCCTTCTGCTTTAATACTTGTACGATCTCCAAGTGTTATCTCTGATGTTATGGAAGCATCTAGAGAAGAAAGAAGTTTCTTGTTGCCTGTCATGTGATTGTTGCATCCACTGTCGAGCAACCAAATATCTTCACTCTATTTGTCTTCTGAGAGATGGCATGAAAGAAACATGGTCTCTGAGGATTCTCCTTCACTGTTGGAGAGATTGATATAGCCTCTGTGTTGATCTGATTGTTTCTTTCTACAGTCGTGTTCGTAGTGGCCAAACTTCTTATAGTAGTAACATTGAACACTCGATCTGTTCCATGACCTTCCTCTCTGATTTCGGTTTTGTGGAGGTCTCCACTGCTCTGTTGCATGATAATGATCAGATCTGCCATTGCCTCGACCTCTGCCTCGCTTGTTGCCACCTCTATATCCTCTGCCTCTGCCTCTGTCAAATGAGAGATGTGCTTTGAAGGCTTGTTCCATGGAGTCTTCTGTCAGATTGAGTCTTGTTTCGTGTGCCAAAAGAGATCCAATCAACTGTTCTACTGAGAAAATTTTAAAATCTTTGGATTCCAAAATGGCTGTGACAATCATGTCATATTTCTTTGGTAGACTTCGAAGAACTTCTTCAATAACTTTTTGATCTGTAATGGTTTCGCCAATGAGTTTGATCTGATTGACTATTCCCATGACTTTGGTCATGAACTGATCCACATTCTCGGTGTTAGCCATCTTTAGAGTTTCAAACTGAGCTCTCAATGTTTGCAGTTTAACCATCTTCATTGTATCATTTCCTTGATACGTAGCTTGCAAAATATCCCAACATTCTTTTGTTTTTGTCACACCAATTATTTTGTCAAAAATAGAATCATCGACTGAATTTTGTATCCAACATTTGGCTCTGTGCTCCTTCTTTCTGAGTTCAATAGCTGCATTTATCTGATTATTGGTCATGGCTTCCCATGCTTCTTGGGTCGGCTCTACATAAGCAATCAAAAGAGTGTCCCAACAATCTTGTGCTTGTAAAAAGGTTTTCATTCTCAAATTCCAGAATTCATAATTTTTGCCAATCAGATTTGGTGTCTGTGGCAAAGAACTTGAAGAAGCCATTATTTCTTCAAATGTGCCTTTTGTAAATCTCCTCTAAATTTTTAAATCTCTTAAAGACTTAAAATTTTTTTATTGAAACCCTCTTTTAAATTTTAGCCCTCTTCTTTTTAAATTTCTTTTCCAAAAAAAAACTCTCTTTAAAAAAAAACTTCACTCATACTCTTTTGAAACCCCTTGTCTTTTTATTAATTTCAAAAACATTTAAAGTTTTATATATATATATATATATATATATATATATATAAACTTTAATAATTTTTTTTTCCTTTATGAATTTTACCTTTTTTTAAAGTCGACACTTTAAAGAAGAGCTTTCCCTTTAAAACATGAATCATCTTTAATAAAATCCTTATATAAAACTTTGAATACATTGACCTTCGTATCTTTTTGGAAATTGTTTTTTAAAAATATTTAATACAAATGCTTCATACCTTTTTGAAAAACGATTTTTAAAAATCCTTACATTGAACGCATCATTTCTTCATGCATGCGTAACAAAATTCAGATGCGTTAATTTTTTTTCTTGCAGACTGGCACGGTCCCGACAGTATACAGTCGCGACTATTTGAAAACAACACAAGGCAACAAACTGGCGCGGGTATGGCTTGTATTCTCGTGCTAATCCTTTGTTTTGGCACGTTGGCATGAGTATTAGCTTCACAGTCGCGCCAATCAACTTCTCCTCTCTGCTGCTCCTTCTTGGCTCTGTTGCTGCTCTCCAGGGAGGCTTATGCAAGCTAGCTCTGATACCATGAAAAGAACTGAAAAACTGAAACGTATACTGGAGCAGAGAATTTCTCATCTCAATATTACGAAATAGTTAAATAGGAATACATTGGAAACATCAGCAATAAATGACTAAAGTAAACTGAAGTAAAACTAAACTACCTATGACACCTAGCAGACAATAAATTAAATGAACTGAACCTAACAAACAGTGAGAT
Source organism: Pinus albicaulis (assembly GCA_034641835.2). Classification (NCBI taxonomy): domain Eukaryota; kingdom Viridiplantae; phylum Streptophyta; class Pinopsida; order Pinales; family Pinaceae; genus Pinus; species Pinus albicaulis. Next base: position 766,703,645 of record CM076583.1, on the reverse strand, counting down.
TAATATCTCAACAACATCTTGTCATAACTTATTAGGATATATTTTAGGAAAATTTAAAATAAATTATATCTCATATTAAAAACTAATAAGGCTAGTTCGAAATTTTCGAAAGGTTGCCCTGATCTGAAGGAGGTTGTTGCCAATCTATCACTTTGGTCCTTTTTGCGTTGTTGTTTCTCTGGTTGAAGATAAATTTACTCACATAGTCAATTAACTCGCACAATTTCTCTCATCTTTCTTCATCTAGAATTGACATTTTAGTCACCCTCCTGTAAACCTCATCTGCTTCAATATACTTGGCAAAAGTAGGCTTAACTACAAAAATATGATTTACCTCATGCTTTATGTAAAAATCATTCCGTAATACCTTAATAAATTCTTTTCTTGTTAAGAAGCCCTTTATTCTAGCAAAAATAGAGCTTTCTCTGGCCACTTGTTTCAATTTCCTGATGTAGTCTTCCTGTGTTATTAATTTATCATTTATTACAAATAAACTGGGCAGTTCCTTCTTGTTCAGTGTTTTAAATCTATTGACAATAATCATAATCCCTAACATTTTTCTTCCAACTATAGAATGAGGTTCTTTTTGGTCAAAACCTTTTCACTTCAAGTATAGTTTTAGTTCTGTCATCAATTCCCACTTCCTCCAACTCATATTTGTTCTTAGAATTCAAGAATCTAATAATATCAGTGGCTTCAGTGGGTTTATCACCAAACTTTTCTTTGATGTCTTCAACTGCTGCTGACTCTTTTTCCATTCGCGGTATCCTTTCCAACAATATTTGGGAATTTTGTGCCTTTGCTAAGTGTGAAGTTTCACTTATGTTCTTATGCTCCTGTAAGGCTTTTACCTATCCTTGTAGTCTTTTTATTTATTTAGTTTGTATTGACATATCCTCCATTGCTTTTGTAACTTTTCTTGCAACATATGTAGGTTTTACTGGAGCTATTGTTGATGTAGAAGCACATGTAGTTGGTATTGTTGTGAGGGGCACTGCATTGAAAGGAATCATGGATAGTTGTGCATTTTATTCCTTATCCTTGATTATCTTATCCATTTCTACCCCCATGCTTTTTATTTGAGCATTTTGCTCCATGATAAGCTTAATCACATCTTCTTTTTGGGTCTCTAACTCTTCTATCTCCTTGGTTTGTGGGTCCTCTATTACTGGAATCTTCAATTGCTTTCTAAGGGCTGCAATATATGAAATTTTCTTCTTTATCAACTCTTTAGCTACCTTAGCATTCTTTGGATTATATCCCATATTTATGACAAGATCTTCTAATGCTTTTATTCTGGTGTCTTTTGCTAGAGATGAGAGATTTTCAATCTTGAGTTGAGATTGAAAATTTGTAAGAGATACCTACAATTTTGAAACATTCATTGAATTTTTTTTTTCTAAATTGGTCTACTTCTATTATATCATACAGTTCAAAAATTTATAATCATCATCCTCCGAAGTTGGAAAGCCAATTCTGTCGGGAAATTCCAGTTTCAAAACAACAAAAAAGGTGTTGCCCTAGGCAGGGAAACCAGCCCAGGAGATAAGTTCAGTAAGCTTAGAGTAAGCTTCCCATGTATGGAAACCAACCTCGTACATAACATGATTAAACCAAAACCATAAAATAAGAAGAAATGAAGTAACTGGAAATTGACTGGAATTAGAAAGAAGAACCCAGAAGTTAGGTTGATGGGTTCTTGTCATCCTAAAGCGGTGGTTGGAATGGCTCCTCCATAATTTTGCATGCGTACTCAGATTCATCGTCCTCCAGCTTGGACACCTAGGCATTTTGTGAAGGATAGAATGTCGCGTGGCATTCGATAGAGGGGAGGAAGCCACCTGAGCCTCAGTATCAGCGTTGATGCCATCCTCGTCTGAGCCCGAGCTACAACTGCATTAACTATTTGAGGCCTCCTGAACTTGCAAGGACACCATCTTGCAAGGGGGAAAGAGGGAGGCGAGAGAGATGGTGGACTTGTGAAGGCACTTCCTGGAGTGAAGAGCGGAGCTAGAAGCTTCAGCGGAAGGCTCAGAAAGGTGTAATGATAGGCAGACAGTAAGGCTAATGGGGTCCAAGATTTCTGGCTCTGCCTAATCGACTGAGAAGTTCACGGATCTACCAGTAGTAGTGGAAAGAATGGGAGGCCTGGAGGGCAAGCCACGACCACCACCTCTGCGGCAATGCATGCAGTGGTGAGAAGGCATGGTGGTGGAAGAAGAATGCAGTTGAGACGAAGGTGGATGCACTTCATCGTAGCAGGGAGATGAGGGAGCTGAGTAGTGGAGTAGGGGCTTGGCAGAGGTGCATGGAGCAATAGAGCTAAGCCAAAGCGAGAAAAAAAATTCTTGGATGGGCAGCAGGATGATCAGATTTATGGTCCATGAATGGAATAAAAGGTGTGACAAATAGGGTTAATGAGAGCAAGACATCATTAATGGCGGAGTGGAGTGAGGACGACATTGGAGAGCGTTTGAGGGTGGTGAATAAAAGCCCCACGCTATAGGCATTAATTAGGTTGGGGTGGCCATGTGCACCCGCGTGAGGAGGACGGTTGTCCCACATCTACGTGGCAAGGTGGCTCCCAAATTTATTTCACCATAACATGCGCATCCGGTGAACATTCATTGAACTATTAGTTAAGGTGGAAACTATCATTTCTCCAGTCTACTTATGCATCTCCATCTGATCGATGGGATGAATTTGCTTCGCATCAAAATCAAAGGAGGTCTTCTCATAGTCTGTAGCTGACTTTGGTTGTGCAATATGAACCTATAAGAATGCCATTTGCATTCTTCCCTTCTCTGTATCAAAGGTTGATAGAAGCCTTCTTTGAGAACTAGCAGTTTGTTTCCAAAATTGTTTGTATTAACTGCTTTTAAGTCTTTCATTTTTAAGCTTAATCTCTTTGTATATATAAAAAATAATTTTCTATTTTTCTCCCTAAATGAGTTCAAATATTTTGGTTGTGTCCTACTGTCCTTATGACATTGATGATGCTGCTGGAGATTCTGTAAATCTAGTTGTTGATGGTGCTAAAGATAATGGATCTTTGATGACTATGGGAGCTTGTTGATCCCCTATTTCTTTTGCTGAATTTTTTTTAGGAATTCCCTTAACATTCTTCCTATAGATGATTTTTAAATCCTTTGGTGAGCTCCCTGAAGCTGAAGGGGATCCTTCCTCCCTTTGTCTCTTCCCTGTCTTCTCTTGAGGAGTAGGGGTTTGTGAAATAGAGGTGTAAATGAGTTTCTCCTCTGCTTCTTGCAAGGTTTTCTCTGTCCATTTCAACTAATTCATACACCTCTCAATATATGGCCTCTGTATGTGCACATAAGGAGTGGTTTTTTGTTCCACCCTTAGCTTGGAGATTAGGAAAAAAGGGTCATAAGACCATGCATATCTAAAATTAAATTTCATTTGTTTGAGGATATTTTCTACTTCTTCACCTTCTGCTCTTTTGTTGCAAATGAAAGGGCCAACCTGTATTTTAATTCTGAATTGAGACTTATTATTTGCTAAGACAAAATGAATTTCATCCAAATTTATCATTTCTCTTATATAATTCAAGGTATTTGGGCAGCTTTTATGGTGGAAGCTCACATCCATACACCCTAATCTTTGTGTAGTTTTGGTGGAGGTATCAATCTCCTGTTTTGGCGTGCTATGTTAGGTGCAAGATCTTCCTAATTTCTTCACTGATTCTTGGCTCTGCATTGTTGTTCATCAAGCTCATGACTGGATGAATGAACAATTCTATTTACTCTTTGAAGGTGTTCTGATCTGAATCTTTCCTCACCAATGAGTTCCGGAATATCACTAACTGTGGGTTCCCTTCTTCATCCAATTTATGCAATGAAAATGGGAATTAGTCTGCTTGATAATAAATGAACATATATAAAAGAATGGAAGCTTATTTGAATACTCCTTCAGTTGGTAACTTTACGAGTTTTTCATGTATGCTGCCAGCCAAAAGTTGACTTAAAAAAAAAAAAAAAACTGAAGGCTTTTCATTGGTAGAGAGAATTGACATGAAACCGATAATGGGTTCATCAATCCACTCATCAGAATATAGATAACCTAGAAGGCCTTAAAGAAAAAAAATTATGTGGTTTTCCTGATCAGGGAACATGGGAGAAGCATAGTGATCCAGGTGGATCAAACATGTCCAAGTACAAGTGGCTTGAGTACAAAGGCTCAAAAATCAAAGTGTATGGAATGTGCCAAACTTAATGTCACGTTAAAGATCTCATCTTTGTGATTCCAATGGCGCAACCAACACTAAATTCCAAGTCTGTATGAAATATTTAGGAGTAGTCAAAGTTTGAGGGTTGAGTTGGTGACTGGGTAGGCTTAAGGAGGCAACAAATTTGCTAGAACCCACCCATCAGATTTCGGCTAGCTCCGGTTGGATTCTGGGTGAAATTGTGGGACACGTAAATTGACTCCTTCGGTCATTTTCGAGATAATTCAAAAATAGTGGGTTGTTTGAAAAAAAAAAAAAAAAAAAAAAAATATATATATATATATATATATATATATATATATATATATATATATATATATATATATTGGAGGGCGGGCCATGACCCCTGCCCTCCCAAACCAATGGACATGTAACAAATCATATTAAAAATAGGGGGTGGCATCCATGATCCCATCGGACCCCGCATATCATGGCATCACAATATATTAAAATGGGTGGGGCCAACAGTCGTGACTCTGCAGACCCAACCTATGTCTATACATGGTCGGCGGAATATATGGGGCGGGCCGCCCAATGCGGGCCCGACCCCCCAATGCGGGCCCAGCCCCCCCAATGTACCCCATTTACTATTAAATTAAATGACAGACCATTTAAAACAAATATGTGTTTGGTTCAAAATGTATTCATTCTTTTTATGGAGGCGGTGGGGTTTGACCACCCGACCCCCTCCTTCACAACTGGATCTGAAACCAACTCGCCCAATGGTCCCTTTGGGAAGTCCGTCAACTCTTTGATATTTAAACCTTAATTTCTACAATAATGGGAGAAGTGATTCAGATTTGTTGCAGTAGGAATCCAAATTTCGGATTTTTCACAAAAAAATCTGAGGCCCAAATTTCGGAACCTCCTTTCTTCTTTGAAAGAGTCTTAAATACATTAATAAAAAATGGACAGTTATGGGACTGTCAACTTCCAAAATTGTTTTCTTCGATCATTACAATAAAAGTAGAAAATAAAAACATCTTCAGTAAAAAAAATTAAACTAAATGTGAAACATCATTCGATCATGAGGTGGTAGTGACTTGTAATCCTGGAATGGAAGAAGTTCCTGTGTCTGCATCATTTTCTTGCGGGGACATCCATTCTTTGCATTTTCTCCACAGGTTTACATTCAGGTTGGGACAATTTTCAAGCTTGACATGTGACATTCTAAAATCAGTGATCCTGGAATACGAGGGTCTTTCTGAAAACAAAGTTTTCATCATCCATAATAACTAAAAGTCTTTATGCGAAAAATTCATGATTGCGGCTCCCTTCAGAATAGCAGTATTTTCATGTATGTTTATGAGTTTACTCTTCGCCTCAACCAGTAATGTTTCAAATGTCTCCCAAGGGCGATGATTTCCTTTCCGGTCCCAATAGGATGGAAAACCAACTCTGGTTCTTTTATCAAACAACACATTGAACCTTAACACTTCTTCTTTGAATTCCTTCATCTTTTTTTCTGTATTCTTCCTGTGTGAATTCTTGATGATCATATTGTTAAATTAAAGCACACATTGAGTCCTGTCTTCAATCACGAAATTCTTCAACTCTTCAGTAGTTTTAGAATTAATGAAATTAATTAATCTCTTGGCATATGAGGCCCTGTTTTGCAACTTCTCTTTATTGGAAACAATGACATTTTCCAGGTCCTTGGCAATACTCTTTTCTTCCCCAATAATGATTAAAAAATCCCATATGTTCTTGAAAACATCAATAATTTCATTCCAAATAATCTCCTTGGCTTGAATAAGGGATATATTTCTCTTCAATTTCTCCATTATCTCTTTGATTTCCTGATAGGCATTCTAACAATCCTGCCTATATTTTTCGACATTGTCCTTGGTCATATGCAACTCATTCTATGTAACCTTGAACAATTTATAAGCTCCTTCCAACTCCCTCTGAGATTTCTTTAAATCAATTTCTCTCTATCTTAATTCAATTGAGAATTGAGTTAATTGGGCAGCACGGTCTTCTGAATTAAATGAAACAACTACTATACAAACATGAGAATCATTTTGTTTCTACAACATCTCACATGTCTCCTTCAGTTTTGCAATTTCTTGATCCTTGGCCAGTAGAGCTTGAAAAATTTTCTCTTTATCTGTCTCCACTTGGACTACTTCAGTAGCCATAGGATGCTCACTTATTGGAAGCTTCAACTTCTTCTTCAAACTCTAAATTTCACATTCAGCAGACTACAACAGTTTCTGAATTGTTGATCTGTCTTCAGGATCAACACCAACTTTAACAATTATTTTCTTCAATTCCTCATTCTGCGTGGAATAAGATCTTGAGCTAGATTTTTGCAACTTCAGTTTTTTGATCACTTTACTTAAAATGTTTTCAGTTTTAGCAGTAGATGAAGTAGGCTTATTCAAATCATTAAAGATTAATTGTCTTGTTTGCATATGTAAATTAATCTTGTGAGGAAGAGGAATTTTCTTGGCATCTACTGTCAAATTAACAATTTTGAAAGAAGTAGAAGTCACATTCATAGCTGAAGGGTGAGAGAAAGCTATCTTCAAGTGATCCCTTCTAAGTCCATTGTTATCAGCAATCTTATCTGCTTAAGAGAAATTTGATCCTTAGACTGAGACTCAATGTTTTTCTTATGTTCTTATTTCTTTCTTTAATCTGTGAGAAAACTTGCTTAATGTTTGACAGGGAGTCATCACTCGAACTCTCTAGAAAAGGAGATGAGGGAGTTCAAGAGATATCTCCCAATTGCAAATAATATGCAAGGAAATCTGAAGAGTTTCCCTCTTCCATGGAATTTTCCTTCTTGGTTTCATTCCCTGTATCACTTTCCAAATCAATTACTTCTCATCTTCCTATTTTAAGACCCTTTTCAGTAGGGTGAGGATTTCCCACCTCCATCTTCTCAGAAACATAAGTCTGTCCTCCATTTTGTAGCTTCTCCATCTCTGGCCTTGATTCATGAACAAATGCAGAATAACCATTTTTCACTCTGTGATTTGAAATCACATGGTATGGGTTATAAGCCCATTTCCCCTCCAATGACAAATGCATGTGAGTCAAAATTTTGTGAGCAACTACCAAGACCTTCCTAGTGTTTAAAATGAATGGACCTATTGTCCTAGGTACATTAAACATATGACCTTTTTCCACTGGAAAAAAATGGACCTGGTCAACATTAAGACCTTGCCTGATGAACTCCAAGGCAAACAATATCATGGGAAAATACATATGCAATCTGAAAGGTTCTATATCATCTCCAAATAATCTAATTTCAATATGTTCCTTATGAGTAAACCAATCTCCATATCTCACATATTTTCTCAACTTCAACAAGGACTGAGCTTCAAGCAATAATCTAGGTGCAACCCCTCCATTTAAAATTTCATATACTATAGGAAGGAAAGAGGAGGCGAATTCAAACAGTCCATGATTTCCTACCTCTTTTCTCACCAGGTCTATCCAAAATACCATTGAATTATTATTATTATTATTATTTACATTGACAATGTCCAAGCCCAACTGAGAAAATTTATCCACATTATTGTAAATAAATAAATATGTGACCGAACAAGGAAACTTGAAACTGCCAGTGATTGACAAGCTCATAAACTAATTATGTATAACATTCTCTAGATAAGTGGGAATATCCAAAATTACTCTAGGCTTCATCATCAAAGAAAAAATTCCTAGAATTGACTTATCTACCACCATGGAATCTTCCCTCCCTAGGACTTTGGCCAAAATTTGAAGAACTAGTCATACATCTTCAGCGAAGGTATTCAAAGAAAAATTTTCTAACTCCAAGGAGAATTTTTCTTTTTCAGGGAAGAGATAAAATACAATTTCGGTAAATTTAGGACCTCACAATTCTTGAAAATATGAAGAGAGGGATTCATCAGTGAAATTCACGTAAGACTCTAGAGAGGGATAACAAAAATATTTCCTTATAAATTGAGATGACACCTGGAAAACATTTTCCCCCAACTGGTTCATGACAAATAATTTCTGAGGCTACATGGAGGAAACCAAAGAATGAATAAACTCAAGAAACAGGTAAGTCTAGGGAACAAACACTGGAAACACTCTAGACTTAATCAAAGCAAAGTAAATTGGGGACTTTGTCGGGTTTATAATAACATGCTGATAAAAGAGAGGGTGGTATGTTGTGCAGATAGTCTCCACAATCCCAGTTTCTTTGTCCATTAGTGGGATATGAGTGGAAGACTCGATAATGGCAACTTTCTTCATAATTTTGAACAATTATATGAGAATAGTTACACGGGTTACCTAGTTGAGTTGAAATGGTTGCTAATTTGGACATTGGTATGATAATTTGGAGACTTTAGCGGTTTGGGAGGCAGACATGGATGCAAATGAGGACACACCTCCTTTTATAGAGAAGGAAAATGAATGGGTGGGAGAAACACATACCGAAACGAATTAAATGATGAAGTGATTGACATACATTTGGGGGTGATGTGGAGGATGACATGGAAGGTGACCTGGCTCGCTTGCTATCATCACGAGGTCCATCGAATTTCATGAAGTTGTCGTCACTACAGAGGGACTCCGCAATATGGGCTGAATTACAAGGCAGTGCACCCGCAAAAGATCTGGGCCACACATTATAGTCAACCGGCGTGGGTCAAATATTCCAGTGGAGGCACCCCACCAGTTAACTTCCGATGACTTTGTGACTCCACTCACACTCCATCATGGGAAACCATTTCAAATGGCGACATCCAAGAAATGAAGCGCTCGTCTTTTAATCCAACTTGCCAAAAGGTGGTCCCGCTATATGACACATAACTTCAAATACTGCTTGGTGCCGCTTTTTTTTCAAAACTTAATTTTGTGCATATATATTTTTTTAGAATTTTCAAAGTACATAATATCCTATGTACAACATACAATAAATTTAAAACTAGCCACAACAAGTTAATAGATAAATTTTTTGAAACAAGAAGGGTGAAAGAATGTCTCTTACAATTAATCTCTTAGCAGGTCACAACTAAAACATCTACATCCAAAATCCCTAAAGCGTCAGATGCCAAGATAATAAGAAAAACTTCCCTAGAAAAAATGTAAAAGGAATTTATAACAATCTAAATATATGATCAGGGAAATTGAGTAATATTCTTCTCAGTTAATTGATTCATTGCTCCAAATTATAAGATAATTTGATATGTCTAATGTACCATTCCCAGAGTATTCCAACAAAGAATTTTCATCAATGATGTGTTAAGTCACAGGATCAGTATACAAAATGATATTAGAAAATTAGAAAGATCTAACTTAGAAGTAATTTCCAATTTCTTTGTTAAACCACGTAGCAACTACGTCATGGTCAAAGAGACGATATCAATAATAGCATTACAATCACTATTCTTAGAAGACAGAATACACATTCCAAATTAGTATGCTCTTTAACCAACCATAGTATAATTCTCACATCTTGAGCATACATGGGTAATGGAAATCCTTCCCGGAAGCTTCTAGCTCAACCATTCTAAAAAATAATTCATCAAATTTGTTGGTGATCAGAAAAAATTATCTTTTGATTTTCTATTTTTAATTTTGTTGTAAAAAAATTAGGATAGACGCTTGAAGTTAAGAGGCTTGAACCACTTCATATTTTCAAGTTTTTTTTTTATCAAATGAATATGGTATTTTGCTATTAGTTTTCTTGTTATCTTTTAGTGAAATCGAAATATCAATACTTTTGCTTAATGTAATCAATAACTTGTATAATTTATTAGTTATTGTTAAATAGTTATTTCATTTGATTATTAAAATGATTAAGTGAATGATACATATATGAATGTTGTGAATGTATTCAATTCAATTAACTATTTATTGAATTTTACATCATTTGCATTCTAGTTTATTTATGTTGTCACTCTGAAGATCTAAATATTAGGCTTATTTCTAATCTTTCAAAATTCATACATGATAATAATAATATTCCTAGGATATAGAAGAAAGATAATAGTTTAGTATATATTTATTTTGAATAGATATAATTTCAACCTTTAGTTTACAACGGTTTTCCCAAAATCTCTTTCAGAACCTCATTCATTAGAATATTCTTTTAGGATTTCTCCATATTTTGGAGCAATGTATTTAGGAGAAACTAGTGCACATAGTAAGAATCACCATCCAAGATGGATATAATAGGGGTTATGTCAAAGGAAAATCTATTTCAATATTTCACTACTTCACATTACACTATTTCACTATTTCAGGCTAAGCATGAGAGAAAAATCTTGGTTTCGAAAGAGACTACAGTGGAGGATGAGCCACAACTCACCAAAAAGTATCCACATTGTTAAAAAAAGAGTGTGTATCACTCCTGGATTCAGAGGATATTTCTAGAGATGGTTGGTATCTAGACAGTGGTGCCACATTCCATATGACAAAGGAGTGTGATCTAAATCAGCAACCTGGCTTAGTAGCTACTGAATACTTGGTGAGGTGTGGGATCCACACTGAAGGAACAATCAGTACAAGAGAGGGTTCATTTGAGTTTGAGTTAGAATCAGGATGGATTGTAGACGTTCATCATTTTCTATATGTTCCTCGTATGAGTGAATGTGCTCTCCATTTCAACTTTGGAGGATTAAGGATATACAGTTGAGTTCAAAGGAGAGTCAGTATAGTTATGGCTAGAGGGAGTTGTGTATGCTAATTCATCCATCATACTGGGGATCAGAGAGGGAAAATTGTACCAATTATCGGTTCGACATCTAGTTCGAGAGGGACATAGAGCTAGTTATGCAACATTTTTTAGGAGGCAGGAGGACTTCCTTAGCAGACCCACTTGGTGGGAATGGACCCAACTGAAAGAGATGGGATACTCAAATGACTTCGAAAGAGCTTTAGCTGGTAGCCATAGCACATATGAGGTTGAGTTTCCAGATTCAGAGGGAGAAGGTTGCTCTAGTTCAGAGGGAGCAAGATTTTGAAAAAGTTATGAAAAATGATGTTGAAAAAAATTGTGATTCTACTCTCATTGATAAAATTAACATATAGCTCCAAAGCAATTTTATGCATTTTGGTTTCATTGTTTTTCACTTTAGAATTTCATGGTTACATCAATCCACCTCCCAAGTTGTTTATATCAAGTGTGATCAAGTTACATGTATATATGGTAGCATATTTGTTTTTTAGCATGGTCACAATTTTTCTGAAGGACATGTTTACAAAACCTTAAAAATCAACGATCCTACCAGTGTTTAGATCCTCTCTTACATAAAAATATATATGAGTTTTTCCATTCTATTCAATCTGGGAATATATAGTTACAATTGTTACCATTACAAAATCATTTAATGACAAGGATACAATGCACATAATTGATTTTCAAATTTCTCATGGAATACATCATGTACTAATGACTCAATCATATGAAGAAGTTGAATCACCATGTATTAGAGTTTACTCAAGGTCAATTAATACACTTACTTGGCCAAGGATTATCAAATATTATTAAAAATTATCAAGTTCATTTTTAATTTCATGTTATACATGTGTTCTGGCCTAATGTTAATGTCGATATGCTTGATATTTAGCATGGGGAAGCGTTCGCTGTAAATTTATTTTTACAATTCCATCATATACCTAATTAGAGTATGAGTACAAGAACCATCACGATTCAATTTTAGGCTTGTGTCCCATAGAATGATATGCATATTCAAAGATATTTCACTCACAACTCGTTGTCCAACAATAATAGAGCACTCACATTGATTCTCTTAGAGACATAACGAGATACCACAACGAGAAATTTTCTATTTCTTTCAAACTTGTTGAATCTTCCTTTTTACAAGAACAAGCCAACATAATTCGGAGGCTTACATCCTATCAAAAATGGGATTGCAGATGATGGTGCGTACCCTACACTATGTTCACACAATTGCTAGTCAAGAGGTGTACCAAGGGCATAAAATTACCATGACTATCATTACACCTCCTTTTATTTTTATGTTTCATATCTAGTTTCTTTTTTGTTATATGTTGGATTTTGGACAGTAACTTATCTCATATGTAAGACTCATTAATATTACTATTTTTTGGATCTTTGTCACATGTGTTACTTATGCACTATATGATGATTGTATGTTTCTATTACTTTCGCCTTCCATTTGCTTTGTTTGTTTATCTCTCTCTACTGTCACAGGAGTGTTCAATGATTACACCACTCTGAAAGCATGTATATGGCCCAAGAAATGATGAATATGATGGCATATGTAGAACTCATGTAAACTATTTTTCTATATTTAATAACACAATTTTTTTTTTCTTCTGGAAAAAAAAAAGAGCTAACTTCTCTTCCTCTTCAAATGAGGAAAAAAACAATATCAAAATTTAGAAATTCTATCCCTAAATAATCTCTAACCAACTACCACATATTTGTTCAACATGGTGACAAGGGGAAGGCACCAGACTCAAACCAATCCACAGATGCTCCTCAGGAAGTGCTTACTGAAGAAAAAAATTATATGTCGATCGATCTGATCCAAACATTCAAAAGGCTTCTCGTAAAATCAAACAAGAGACTCGGTTTTTTAATTATGATTGAGCCACAAACAGAAGATATGAGAGACCAAATTAGAACCGTGATGACCCAAATATGACAACATGGGGTAAGAAACTCATTTAATTATTGATTTCTTTATTTATGATTTTTATTTTCTCACCCTTCATAAAATAAATATTTATTTTACATGGTTTTTTGAGGGAGTTTTATCCTCGGGGTGAGACTATGGTGGTCGACGTTGGTAATAGCACCTTTGCTCTGCTTGTGAGTGAAACAATGAACACAATGACGGTTAATGCAACACTTGAACAGGGTGACACACCATTATTTGCACTCATTTAACAACGCACAAAAGGATGTGCACATGATGTAGACCATGATTCCATCACATCTAGTCAAGAAAGATTTCCTGGGTTTACTTGTGTTACTAGCACGGGAACACTACCAGTTACATTCTTGGTAGATGATGACCATGTTCCCATGAAATTAGAAAAGCTTCCACGTATTTAAGAAGTGTTTTACATATTAAGTATGATCTAACTGAAATTTACATATAGAGTGTCATTCTTTTCAAGTAATGATAATATCAATTTGCAGGAAATAATACCTTCTATATGCGCTTGAATGAGGCAGCCTTGCAAATATTTGGGCCCACCATTCGCACAAGGTGGAATTCGCAAAATTCAAATTTGAAGTTAGAACTTATCAATAGGTTGGTTGGTGTGTTTGGAGATGGTACCTTCAACAAAAGTGGAGATACCACAAAGGCATGCCTATATTTAAAATATCTGTGAGACCAATATAGGGTTCATTTGCAAAAGAACCCAAAGTATGAGCACCATCCAGTGATTTCAGAAAATTAGTGGAAAGCCCTCCTAGAAGATGCAAAGGAGAAGAAACTTCGAAAATAAGGGAAGACACCACCCGAACCAAGAAGGTATGAGCCACTTCTATTAATGTAATTATGATGATTTCTCATCAATATTGTGAAATGTAATTAAGCTATTCAATATTGTAAATAGAGGTTCCCAGATACATCTAAAGACACAAAGGCGAGAATAAAAACACATGTCCAACATCATCTTGGGTCTGGGGATTATTAAAAACTGGCTGCAAAAATTGTAAGTATATAAAAAAAAAAAAAATTGCATCCAAATTTTAGATTCTTAATAGTTTTAATTTAATATTGTAGAAGAAAAAAAAATCATGTTGTCATGCAAAATTTAAGAGCGAACAATTCAATGAAAATCCCATGAAGGAAGACCTCAAGCTTGCTTACAAGCACATATATCAAGTCGTTTTTGAACGTAGGACAAGCACGGGGTTTTCATGTACTAGTTATGATCCCCCACCTAAGACTGAGGTAAATAAAAGCAACAAAGAGAATTTATAAAATAATACTTGTATACAATATATTGTTATTTATTTTTGGCCATAAATTAATGTGATTGATTGTAAAAAGCAGCGAGACAGTGTAAATGTTGATGTCCCAAGATATGATGGAAGACATGAGCCTAGTGACAGTGGAGTGCAAATTGAAACTAATGTTCAACTTGATTTTGGAGGTATTTCATGTGAATTATAAAAAGTTTTTAGTATGGTTTAGAATTAGAAATATTTAAATGAAAACAGCATATTAATTATAAAGATTCTTGGTTCTACTCTAGACTATGTATGGGATGAATCCAGACAAGAGGAGGAACCTATGGCCACATCCGAAAGTATCTCGCTTCCCTCTACTACCGAGGCAGGAAATGAACACTCTACTACCTTTTTATTAATAAAACACTTGTATTAATAATGAATATAAATAAGAATTTAACATTTTATTCTTACTGCAGTTAATTCTCTTATGCCCTTAAAACAACATAGACATTTGACCAGGTTGGGAGAAATACATCATATAGTTGAAGGGGATGACGTCCTTGCTTCATACATGAAAAATTTCAAGAAACCGAAGAATAATTTATTGTACTTGTAATTTAATTAGAACTACCTTGTTTCAGATTATGTATAGCATACAGTTTATTATAAATCATACTGATATCAAATATTTTTTAAACTATATGAATGAATGAATACATGTTTACTATATATTTATTTAATTATGACATATCTTAATATCTGTCTTTCAAAAATTTCCTAGTAGATAGATTGGGTACTGGAGAATTGACTATGATGTGAGGGGGGTGAGAGGCCATGAGAGATTCCACCTTCATGTGGTTGGCCCTGATCAGTAGAGAATAAATTAATATTTGGAAAATCTTGGAGTAAAACTCTAAGATCCAACAGAGCAACAAAAAGTTCAATGTTGACTTCGTTGTTGCTTCATCAAGTGGAGGGAGGTTTTCTCCAAGATTAAACTACACGAATAATTTATTCTCAAAACCAAGAGGACCTCATTCAGGTATTGATGCTCTCATTTTTTTTTAATTATTATTTATTGGTGAAATTTAACTTAATAATTGGTCAAATTTAATCTAAGTTTGCCTCATTGGTCTCATGAATATGTGTAGGAAAATTTGTGTCGATTTGGATGTTGAAGAGGAACAACTATGGGAAGAAAATATCACAAAAATGTAACATTACATTTAGCATATCCACGATAGGTCCTGAATAAACAATATGTACATTGAGAAATGTAGTGCAAGAAATAACTTTTACATGTTTCAGAAAAGCATAAATAAGACATGATAGAGACATATTACCCACATTGAACAACTAAGAGAAAGTAATGCGCAATAAGGATGAACTTACAAGATTTCAATAGGTTGAAAGGAAATTGTATAAAGAATCAATACAATAATATGGATATGTATGTCCATATGGAGCAATACAACAGTTGTACAACTTATGCCTTTATTTTTTGTGTAGATCACATACCTCATTTTGAGATGTTTATGATGACCATGAATTTTTTATTTTAGTATCTTGCAAGGGTTTCCTTGAGGTATGAAAATTTGATATTGAGAAGAAATTATTTATGTGTGTACAAAACTTTTTTATATTTCCACTTCTTAAATTTCCAATTATTGTGTGATTGATGCTATGATCTGGAAGTGATTTCTACATTATATTAAATTTAGCAATTTGTATTTTTAAGTAGGATCATATGGATAATAGTCACCTAGGGTTGAATTTTTGTAATGTACTTAACTTGAGATACCTCATGTTATCCAAGATAACCATTAGGTTTGTTTTGAGTCATAAGTTAATTAGGCTGAGTCAATTAGGTTTAAATAAAGTCTTTGGAAATCAAAATTTCAAAAACAATGCACATATGAGGGGGTCTTGAAAGTCATTTTGCATGTGATAGGGGTCATGTCATTTTAGAATAATGTGTGTTTATGATTATTAATCATAGGTTATATGGTTAATTATCATATCACGTATAAAGTGCCATTATGTAATAAAGCTGGCACGTGAAATAAATTGCTCGCAGGTTTAAAGGGCTAAGATCGGGCGTTATTAGATCAATGACCTGTTAGCACTCTGTAATTTCGGAAGGTTGAAAAAGAAATCACAAAGGTAACCACAAAACCACTTTGGAGTTTAGGATCTAGCCCTCCTAAACTCAGAGAGGGATCTCTTCGTCAGATTTAACTTTTTTTATTGGGAACTCTAGGCTAGGTATGAATGCTTAGTTGTTTGATTTATTTTTTATGATTTGTTTTAATTGTTTTGGGTTATTAAGTGCTTAAAATTCCATTGGGCTATGGACTCTATAAACTAGCATGGATCTGTTTCACATTTTCAAAGGAGTTTTACAGGGAAATGTAGGTGAACTAACTGGATCTTTTAGAGCAATTTAGAATCTTTAACTTGATATCAAAGGAAAACATTGAAATTACCTGAAACCAGAATCAGAATACGTGTTTCAAAAAATCTTGTTCATCACAGTTTTTGTAAAGTAATTCAGATTTAAGAAAACATAAACATGGAAACGAAGAAATAAACACATAGACAACGAGAGAAACACATCACCAAATAATCTAGCACATGAATCTTGTTAAGAAGTCCCTTTTACTATTGATCAACCTATCAAATGGAAAAGTATAATAGCTTCTGGAGTGCAAAAAGAAACCATCAATACTTAAAAAATTGAAATATTTATACAAATATTTACAAAACATCTTGTCATAACTTATACGGGTATATTGTAGGAAAAATTAAAATAAATTATATCTCCTATAACAAACTAATAGGGCTAGTTGGAATTGTTCGAAAGGTGGCCCTGATTTGAAGGATGTTTTTGTCGATCTATCACTTTGGTCCTTGTTACGTTGTTGTTTCTCTGACTTAAGATAAAGTTACTCACTTAGTCTCGTAACTCGCACAATTTCTCATGTAAACTATTTTTCTATATTTAATAACATAGTTTGTTTTTTCTTCTAGAAAAAAAAGAGCTAACTTTTATTCCTCTTCGAATGAGGAAAAAAACAATATCAAAATTTAGAATTTCTATCCCTAAATAATCTCTAACCAACTACCACGTATTTGTTCAGCATGGTGACAAGGGGAAGGCACCAACCTCAAACCAATCCACAGATGCTCCTGAGGAAGTGGTTACTAAAGAAAAAAATTATATGTTGATTGATCTAATCCAAACATTCAAGAGGCTTCTCGTAAAATCAAACAAGAGACTCATTTTTTTAATTACGATTAAGCCACAGAAAGAAGATATAAGAGACCAAATCAGAACCGTGATGACCCAAATATGTCAACATGGGGTGAGAAACTCATTTAATTATCCCATTTCTTTATTTATGATTTTTATTTTCTCATCCTTCATAAAATAAATCTTTATTTTACAGGGTTTTTTTAGGAAGTTTGATCCTCATGATGAGACTATGGCGGTCGACATTGGTAGAAACACCTTTGCTCTACTTTTGAGTGAAACAATGAACACACCGACTGTTAATTTAACTCCTGAGCATGGTGACACACCATTATTTTCACCCATTGAACAACACACAAAAGGATGTGCACATGATGTAGACCATGATTCCATCACATCTAGTCAAGCAAGATTTCCTGGGTTTACTCGTGTTACTAGCACGAGAACAATACCAGTTACATTCTTGGTATATGATGACCATGTTCCCATGAAATTACAGAATCTTCCAGGTATTTAAGAAGTGTTTTACATATTAAGTATAATCTAATTGAAATTTAGACATAGAGTGTCATTCTTTTCAAGTAATGATAATATAGTTTTGCAAGAAATAATACCTTCTATATGTGCTTGCATGAGGCAGCCTTGCAACTCTTTAAGCCCACCATTCGCACAAGGTGGAATTCGCAAAATTCAAAGTTGAAGGAAGAACTTATCAATAGGTTGGTTGGCATGTTCGGAGATGGTACCTTCAACAAAAGTGGAGATACCACAAAGGCAAGCCTATATTTAAAATATCTATGAGACCAATATAGGGTTCATTTGAAAAAGAACCAAAAGTATGAGCACCCTCTAGTGATTTCAGAAAATGAGTGGAAATCCCTCCTAGAAGATGAAAAGGAGAAGAAACTTCGAAAATAAGGGAAGACACCACCTGGACCAGGAAGATATGAGGCACTTTTATTAATGTAATTATGATGATTTCTCATCAATATGGTGACATATAATTAAGCTTATCAATACTATAAATACAGGTTCCCAAATACATCTAAAGACACGAAGGCGAGAATACAAAAACATGGCCAACGTCATCTTGGCCCTGGGGATTATTCAAAATTGGCCGCAAAAATTTTAAGTGTATAAAAAAAACAAAATTGCATCCAAATTTTAGATTCTTAATAATTTTAATTTAGTATTGCAGAAGAAAAAAAAATCATGATGTCATGCAAAATTGAAGGGCGGACAATTCAATGAAAATCCCATGGAGGAAGACCTCAAGCTTGCTTACAGGCACAGATATCAAGTCGTTGTTGAACATAGGACAATCACGGGGTCTTCACCTACTAGTTCTGATCCCCCACCTGAGACTGAGGTAAATAAAGGCAACAAAGAGAATTTATAAATTAATACTTGTATACAATATATTGTTATTTATTTTTGGCCATAAAGTCATGTGCTTGATTGTAAAAAGTAGCCAGACAGTGTAAATGTTGATGTCCCAAGATATGATGGAAGACATGAGCCTAGTGACAGTGGAGTGCAAATTGAAACTAATGTTCAACTCGATTCTAGAGGTATTTCATGTGAGTTAGAATTTTTTTTAGTATGGATTAGAATTAGAAATATTTATATGCAAACGATGTATTAATTAAAAGCTTCTTGGTTCTACTCAGAGTATGTATGGGATGAATCCAAACAGGAGGAGGAACGAATGGCCACATCCGAAAGTATCCTGCTTCCCTCTACTACCAAAGCAGGTAATGAACACTCTACTACCTTCTTATTAATAAAACACTTGTATTAATAATGGATATAAATAAGAATTTAACATTTTATTCTTATTGCTGTTAATTCTCTTATTCCCTTAAACAACATAGACATTTGACCAGGTTGGAAGAAATACATCTTACAGTTGAAGGGGATGACATCCTTGCTTCATACTTGACAAATTTCAAGAAACTGAAGAATAATTTATTGTACTTGTAATTTAATTAAAACTACCTTGCTTCAGATTATGTATACCATACAGTTTATTATAAATCATATTGAGATCAAATATTTTTTAAACTCTACGAATGAATGAATAAATACATGTTTACTATATATTTATTTAACTATGACATATATTAATATCTTTCTTCAAAATATTTCCTACTAGATAAACTGGGTACTAGGGAATTGAGAATTATGTGAGGGGGGTGAGGGGCCATGAGATATTACACCTTCATGTGGTTGGCCCTGATCAGTAGAGAATAAATTAATATTTGGAAAATCTTGGAGTAAAAATCCAAGATCCAACAGAGCAAAAAAAAGTTCAATGTTGACTTCGTTGTTGCTTCATCGAGTGGAGGGAGGTTTTCTCCAAGATTAAACTACACGAATAATTTATTCTCGAAACTAAGAGGAGCTCATTCAGGTATTCATGCTCTCAATTTTTTTAATTATTATTTATTAGTGAAATTAAATTTAATAGTTGGTCAAATTTAATCGAAGTTTGCCTCATTGGTCTCATGAATATGTGTAGGAAAATTTGTGTCAATTTGGATGTTGAAGAGGAACAACTATCAAAAGAAAATATCTCAAAAATATAACATTACATTTAGCATATCCATGATAGGTCCCGGATAAACAATATGTACATTGAGAAATGTAGTGCAAGAAATAAATTTTACAGTTTCAGAAACGCATAAATAAGACATGATAGAGACGTATTAGCCACATTGAACAACTAAGAGAAAGTAATGCACAATAAGGATGAGCTTACAGGATTTCAATAGGTTGAAAGGAAATTGTATAAAGAATCAATACAATCATATGCATATGTATGTCCATATGGAGCAATACAACAGTTGTACAACTTCTGCCTTTATTTTTTTTTGTCGATCATATACCTCATTTTGAGATGTTTATGATGACCATGCAGTTTTTATTCTTGCAGGGGTTTCCTTGAGGTATGAAAATTTGATGTTGAGAAGAAATTAGTTATGTGTCTACAAAAATATTTTAGTCATTGTGTGATTGATGTTATGCTCTGGAAGTGATTTCTACATTATATTAAATTTAGAAATTTATATTTTTAAGTAGGATCATATGGATAATAGTCACCTAGGGTTGAATTTTTGTAATGTACTTAACCCGAGATACCTCATGTTATCCAAGATAACCATTAGGTTTGTTTTGAATCATAATTTAATTAGGTTGAGTCAATTAGTTTTAAATAACGTCTTTGGAAATCAAAATTTCAAAAACAATGCACATATGAGGGGGTCTTGAAAGTCATTTTGCATGTGATAGGGGTCATGTCATTTTAGAATAAAGTGTGTTTATGATTATTAATCATAGTTTATATGGTTAATTATCATATCACGTATAAAGTGCCATTATGTAATGAAGTTGGCATGTGAAATAAATTTCTCGCGGGTTTAAAGGGCTAATATCGAGCGCGATCAGATCAAAGACCTGTTCACACTCTGTAATTTCTGAAGGTTAAAAAAGAAATCACAAAGGTAACCACAAAACCACTTTGGAGTTTAGGATCAAGCCCTCCTAAACTCGGAGAGGGATCTCTCTGTCAGATTTAACTTTGTTTATTGGGAATTCTAGGCTAGGTATGAATGCTTAGTTTTTTTATTGATTTTTTATGATTTGTTTTACTTGTTTCGGTTGATTAAGTGCTTAAAATTCCATTGGGCTATGATTCTATAAACTAGCATGGATCTGTTTCACATTTTCAAAGGAGTTTCATAGGGAAATGTAGGTGAATTAACTAGATCTTTTAGAGCAGTTAAGAATTCTTTAACTTGATATCGGAGGAAAAAATTGAAATTACCTACAACCAGAATCAGAATGCATGTTTCAACAAATCATGTTCATCACATTTTATGTAAATTAATTCATATTTAAGAACACATAAGCCTGGAAATGAAGAAATAAACACATATACAATGAGAGAAACACATCACCAAATAATCCAACACATGAATCCTGTTAAGAAGTCCCTTTTTTTATTGATCAACCTATCAAATGGAAAAGTACAATAGCTTCTGGAGTGCAAAAAGCAACCCTCAATACTTCAAAAATTTAAATATTTATACAAATATTTACAAAACATCTTGTCATAACTTATCAGGATATATATTAGGAAAATTTAAAATAATTTATATCTCCTATAACAAACTAATAGGGCTAGTTCAAACTGTTCGAAAGGTGGCCCTGATCTGAGGGAGGTTGTTTTCGATCTATCACTTTGGTCCTCGTTGCGTTGTTGTTTCTCTAATTGAAAATAAAGTTACTCACTTAGTCTAGTAACTCGCACAATTTCTCCCATCTTTCTTCATATAGAATTGAAATTTGACTCACCCTCCTTTAAACCTCATCCGCTTTAGTATACTTGGCAAGAGTAGGCTTAACTACAAAAATATGATTTATCTCATGCTCTATGTAAAAATCATTCCCTAATGCCTCATTAAATTATTTTCCTGTTAAGAAGCCCTTTATTCCAGCAAACTTAGAGTTGTCTTTGGCCACTTCTTTCAATTTCCTAATGTAGTCTTCTTGTTTGATTAATTTATCATTTATTACAAATAAACTGGGCAATCCCTTCTTGTTCAGTGTTTTAACTTTGCTGGAAAATCTGTTGACAACAATCGTAATCCCTGACATTTTTCTTCCAACTGTATAATGAGGTCCTTTTTGTTCAAAACCTTTTTCACTTCAAGTATACTTTTAGTTTTGTCTTCAATTCCCACTTCCTCCAACTCATATTTGTTCTTAGAATTTAGAAATCTAATAATATCAGTGGCTTCAGTGGGTTTATCACCCAACTTTTCTTTGATGTCTTCAACTGTTGCTATAGCTTTCTATATCAATTCATTTTATTCACAAATTATTTGTATAGAAGGCAAAATCTCATTTATGGAGTTGAGGATATTTGTCCATATGTTATCCTTGGCTTGGGCTAGTGGCTGACTCATTTTCCATTCGCAATATCCTTTCCAACAATCTTTGGGAACTTTGTGCCTCTACTAAGTGTGAATTTTCACTTATGTTCTTCTGCTCCTGTAAGGATTTTACCTATCCTTGTAGTATTTTGATTTCTTTAGTTTGTATTGACATATCCTCCTTTAGTTTTGTAATTTTTCTTGCAACATATGTAGGTTTTACTGGAGGTGTTGTTGATGTAGAAGTGCATGTAGTTGGTATTGTTGTGAGGGGGACTGCATTGAAATAAATCATGGCTAATTGTGCATTTTATTCCTTTTCCTTGATTATCTTATCCATTTATGCCTCCTTGTTTTTTATCTAAGAAATTTTCTCCGTGATAAGCTTAATCACATCTTATTTTTGGGTCTCTGACTCTTCCATCTCCTTGTTTTGTGGGTCCCCTATTACTAGAATCTTCAGTTTCTTTCTAAGGGCTGCAATATATGAAATTTTATTCTTTATCAATTCTTCAACTTCCTTAACATTCTCTAGATTATATCACATATTTATGACAAGATCTTCTAATGATTTTATTCTAGTGTCTTTTGCTAGAGATGAGAGATTTTCAATCTTGAGTTGAGATTGAAAATTTGTAAGAGATACCTAAAATTTTGAAACATTCATTGAACTATTTTTTTTTTCTAAATTGGTCTACTTCTATTATATCATAGACTTCAAAAATTTACAATCATCATCCAGCGAAGTTGGAAAGCCAATTCCGATGGGAAATTCCAATTCCAAAACAAAAAAAGGGGTTGCCCCATGAAAGGAAACCAACCTAAGAGATAAGTTCAGTAAGTTTAGAGTAAGTTGCCCATGTAGGGAAATCGGCCTCGTACATTACATGTTTAAACAAAAACCAGAAAATAAGAAGCAACAAAGTAACAGGAAATTGACTGGAATTAGAAAGAAGAACCCAGAAGTTAGTCTGATGGATTCTTATCATCCTGAACTGGTGGTTGGAATGGCTCCTCTACAATTCTACACGCATACTCGGATTCATCATCCTCCAGCTTGGACACCTGGGCATTCGACGAAGGAGAGAATGTCGTGTGGGTGTTCGATGGAGGGGAGGAAGCCAGCTGAGCCTTAGTATTAGCATTGGTACCATCCTTGTCTGAGCCTGAGCTGCAACTGCATTCAGTCTTCGAGGCCTGCTGAATCGGTAAGGCCACCATCTTGCGAGGGGGGAAGGGGGAGGTGGGAGAAATGGTGGAATTGCGAAGGCACTTCCTAGAGTGAATATCGGAGCCAGAAGCTTCAATGGAAGGCTCAGGACAGTGTAATGATAGGCAGGCGGTGAGGCTAATGGGGTCAAAGACCTCTGGCTCTGCCCAGTCAACTGATAAGTTCACGGATCTACCAGTAGTGGCAAGAATGGGAGGCCTAGAGGGGAGGCTGCGTGGACCGCCTCTGCAAAAATACATTCGATGGTGATGAGCCATGGTGGTGGAACAAGAATGTAGCTGAGAAAAATGTGGATACACTGTGTCGCAACAAGGAGCTGAGGGATATCAGCAATGGAACAGGGTCTTGGCAGAGGTGCATGGAGCGATAGAGCTAATCCAAAAGGAGAAAAAAATATTGGTATGAGCAACAGGATGATCGGATTTATGGTCCATGAATGGCGGCAAAGGCGTGGCATACAACATTCATGAGAGCAGGACAACATTAATCAAGGAGTGGAGAGAGGATGATGTTGGAGATTGTTCGAGGGTGGTGAATAAAAGCCCCATGCTCCAGGCATTAAGTAGGTTGGAGTGGTCATCTGGGCTTGCGTGAGGAGGACAGTTGTCCCACATCCGCGTGGAGAGGTGGCTCCTAGATTTATTGCACCATAACACTCGCATCTTGGGAACATTCATTGAACTATTAGTCAAGGTGGAAAATATCATTTCTCCAGTATGCTTATGCATCTCCATCTGATCACTAGAATGAATTTCCTTTGCAACAAATTCAAAGCAGATATTCTCATAGTCTGCAGCTCACTTTGGTTGTGAAATATGAGCCTGTAAGAATGCCATTTGCACTCTTCCCTTCTTTGTATCAAAGGTTGATAGAAGCCTTCTTTGAGAACTAGTAGTTTGTTTCCATAATTGTGTGTATGTATTGCTTTTAAGTGTTTCATTTTAAAGCTTAATCTCTTTGTATCGATCAAAATTACTTTTCTCTTTTTCTCCATGAATGAGCTCAAATTTTTGGTCTGTGTCCAACTGGCCTTATGACACTAATGATGCTACTGGAGATTCTGTAAATTTGGTTCCTGATGGTGCTGAAGACAATGGATCTTTGATGACTATGGGAGCTTGTTGATCCCCTATTTCTTTTGCTGAATTTGTTTTAGGACTTCTCTTAACCCTCTTCCTGTAGATGATTTTGAAATCCTTTAGTGAGCTCCCTGAAGCTGAAGGGGATCCTTCCTCCCTTAGTCTCTTCCTTGTCTTCTCTTGAGGAGTAGGGGTCTGTGAAATAAAGGTGGAAATGAGCTTCTCCTCTGCTTCCTGCAAGGTGTTCTGTGTCCATTTCAACTAATTCACATACCTCTCAATCTCTGGCCTCTATATGTGCACATAAGGAGTGGTTTTTTGCTCCACCCTTAGCTTCGAGATTAGGCCAAAAGGGTCATAAGACCATGTAAAGCTCAAATTAAATTTCATTTGTTTCAGGATCTTGTCTACTTCTTCACCTGCTGCTCTACTGTATCAAATGAAAGGTCCAACCTGTCTTTTAATTCTAAACTGAGACTTATTCTTTGCTGAGACAAAATGAATTTCATCCAAATTTATCATTTCTCTTATATACTCCAGGGAAAATACTCTCATTGGGAGGTATTTGGGCAGCTTGTATGGTGGAAGCTCACATCCATACACCCTAATCTTTGTGTAGTTTTGGTAGAGGTACCAATCTCCTGTTTTGGCATGCTCTATCAGGTGCAAGATCTTCTTAATTTCTTCACGGATTCTTGGCTCTGCATTGCTGGTCATCAAGCTCATGACTGGATGAATGAACTATTCTATGTACTCTTTGAAGGTGTACTCATTTGAATCTTTCCTCGTCAATGAGGTCCAAAAAATCACTGACTGTGGGTTCCCTTCTTCATCCAATTTCTACAATGAAAATGGGAATCTGTCTACATGATAATAAATGAACATATATACAAGAATGGAAACATATTTGAATACTCCTTTAGTTGGTAACTTCAGGAGTTTTTCATGTATGCTGCGTGCCAAAAATTGACTAAAATTAAATAAAAAAAAATTGAAGCCTTTTGATTGGTAGGGAAAATTGACACGAAACCAAGAATGGTTTCATCAATCCACTCATCAGAATAATAACCTAGAAGGCGTGAAAGCACAAAAATGATGTGTTTTTCCTGATCAGGGAACATGGCAGAAGCATAGTGATCTAGGTGGATCAAACAGGTCCATGTACAAGTGGCTTGAGTACAAAGGCTCAAAAATCAAAGTGTATGGAATGTGGTAAACTTATTTTCAGGTTAAATATCTCGTCTTTCTGATTCCAACAGCGCAGAAAAAAATCAATTCTGAGTTTGTATGAAGGAGTTAGGAGCAATCAAAGTTTGATGGTTGACTTGGTGACTCAACGGGCTTAAGGAGGCAACAAATTTGCTGGAACCCAACCACCGGATTTCGGCCAGCTCCAGCCAGATTCTAGGCGAAATTGTGGGACACTTAAATTGACTCCTTCTGTCATTTTCCAGTTAAGTCAAAAATAGTGGGTTTTCTGAAAGAAAAAAAAATAATATATATATATATATATATATATATATATATATATATATATATATATATATATATATATTGGAAGGGGGGCCATGAACCTCGCCCTCCCAAACCAACGAACATGTAAAAAATCATATTAAAAATACGGGGGTCGGTGGCCATGACCCCATCAAACCCCACATATCATGGCATCACAATATATTAAAATGGGTGCGGCCAACGGTCATGACCTTGTGGCCCCAACCCACACGCTATGACTATACATGGTCGGCAGAATATATGGGGCGGTCCACCCAATGCCATCCAAACCCCCCCCAACGTACCCCATTTAATATTAAATTAAATGGCAGCCCATTTAATACAAATATGCGTTTGGTTCAAAATGTATTCATCCTTTTTATGGAGGGGGCGGGGTTTGACAACCTGAACCCCTCCCTCACAACCTGATCTGAAACCAACTCACCCAGCGGTCCCTTTGGGAAGTCTGCCAACTCTTTGATATTTAAACCTTTATTTCTGCAGTGCGCCCAAGTAGGTCAGGAGCAGGCACGAAAATCAAGACAATGGAACCATGAGCAGTGTGCAAGAGGGGGGCGGAACCATGATCTGAGCCATTTTCCAAAGGGTTCAAATTTTCACTTTATCAGATTAAGGCAAATCTTATATGGATTTTGCACTACTCAACACCACGAATCCAACGGAGCTATAAAATTCTTCATTAGAGGTTTGAAATTTTCAAGCACTTTCAGCTATGGAGGTATAAGGGTGTACTTTCTCATTTTATACTTGTATTTTCATTTTTTTTGCCACTTAATGAAAGAGGGCCTCCCCACTATTTGAGCAGGGCTCAGAGACGTACTCCCTCCTGGATGAACTCTGATATCAATTATGTGTCTTCTTGCATGATGTTAATTGCTTCTCTCTTCTTATGTTTATGCCTTTAAAGTTTCTTATATAAAGCTGCAATTTTCACATGTAATTCTTTAACGCATCTCAAGCAAAAGATTTTGGATCAAGTGGTCAAGTGGTATTAGAGCAGGTGTTTGTAGATGTGAATTACATGCTTGTATACTAACAAGAAATAGGCTACGAAGAGGCGAAGGGATGCTACAGTATTTTGATCCCGCAGCGGGACGTGCACATTAGAGAATGAACATGGGTGACGAGGTTAGAAATGAAGAGGAGCTCAACTTCCGCAAGACCTTCTACACCATGAAAGATCGGGTTGAAAAATTGTTCTCTAGACTTGAGAAGTTAGAGAAAACAGGGGAGCATGTTTCAGAAGGACAAGGTTCAGCACATGGAGATGGTGGAGGAGACCCACCTCCTTCAGCAAATGAAATTCCTTCCTCCTCTTCTCACCATCATCATAGAAATTCTGGAAATGCATCTAATAAACCTTTCTTTAAATTAGATGTTAAATTTGATCTACCTGTGTATAATGGTGAAAGTAATGTAGAGAAGCTTAACAATTGGATTAGGTAGCTTGAACTACACTACAGGATTCAATATATTGTGGATGATGAGGAAAATATCCAGTTGGCTTCTCTTCTATTGAATGGCACAAATCTCATTTGGTAAGAGAGAAAACTTCAAGGCAACAGTAACTTGGGTAACCTTCTTTCCTCATGGTCAAATTTTATTGTTGCACTTAAAGATCAATTCTATCCATTAGGTTATAAGCAGAAATCCTTAATGGAGTGGCAGTACCTAAGGCAAGGTAAAGGAAAAAACGTGCAAAGTTTTACCGAAGAATTTAGAAAAAAAGCACCAAGTTTGGGCATTTCATTATATTCTCTTGAAGTTGTAACTAAGTACATTGGTTCATTACATAGTTACATTAGACATTCATTGGTAATGTTTGAACCTACTACCATTGACTCGGCCAGTGTAAAGGCCATTCATCTTGAAAACAGGGGCTGAAATGATAAGGATGATCATTCAAATAAACCACCTTTCAAACCTTCGAATGGAAAATTTAAAGGGAAAGGAAAGGGAAAGGAAAAGAAGACGAAATCAATGAAGAAGGATGAAGGAGAAAATCCTTATTGTACTCACTAAAAAAGAGAAGGTCATGACGACGATAATTTTTGGAAGTTGTACCCAGAGAAGAAGCCAAAGAAATATGGAGGAAGGGGTAAGCAAAAGACGGTAGCAACCACGCAGCAAGACCTTGGATCTGACTCTGGCGATGAGGCATTGATCATAGCAGCATGAACGAAAGGTACTCATTCTCTTCATGTTAATTCTAAATCACATGAAAGAACTAGTTCATCAAATGAACCTCTTCCTAATGAATGAAAGAGAATTGAGTTGTTTCATATTAGAGTTGTCATAAATCATGCAAAAGTAGAAACTCTATTTGATTCAGGCTCTCAAGCAAATTTAATCTCAGAATCCTTGGCTAAAATGTTAGGCTTATAATTTAAGCCTCATCTAAAACCTTATCCGCTTGGATGGATACATGAAAAATTAAAACTAAATGTAAACAAGAAATGTAAGGTTAAATTTGTAATTGCTACTAAACCAGTGGATGAAGTAGAACTGGATGTCATACCATTGGATATTTGTGGTATTGTGTTAGGGAGTCCCTATATTTAGTACGACAGGAAAGAAGTTTTCTTTCGACATGAAAATAAATACCAAATCACAAAAGATGGGGTAGAGTATATTGTAAGAGCTCATCAAACCAAAGTCTGTGCTAGTCTTGTAAGTGTAGGACAGATGAAGAGATTGGTGAATTCCAACAAGGGTTGTTTGCTCATGATTGTGAGAGTAAAACATGCAGAAATATCTGATGCTTTCCGAGGATGTGATCTGGCTCATAAATAGGAATTATGTGATGTTATTTCTAACTATGATGAGTTTTTTCAAGAACCCAGAGGATTGCCTCCAAAATGAGAGATCCAACATGAGATCCATTTGCAGCATGATGCTCTGTTTCCAAACATTGGTATGTACATGATGTCATCTATCGAGATGGAGGAGATCAAAAAGTAGGTACATGAATTGTTGAACCAAGGGGTCATTCGGCCAAGTATTTCTCCTTGCAGCTCATCGATCGTGTTAGTACCCAAGAAATATGGCACATGGAGGATTGCGTGGATTATCGGGCACTGAACAAAATCACGGTGAAAAATCGATACCCTCTCCCTCGCATTGATGATTTGTTAGATCAATTAAGTAATGTTATCTATTTTACCAAATTGGATTTGCGTAGTGGTTATCACCAGGTCAGAATTGCAGAGCAAGACGTGTGGAAAACCACCTTCAAGGCCAAACAGGGCTTGTTCGCATGGATGGTGATGTCATTTGGACTGTCATTAGGGGAATTTTGAGGTCTAAAATGGGCCTCATAAGCAAAATGTACAACAAAAAAAAAAATTATAACAACCAATAGGATTCAAGATGATGATGTCAACCATGGGGGATGACTCACCATTTTTTAAATAAAAGGGTAAAAATATTAAAAAATAATAAAATAATAAAACTACTTTTTCAACTCGTATTTTCAACTTATCTCCCAAAATTTTTACTCAAATTTCGAGTGGGAGTACTCGTTGGATGCAAAATTTAATTCCTCATCCAAGGAGTACACATGTTGCATACTTTCGATGAACTCTACTACACGAAAAATGAGAAATACATAAAAAGTGTGATTGTAATCACGTTTTTTTATGTATTTCTCATTTTTTGTGTAGTAGGACCCATCGAAAGTATGTAACATGGGTACTCCTTGGATGGGGAATTAAATTTCACATCCAACGAGTACTCCCGCTCGAAATTTGAGTAAAAACTTTGGGAGATAAGTTGAAAATATGAGTTGAAAAAGTAGTTTTTCCATTTTTCCCTCTAAAATTTGATGATGTCATCAAATCTTATTTGATTTTTTCCACTATTATTTTATAATTTCCTTAGGAGGCCCATTTTAGACCTCAAAATTCCCCTAATGGCAATGCTCTAGCCACATTCATGAGGGTCATGAATGATATTTTTAGGCCTTTCATTAATGATTTTTTCCTTGTGTATTTAGATGATATTCTTGTCTTTAGTAGGACTTGGGATGAACATGTATACCATGTAAAGAAAGTGTTTGATGTGTTAAAGAGGGAAGAATTGTATGTAAAATTTTCAAAGTGTGAGTTCAGGAAAACCTCTTTGGTTTACCTTGGTCATATTGTCGGTAATGGTTAATTTAAAATAGACCCCTCCAAAGTTGAGGTGATTGTAAAATGGCCGAAGCCTACCAATGTAACAGAGGTCCGTAGTTTGTTATGTGCAGTACAGTACTACAGGAGATTAATTGCCAACTTCTTCATTATTGCATCACCCTTACATGCACTGAAAAGTATCAAACAAACCTTTCAGTGGGGAGGAAAGCAGCAGAAGTCCTTCGAAGCAATGAAAGAGAAAATCAGCACCGCACTAGTCCTGGCTTTACCCGATCTCCAATAGCCTTTTCAGATCGAAACCAATGCCGGTGGATGCAGCATGGGAGTTGTACTGTTGCAGCAGAAGAATCCAATACGTTACCATTCGGAGAAGTTCTCCCAGGTTGTCATAAATTACCCAACTTACGACAAGGAACTGTATACCTTGGTCCAAAGTGTGAAAAAGTGGAAACACTACCTGATCGGCAAGGAAACCATCATCCATACTGATCATCAGCCCTTGCAATACCTTCAGTCACATACCAAGCTACAACAGTCTCGTCATTTCAGGTGGATGGGTTTTTTAAACAGTTTCATCTAGTAATAAAGTATAAGAAGGGCACTAGTAACAAAGTAGCAGAGATGCTTTCTCGCCCTCCTATTGTTGCTTCTATTATTTTGCATAATGCTTTGTTGTCTTTTGAAATTTATGCTGAAAAATACGCTAACGATGATGACTATAAAGAAATATATGAAAAACTAACTCATGGTTCACAGGTGGACATCTATCATTTGCAGGGGAAGTTGTTGTATCACCTTGGCAAATTTTGCATACCCACAGCAAAAAGGGTACATGTAATTCAAGAGGCACATACCTCTCTTGTGTCGGGTCACTTTGGTGTCGAAAAAACCTTATGTCATTTGCAAAGGTTTTGCTTTTGGCCCCATATGAAAAAAATTAACCCATTTTGTAAAGGGATGTGTGATGTGTTCTATTTCAAACCTCTCTAATAGAAAACTCGGGCTCTACGCACCACTCCCTATTCCGGTTTGTCCATGGGAAAATGTGTCGATGGACTTTGTAGGAGGTTTTCCTATGTCTAGAAAGGGTCACGACTATTTGTATGTTTTCATTGACTGCTTTAGTAAAATGTGCATATCAATTCCTTGTAAAAAGCAGATCACTGTTGAGCAGGTTGCTTATCTTTTCTTTCAGTATGTTTGGGTCCACTTTGGGTTGCCCACATTGATTATGTCAGGTCGAGACTCTTGCTTCCTTGGAGAGTTTTGGACCATCTTGTGGCGTATGATGGACACCAAGCTGAAGATAAGTACGACATTTCATCCACAAACTGACGGACAGACAAAGGTCGTCAACCGTACCATTCTACACTTGTTGCAGGGCTATTGCAAAAAACATCCCAAGTTGTGGGATGAGCATCTTCCATATGTGCAACACACTTACAACCGAGTAGTGCATTCCTCTACACAACGTTCACCATTTGAGACATGATTTGGTTACTTACCAAAGGATCCTTTTGACATGATCTATGGAAGGGATGAAGATGCCAATGGACGTGATGATAGGGACAAAGAAAAACGGTTCATCTAGCGAATACAAACAATTCACCAAGCAGTGGAAGAGCAGTTGGAGAAGAGTCAGGCCCGATATAAGGCCCGACATGATAAGCATCGAGTCGACCACCAATTTCAATTTGGTGACAAGGTGTGGTTCCATATTAGCAAAGATCGAATGAAGGGGGAAGGCAAGAAATTTCAACCAATCCGACATGGTCCATTTACCATATTGGAGAAGATTGGGAATAATGCTTTCCGACTTGATTTTCCTATATACATGCACATGTACTCGGTCGTGAATGTCAAAAATCTGAAGCTTTATGAACCACCATTGATTATGGACACCGAGGAGGTAGGATTAGTTCCTACAGTGGATGAATTTGCACCAGAATATCTTGATGAACTTCCAGAGGGCATCATTCTCAATCGAAGAACCAAGACTTCATGATGAAGAGATGTGGAGTATCTTCGTGTTGGTTTCAAAGGGATGCACCCAAGTAAAGCTAAATGGCTTGAAAAGGAGAAGGTGAGGGATAAATTCCCTCAATTTCCTATTGATTGATAAGGCTTTTGGGGTCCAAAATCTCTTTAGTGGGGAGGACTGATCTAGGTGGATCGAACAGGTCCAAGTACAAGTGGCTTGAGTATAAAGGCTAAAAATTAAAAGTGTATGGAATGTGGAAAACTTAATGTGAGGTTAAATATCTTGTATATCTGATTCCAACGGTGCGGACGACACTCAATTCTGAGTCTGTATGAAGGAGTTAGGAGCAGTCAAAGTTTGAGGGTTGACTTGGTGACTAGGCAGGCTTAAGGAGGCAACAAATTTACTGGAACTTGGCCACCAGATTTCAGGAGAAATTGTGGGACACTTAAATTGACTCCTTTGGTCATTTTCCAGATAAGTCAAAAAAAGTGGGTTGTTTGAAAATAATAAAAAATATATATATTGGAGGGCAAGCCATGACCCCCGCCCTCTCAAACCAATGGACATGTAACAAATCATATTAAAAATAGGGGGGTCGGTGGCCATGACCCCGCTCGAACCCACATATCACGGCATCAAAATATAGTAAAATGGGTGGGGCCAACTGTCATGACCCCGAGGCCCCAACCCACACGATATGTCCATACATGGTCGGCAGAATATATGGGGTGGGCCGCCTAATGCGGGCCCCCCCCTGCCCCCCAACGTACCCCATTTACTATTAAATTAAACGACGGCCCATTTAAAACAAATATGCATTTGGTTCAAAATGTATTCAGCCTTTTTATGGAGTGGGCGAGGTTTGACCACCCAACCCCCTCCCTCACAACCAGATATGAAACCAACTCGCCCAACGGCCCCTTTGGCAAGTCTGCGAACTCTTTGATATTTAAACCTTCATTTCTGTAGTGCGCCCAAGTAGGTCAGGAGCGGGCATGGAAACCGAGACAGCGGAACCATGAGCAGTGTGCAAGAGGGGGGCATAACCTTGATCTGAGCCATTTTCTAGAGGGGTCAGATTTTCACTTTGTCAGATTAAGGAAAATTTTATATGGATTCTGCACTACTCGACGCCACAAATCCAATAGTGTTATCCATTTATTCATCATAGGTTTTCAATTTTCGAGCACTTTCAGCTATGGAGGTATAAGGGTGTAGTTTATGACTTTATATTTGTACTTTAATTTTTTGTTAGGTCCCTATATTACTAGTTTGGTCCCTTATTGTTATTAGTGTAGCTCCCTTCTTGTTATTGTTGTACCCCTGTAATGCCAATATTGTTATTATTGTGCCCTTACATTGCTATTTTTTGTTGGAACACCTAATCCTCTATGGGTAGGTGTGGAATGTGAAAAGACACAATGGATTCCAAGTGACCTTGGAATGTGAAACCAAGAGTCACACCATTGTACTATAAATGTACATCTTTGTATAATGGAAAATAAGAAAGCCTCACGCTTATCTTTCATTGTGTGTTGAGTCTCTTGTGTGTGTGACATTCTTCTCATACACCATGTGTGTGCTTTAACATGGTGTTTAACATGGTATCGGAGCTGAGACGTCCATAACCAGCTCCAAATTGAGTGAGCCATTTGTGTTTATGGCCTGTGCATATCTACAAAAATTTTGATAATTTTTGCAGCACTCAGATTTTCTGCAGCAGTCTTTTTGCCACATTCAGAAAGTGGTTTTGGAGAAGGAGCAGCATTCAGAAGAAAGAGCAGCATTCAGAATTTGTTTTGAAGAAGAGCAACAGTGGTTTTGAAGAAAGGCAGCACTGCCCATCTGAAGGTTTTCATTCTCATTTTTTCTGCAATTTGTATTAATTTCTGCATTGAAGAATTGCTGGAAAATATTGTTCAAAGTGGGCTTTTGAATAAAAGTCTTGAGTTTTCAAGTAAAAATTT
This sequence comes from Pinus albicaulis, assembly GCA_034641835.2. Lineage (NCBI taxonomy): Eukaryota > Viridiplantae > Streptophyta > Pinopsida > Pinales > Pinaceae > Pinus > Pinus albicaulis. The sequence continues at coordinate 766,669,408 of CM076583.1, read as the reverse complement.
TGAGTTTTTCATTGGAAAAATTTTGCAAATTTCTAGATTTTAGTGCTGAAATCTTCTGGAAAATTCTACATTTTTGAAGTCAATTTTCCTGCTGCTGGATTACTGAAAGATTTCTGAGTTTGCATTTATTCAATATCCTGTTGCTATACATTTAAAAATTCTGCTGCTAGACTTCCTACTCTCTGATCTGTTGTTTTAACATATTTAAAAATAAAAATAAAATAAAAAAATTAATGTTCTTGGCCTTTCGGCCTTCCCCTCAACCTGCAACAACTCCCTATGCCTCTACACCATTCCCACGCCTCTCCTTTAACTAATCGACCCCTCCCTATGCTTCCACAGCTCTCACACAATCTAACGCAGACTCCACTTGCTATACGCCCTCACTGGTCTGCGCATACACCACTCTGTCCTCTCACCTAAGTTACACCCTCTGCATTAATTAATCCACCGCTCCCTTCTGTTCAAACGCTCACACGGCCTCCCACGCGGGTTCCTTACCTCGACTCCCACTTAACTCACGTTGCCCCTTATCACTCCAGCCTTCTACTCCACCGCTCCCTCCCCAACTCTGCCACGGTGATATCAAACCTCGCAGCTCGACTCTTACCCACAATCTCTCATTACAGCTTCCCCTCTTCTTCCAACGCATCCTTCCCACCAATACACTCCGTCCCCTGCAATACACTCCGGTCCCTCCATTTTCAATATCCAATACCGCCCATTTTCAAAATACGTTACAGTCCATTCAAAATACAATATTCAAAATACGTTACCGCTCCTATCCTCCACCCATTTTCAAACCCATCTGCGCACATATCACTTCCTACCACTACATATCTCAACGCTCTCTTCAACACCGCATGCACCCTCTGCTCTCACTTGCAGGCCTTGCCCTACCCATCCGGCCTTCCCCACTCAATGCAGCGCTCACTGCTACACTCACAATATGCCCCCGCTTCCCATCTACGCCTACCCCGGCCGCTCTACCCTCCTATCCACACTATATCGATCGGCCCCCTCTCCTTCTGCAAACTCCACCTGCGCACGCCATTCCATTCCCAACCATCCCTACGCTCCAACGCCTTTCGGCCTTCCCATTTTTAACTCAGCGTTTTTTAAATTTCAATCTTTTTAATACTGCCCTCATTTTAAATCTGCCTTCTTCTTCTTCTTCTTCTTTTTTTTTTACAGTAATACCTCCATCCCTTCTAAATTTGTCTTTTTAATATTTTTAAATTTTTTAATTAAACTGCCCATTCCCATTAAAAAAAAAAAAAAAAAAATTCCCCTCCCACCATTCGATTAATCCCTTCCCTTTCTTTTTAAATTCATTTTAATATAAATCCCATCCCATCCCAATAACTTTCTCCCATTTCTAATTCCCATTTTAATTAATCTACTTTTTAATTAATTTTTAATTAATTTAAAAAAAAAAAATACAGCAGAGAGAGAGGAAAGAGAGGAAGAGCAAAGAGGAGGAAATGAACAGCATAAATGAAAAATGACATGTGAGCAGATGGACTGAATATATATAGAGAAATTTGGAGATTTTTTTTGTGATTTTTGGCATAAGGGTGATTTTCTGAAGAATTTCACATTTGAAGACAAGTTTTCCATAATTGAAAACAGCTATTTGAAGAAGAAAATTCAGCTGCCTTAAAAGGCCTCTTGCACAGTAATTTTCAGCTACACATTTACAAATATTTTGCAGAGATATGTATTGAGCTAACATTGTATATTGAGTGAATATTGTTTCTTCATTCATAATCAGTGAATTTGAGTTGTTGATGTAAGTCATTGTTGATTGTCCTCCATCATTTGAGGAGCACACTTTGTACTTTGAGATTTCCATAGTTGGAAATTCTTTGGAGTCATTTGTATTTGTTGTTGAATCACATTGTAAACGGGTGCATTTTCGGTTGAAGCCGACACCCTTTCATTTTTGAGCCTAAGTTGTTGACAATGGCTAAAATCAATGAGGCATTAGTGTTATTGAATGACCTCATTCATTCCAATGTTGATGACATGATAAAAATGAGCAAGGATGCTCTTTGTAACATTCAAAGTTGTTTGCTAGATGCACATGAAAAGATTGAGTTTTTGCAGTTGGAATCTCAACTCCAACAAGATGAACTTCACAAAAAGAGTCACCATTCTGAACCTGTTTCTGTTTAGAAGATTGATATTGACTCCCATCAGCAGCATGTCAGTAAAGTTTCAGTTGATCCACATTCAGTTCCTTGTACTAGAGCAGATGTACATGCAGATGCAGCAGTTCAACCTGCACCTCTCAAGCCCATCATCAGACCTTGGGAAGAGCTTGTCCACAACAAGCACCGAACTGGTCTTGGATATGACAAGGATGTGTCCTTTCATATTCTAGACTACACCAAGCCCATCAGATTTCAGAGTGCCAGATTCCTAAATGACAGTTCACCTGCAGCTGTTCCACATCCTGTTCCACTTCCACAACAGATTGAGAAATGCCAACACTGTGATCGAGTTGGCCATATGAAAGATCACTATTTTTATCTTCATCCATGCAAGCACTGTGGTCGGCACACCCATTCTTCAGACAGATGCTTCAGACACAAGCCTCCTGCAAGAACCAAGATTCATCTTGGATGGATCGCTTCTTGGCAATGGGCATCAGCAGCCAAGAATATGTTTACGACACATGTTAGAACTTGTTCACGGATATTGAGCAAACTTGCAGTTGAGTTTTCGCCATCATCTCACCTTGTCCCTGACAAGGGGGAAAATGGTGGTCATGTACAAGCTTCGACGACAGATCAAGCGAGCCTGAGCCACAATCTCTCATTCCATGTTCAAAGTTGTAGCCAGCAGTTCAAGCGAGCCTGAGCCACAATTCGTCATTCCGGATTCAGAGATGTAGCCAGAGACACGGATGCCCATGAGCATGCCTTTGGTTGGTGGATAACCTAAAACCATCATCTTTGGTTGGTGGATAACCTAAAACCATCATTTTTGGTTGGTGGATAACCTAAAACCATCATCTTTGGTTGGTGGACAACCTAAAACCACCACAGGTAGTAGACCTCCCTTCTTTTAGGTCGAAGGTCTCCCTTTTTTATGAGGGACAATTCCTCTTGCAGAAGCCTTCAGCTTCTTGCCAGTTTTGGAAGAGTTCCGGGAACTGCAACAAGTTTTGCGTTCCAGTGTTTGTGGTCATCCTAAAACCACCTCTTTTTCCAACATTTCAGAGAGTTGATTCAGCCCAAGTGCTGCCATGTATACTTTGCAGATTTGTATTACAACTCTTTTCTTGGACTCACACATACCCCTTTGGATTAAGGGGGGATGTTGGAACACCTAATCCTCTATGGGTAGGTGTGGAATGCGAAAAGACACAATGGAGTCCAAGTGACCTTGGAATGTGAAACCAAGAGTCACACCATTGTACTATAAATGTACATCTTTGTATAATGGAAAATAAGAAAGCCTCGTGCTTATCTTTCATTGTGTGTTGAGTCTCTTGTGTGTGTGACATTCTTCTCATACACCATGTGTGTGCTTTAACATGGTGTTTAACATTTTTAGGTCAACTAGGATTCTAATGTGGGCCCATGGACTCCTATATATAGAAGGAGGTTTTGGTCATTTATATCATCCAAGAATTGTTCATTTATGTAATGTATTGGAGGTTTCCCCCTCGAAGTGGCTGATTTCTAAGGCATTGATATCTCTTTTCTTTTAATTTTGGAGCTAGTTTCAAAACATTTTGTATTAGAGGTTTGGATTCTAGGGTTTCGCTGCTCCAAACATGTCATCGTGGCATTTTTGCTATAACTTTTTTTTACAAAGGTTCAGAAGTTGAAAGTTTTAGAGTCCGAAGCTGAAATCCTAAGGGAAATTGTCGCAAAATTTTAGAGCTTAGTTCACAATATTTTGGAGATATGATCTGTGGAAGTTAGGGATTTATGCAGGCTACTGAATTTAACCTAAACATGTCATCGCGGAATTTTTGCTATAAATATTTTTCTACAAGGTTTCAGAAGCTGAAATTTTCATAGAGCGAAGCCGACATCCTGAAGAAGCTCTTTTAAAAATTTCAGATCTTAGTTCACAATATTTTTGGAGATATGATCTGTGGAAGTCAGGATTTTTTCAGGCTCCCAAATTTCAGCTCAAAGAGGTGACTGTGGGAAATACATCATAACTCTCTCTCTAAGCATCAGATTCAGATTTGGTAAAAAGTGGCTACAAGTCCACGAAATTTAGTTTTCTTTCTATCAATTTCAGAGCTGAAGCATGAAACAGTGACACGTGGCAAGTTGTACAAGTTCACTCTACTGAACCAGCCCATAATTAGGTCATTGTGGGAGATTGGACATAACTTTGTCTTGAAGAATCCAAATCAGGTCAGACTTGTGGCATTCAAACGAGGATTCAGAGAGCTCCCTCAGGGCCAAATTTTAGATATTGAAGATCCAGAATCACAGAGATAATTTAGCTTCAATATCGAGCTCCTCGAAAACAAGAAAAAGGTGTGTATTTTTTTTCCAAATTGCATAATTCTTGTGTAAAAAGTAAATTTGAAGTGATTCCAAGGGCCTATTGAGCATATATTTCAGTATTGGGTTCTAAAATGCCTCCTAAAAAAAATTCAACACCCATTAAGCCCTCAGAAAACTCTACTATGACTCATGAAGATGAAGAATTGCAACATGATCTATCAAAATTACAAGAGCAAGTGCACCAAATTTCGCTCTCGCAAAGAGCAACAAAAAATGAAATGGAAGTTTTGAAGAAAGGCGTGGAAGATAAGATGGAGGGCATGAAAGAAAAAATGAAAGACAACATGGAAAACATGAAGAATGATCTAAAAGCAGACATGGAAGGTTTGACAAAGTTGATACAAGGAATGATTCCTAATGGCGAAAAGATAGTAGAAGAAACTCATGATGAGAACAAAATAGATGCTAATCATGATTTCATAAACTCTAATTTTGGATGGAAGAACCACCATATTCCGAAGCTAGATATGAGGAATTTTGATGGCAAGGATCTCGTAACATGGATACTACAGATGGAGCAATATCTTGATCTCAATAGTGTGCAAAACACACAAAAAGTACGCATTGCAACTTTACATTAGAACAAAATACATTTGTATGGTATCGATTGCTTTGCTCCCATAAAAAAATTGTCACTTGGTCAATGTTTACAGAGGAAATGATAGCACATTATGAGGATACAAAAAGCAACACCTTCTTTAGCCAATTGATAAATCTCAAACAAAAGGGTTTAGTGGCGGAGAACATTGAGGACTTCCAAAAATTGAATATAAGGGTAACTGATATTCTAGAGGAACACATGATTTATGTATTCATAGGGACTTTAAAGGATAACATCCAACATGAAGTTCGCGTTTGGGAACCTAATTCATTGGAAAAGGCATTCAGGTTGGCAAGAAAAATTGAATGTAAAATTATGGCAACAAGGAAGCCTACCACTCACATATATAAATATGGAAGTGTTGCTACTCCTAGACTTCCACAACCTACAAGGTTCACACCACAACAATTGGAAGAAAAAAGAGCAAAATGGCTTTGTTATAGTTGTGATAGAAAATGCACTAAAGGTCATAAGTGTGCTGAGAAGAAATTATTTTACATATATTGTGAAGAGGAAGAAGAAAATGAACAAGAATCTTCAAAAGAAGAGGATATACACCAGGAATACAGACTCAACTTCATGGAAAGTAGATGAGCCATATCATGTGATGCATTGTAGGGAATTACCACTCCTCAAACTCTCAAGATATACAGACATATTCAGAAAAAGGTAATAGTGTTGATTGATTTGAGTAGTACCCATAATTTTATTCATTGTAAGGTAGCCAAGGAATTGAATTGTTTCCTATACCCAGCACCAGAATGTCAAGTGATGGTTACAAATGGAGGAACTATAAATTACTCTAAAAAATGCCATAATATCAAGATAACCATGGGGGAATATGTATTGAATAGTCCAATGATTTCCATTCCTATGGGAGGTGTTGATGTTGTACTAGGAGTACAATGGTTACAATCTTTGGGGACAATAGCTTTTAATTTTCAAGAACTTTTCTTGAATTTTTTTCAGAATGAAAGGAAGTCAAATTACGAGGTATCACAGGGAAGTCGAGAAAGATAATAAGCTTTAATGTTATGACAAAGCTTTTGAAGAAATAACAACGAGGCGTAATTGCACAATTATGCTCACTAGAAGTTCCAACATCAAAATCATCTATTTCTGCAAATCTCTAAAAATTCTTGGAAAATCATTCCAAGGTGTTTGAAACTCCCAAAGGACTCCCACCTATTCATGATCATGATCATGCTATTCATTTGATTCCAAGTAGTGTTCCTCCAAACATCAGGCCTTATAGATATCCTTATGTCCAAAAGACCGAAATTGAATATATGATTGCAGAAATGTTAGAGGCTGGTATAATTCAACCTAGTTAAAGTTCTTTCTCTGCTCCAGTAGTATTGGTGCACAAGAAGGATGGATCATGGCGCATGTGTCCAGATTATAGGGAGCTCAATAAGCTCACCATTAAATATAAATTTCTCATTCCTATGATTGATGAATTATTGGATGAATTACATGGAGCAATTTATTTTACCAAGTTGGATCTTCATTCAGGATATCATCAAATTAGAATGAAGACTAAAGATATTCTGAAAACAGCATTTCAAACTCATGAGGGTCATTACGAATTTTCGGTCATGCCCTTTAGCCTTACCAATGCACCTTCTACATTTCAAGGGTTGATGAATTCCATTTTCAAACCCTTCCTTAGAAAATTTGTGCTAGTGTTTTTTTATGATATACTAATCTACAACAGGTCTTGGAAGGATCATGTTCAACATGTTGACAAGGTGCTAAAACTATTGCAAGAGAAATAATCATATGAAAAAACATCCAAATTTTTCTTTGGAGTACAAGACGTGGAATATCTGGGTCATATTGTATCTCACGAGGGTGTTAAGGTAGACCCTAACAAAATTAAAGCCATTAAGGAATGTAAAGTCCCCACAACCATAAAGCAGTTGCGAGGATTTCTCAGGTTAACAGGGTATTATTGCAAGTTTGTTAAGAATTATGAGAGAATAGAAGCACCTCTAACAACATTATTGAAGAAAGATGCATTTTCATGGACTCCTGAGGCAACTAAGACCTTTGAACATCTTAAAGAGGCAATGTGCCTAGCACCGGTCTTAGCTAAGCCAGACTTCACAAAAACCTTTATTGTGGAATGTGATGCCTCAGGAAATGGAATTGGTGTTGTTTTAATGCAAGAAGGAAGACCCATTGCTTTTCAAAGTAGTCCAATCAAAGGAAAGTATTTACAAAAAGCTATTTGTGAGAAGGAAATGTTAACAATACTACATGCACTAAATAAATGGCGACCTTACCTAATGGGAAGACACTTCAAGGTAAAAACTTATCATGATAGTCTTAAACACTTTTTGGAACAAAGACTCTCTTCAGAAGAGCAACAAAAATGGGTCACAAAGATGTTGGGTTATGACTTTGAAATAATCTACAAAAAAGGAAAGCTAAATGTTGTTGCAGATGCACTCTCAAGAAAGAATGAAGAGGTGGAAGCATTGCTTTGTGCCATTTCTATTATCCAACCAGATTGGATAACCTAAGCAAGAGATGAATGGAAGAAGGACAAAGATGTATGGACACTCATTCAAAAGTTGCAGCAAGATCCTAGTACATCTGATACATTTAGTTGGAAAAATGATTCCTTATGGTACAAAGATCGCTTATATCTTTATAAGAATTCCCAACTAAAACAAAATATTCTTCTGGAATTGCACACTTCTCCTTTAGGAGGACACTCGGGATTTTTAAAAACTTACCACAGGGTGAAGAAAGATTGTTTTTGGGATGGCCTTAAATCTGATATTCAAAAGTTTGTGGCAGAATGTTTGGTTTGCCTGCAGAATAAAGTGGAGACAATTAAGACCCCGGGACTTCTACAACCTTTATCCATTCCAAGTCAACGTTGGGAGGAGATTTCAATGGATTTTATCACAGGTTTACCGAAGTCCGAAGGCAAGAATGTCATCATGGTGGTAGTTGATAGACTTACCAAGTATGCACACTTTTGTGCATTATCTCATCCATTTAAAACAAGTACAGTTGCTACTACATTTATGGACAGAATTCAAAAGCTACATGGAAGCCCAAGGGTTATTGTGAGCGACAGAGATCCCATTTTTACTGGAAATTTTTTGACAGAGTTATTTTCTTGTTTGGGTACTCAATTAGCTCATAGCTCATCTTATCATCCTCAATCTGATGGTCAAACTGAGATAGTAAATAAATGTTTGGAAGGATATCTTCGTTGTTTTGTATCCGATAAACAAACACAATGGGTCAAGTGGTTACCTCTTGCTGAATGGTGGTATAACACTTCCTTCCATACTGCAGCAAAAATGACCCCATTTATGGCACTTTATGGATATCATCCACCATCCATCACATCATCTTTAAGGGAAAATTCGAAGGTTCAAGCAGTGGAAGATCACATCGAGCATCAGCAAGAAGTTCTCCAACTTTTAAAGGATAACTTGAATTTGGCACAAAATCGAATGAAACAACAGGCAGATCAACATCGCAGCGAGAGAAGTTTTGATGTAGGAGATTGGGTATTTTTACGGCTACAACCATACAAACAAATGTCCCTCGAGCAAGCTAAGAAGGATAATAAATTATCACCAAAGTACTATGGTCCTTACAAGGTGTTGCAAAAGATTGGTACTATGGCATACAAATTGGAGCTTCCTGCCTCTTCGCGAGTGCATCCAGTTTTCCATGTTTCATGCTTAAAGAAGGTTATAGGTGAAAATCTTCCAGTTCAAACAATATTTCTAGAACTTGATGAGGAAGGAAAAATCATATTGGAACCTGAAGCAGTCATGGAAACAAGAACTCGACAGCTACGAAACCGATCAATTTCAGAGTATCTCATCAAGTGGAAGAACTTACCCACTGAAGATTCTACATGGGAGGATGAGAATTTTATACACACTCAGATATGAAGAATATATAATGATTTTTTTGAAGGAGAGGGGCATGTTAGGTCCCTATATTACTAGTTTAGTCCCTTATTTTTATTAGTGTAGCCCCCGTATTGTTATTGTTGTAACCCTGTAACCCCAATATTGTTATTATTGTGCCCTTACATTTTTATTCTTAGGTCGGCTAGGATTCTATTGTGGGCCCATGGACTCCTATATATAGAAGGAGGTTTTGTTCATTTATATCATCCAAGAATTGTTCATTTATGTAATGTATTAGAGGTTTCCCCCTCGAAGTGGTTGATTTCTAAGGAGTTAAACTCTCTTTTCTTCTATTTTTGGAGCTGGTTTCATAATATTTTTTTTGCCACTTAATGAAAGAGGGCCTCCCCACTATTTGAGTAGGGCCTGGAGATGTAATCCCTCCTGGATGAACTCCGATATCAATTCTATGTCTTCTTGCATGATGTTAATTGCTTCTCTCTTCTTATGTTTATGCCTTTAAATTTTCTTGCTTAAAGCTGCAATTTTTGCATGTAATTCTTTAACACATCTCAAGTAAAAGATTTTGGATCACATAGGGTGGATAATTCTTTGGAAATTGGGCGTTCTCCAACAGGAAAATGTCAAAAGTTTGTGTTCTCTTGGAGAAATATAATTTCTGATATAATTCATTCAAGGCTTCTACAGAAAATGGTGCATTGGCTTCAATAGGAGGGACCTGCATCATTTGGTCAATGGTTTTAGAAGTAATGGTGAATAATATTTCTCCATTTGGGGCTACAATGGCTCTTTGGTTTGGTAAGTAACAAGCCTAACATATTCTAATGAATTCTGGAAAATGATGGGCTTGAGGGAAGATGTAATGAGGTAAATTGGACTCCTAGAGTCCAATTTTATCAGTTTGGTCAATGAATTTATGTTCGAGCCAATAGTAGAGTTTGAAAAGGTCAAACTCACACTCAGTCTCTGAAATTTTGTAATCCATGTCTACCAGAGAGATATGATAAAGATCAACAGGGGGAGGAAGCATCGGGTTGATTGAGTCTTCATTATTCTTCTTTTTAGGAGGCATCTTGCTAATTTTAATCATAGTAACAGGAAGGTAATGGTGAATTTCCAGGGATTTTATCTGTGTGTTTAAAATCAGTAGCAATGGTGTCTTTTCCTATGCTTGATAAATCTTCTGTCGGGTATGATGGTTGAATGCAATGACAGAGCCTTGGCGATGAAGGAAGGGTGAGTGATATTTAAAAAAAAAGGAATTAAAATGGTGGTGAAAGGGGTTTTTATGGTTACAAAGAAGTTTATGTTGGGGGCGCGAGTTTGTTGAAATTGCAAACAGTTTTTGAGGATGCATTTAATTGGGTAACAGTCTATGCCAGGTGTCAGGTGATAAATGGAGGGAGGTGCGGGGGAAACCTGGTGGGAAAGGATGGAAAAGAAGTGGTTTTCAGAAGGGGTTCGAGGTGGTTAATGGTTTATGAGGGGGACAGGGTGCAAAACCCTATGGTGTTGACACATTAGGTGGGTCTCACGGGGAGGAAAACCACTTTTCAAACACCCCCCCCCCCCACCGGTAAAGGGAGGATGGCAAGGAGGGCCGAAAAATTCCGTGGAGCGTTGATTTAGCGAAGGAATAATATAATGGCTCAGAGAAGCTTGAGATTTAATCACATGCTACAAGCCCTTTTTGTCGTTTACCAACATTAATACATGTGCGTTGAACTTTGATTTAAAGCATATGCCTTCCAAACTTTGGATAACACATATGAACATAATATCTCAGGCTATAGGGCATATAATCAAAATCTTTCTAACTTAGGATAAAGAAATATGATGTAAAATTTACCCCACTTTATCCCTTTGACTCTTTTGACTTCATTTTTTCCTAACCTAAAACTATTTTTTGATCCAACAAAAGGGTGCATATGAACTAACAAATCCTCATTTTATTTTCTTTGAGGAGAAAACACCTACTGTATCCTATCTACTCACTGCTTCATTGATTTAGCTTAAAAATTTGAATCAACCTTATTCATCTACCTAACTAACATTAGCCAAGAATAGACATCTTGGCTAACTTTATTCTCTAATATAATTGACAAAAAAATAAACTTGTTTGATCATGGTTAAACTATATGGTTCAAAATGATGACTGAGGGTTGTGGCATTTTGAACAAGCTGCACACAACATCCAATTTATTCAACAAATAAAACTATCTATCAAGTAATGGCATTCACACTTGCAAAACTTCATTTATATTTTTGTTTTATTTTTCATGGGGTTTTAATCTTTATTTTTAATTTTTCTTTGTTTTTTGTTTTCTTTTCCTTTTTTATTTTGTTTCTTTCATTCTATTTTTTATTCAGATACCCTTTTTTCATTCTTATTTTATATATATATATATATTTTTGGAAATCATTTACAACATGAAATAGTATTTACAATCATATATAACTGAGACAAAAATATTCTATCACCTTGTGATCCTATAAATAATAGGACCCTAACACGGTCCACATCTAAACCTGCACCTCCCAGTGTTTTCGAACAATATTCACGGGGGTGGGGGGTCCAGGTAAAGTTGTTCCACCCAAACCACCGTTGCCTATGTGTTGTCATTTCATTCAGACCACACCACCCGCCCCCACTCCGGGTAGGCTTCAAAACCACCCTTTGACTATTTGACTTACTCGTGTCATCTCGTCATCACTCACATGTCATCTCACTTTCTAATGATAAACCTCCATGTGTATTTTTATTACCTTTTACTATTTATTGTTGGTATATCCGCTAACCATAACGTGTTCATAATATATCATCCTGAACTAACCTTGTTTAAAATCTCACTCTTCACTGTCAAACAATTCTTTTATGCCATTTTGTTTGTTCACATTGTTTTCTAATTGTCAATTCTCAAATGCTTGGTCAGAAATGTGTTTTTAGTAGAAATTAGATCAAGCACATTCCATTCAGGTTATTTCTCACCCCTTCTTACCTGTAACATCCCCCAACCACCTCCTTGAAGAGGGTTTCCAACCTCAAGACTCAAGTGGGCCTTTGACCAAACCCATGTGTAACTTAGTGCTACATGGCATGATCTCAAGTTGGGTGTTCATCTTGTAAAGCTCCCTTTTTGCTAAGATCCTTCATCCGCATGGTCTTAGGCCCTAGTTTTAACCTAAGAACAAGGATATCCATCAATGGTGTGGCAAAAGAGAATGTAATGCATGTAACCGTTCCTCCAATTACATGTAAAACATGCCTGAATAGATCCTCATAATGAAATGCATCTATGGAAGAACCTTCATCAAGCCAACTATACACCTTCTATATCCTTGGTCTTCCCTTGGATGATGAAGAGTTCTCAGGCTTGATGGAATTCAAATGTAGATAGCGTCCCAAATTGGTGGATATGGGGCTACAGGTGTTAACCTTTGATATATGCAGAGAATGTGATCTCTGTGAATGAGATGCTAGCTCCTAGATGGAATATTGTAAGATTTAAACCTTTTTAATCCACTAAGGACTCTATGAAATTCTATATAACCAATATATTTTTAATTATGAAGAAGTTTTATGCAACCATGGATCACATTGACTAGTTTCATGGAACCATGTTGGCCTTCAGAATGCAGGAAACACCACGAATATGGGCCTTATTGTGTTGAAGTGTCGTAACATCTTTACACAAGGATATTGTTATTGGACAAGAGTTGGTGCTTTGTTGAGATTTTCATTACTCTTAAATATTTGTGTCGTTTAAATTTTCTCTTGCATATCTAAATCGTGAGTTGCTTAACTAAACACATACCTTCCATTCTCTTTTTGTTTATTTCTATTTTATCAAATCATTTCCAATATGGGATTTGTTTCTACGTAGCTCTTGGGAAACCTAAAACTGTCATTTCTAAAGAAGCTTATGAAGAAATGAAATCCCAACAGAATGGTGCAGAGTAAGGGCTCAATACAAGACCATCAAGGTTAATAAGAGGATCTTTCTCATGTTTTATGTCCTCTACAAATGCCAATAATACTTATAAGAAATAACCGTCTCTTTCTCAAATTTTTTTGAACATATTGAATTGTAACATAACTAAATTTTATATGATTCCATGATTTTAAATTCTATAATTTTTTTTCAATGGTTATGCATCCGAAATGTAAATCAGACAAATGAGCATTCAATTAGCTAATCTAGCAGGCAATAATGATTTGGATTTGGAGGATACAACATGAATTACTCTAAAGCGAGGAATAATTTTTCCATTTAAACCACTAGCCATGTCTTTTCAAAATTTCAAATACTTTGTTGACATGCCCCTTGTATGGAACTTGAGCTTGAGACTGATATATTATGTGATACAACTATTGCCAATTTTTGTGGATTCTCGTACTTGATGGATTTTCCTAACTAATTTTGGATTCATCTGCAGGAATAGAGGGAACAAGAAGTGACTAAAGATAGACTTCAATTTCTCTATTATAGGTGCACTCATACTTTGTGTTCTTATGACATTTATGGGGGTCAGTGGTGTAGGGAAGACAACTCTCATGGATGTCTTAGCTAGAAGGAAGATTGGAGGATATATTGAGGGTGAATACTAGATATATGGATTTCCCAAAAAGCAGGAAAAATTTTCTCAGATTTTCTTCATTGGTATCATGAATATGTGTCGGAAAATCTGTGTCAATTTGGATGTTGAAGAGGAACAACTATCGGAAGAAAATGTCTCAAAAACGTAACATTACATTTAGCATTCAATTTTTCATTATTGTTATTAGGAATTTGTTTGGTGGTTCTTATTATTTGAGAAACCTGTGTTTTATCTCTTTTATAGATTGGCATGTGTATCCTATTTCCTAGAATTAGAGATACTTGTCCTCTCTTTCTATTCATTATTGCCTAGTTTTCAAGATGAATTTTGGGAAAATGGAGGAGGCTCCAAGGAATGCTCGTTAACTTTAACAAGGTATTTGTCGTTTGAAGTTCTGCAAAATTTGATCTCAAACTAAATCAGTCTAGACCTTTAATGTACATGTAGCCCAATTACTCATATTATGGTTCGAGCAGCAAAAATTGGAGAATGTGTAATTGTCATGTGTTTCAATTCAAGATTTCACTCAAATGAAATAATGTACATGGGATGTGAGGTTCAACAATGTTGTGTTAGAAGAGGATTGTAGTGCAATTCTATGTAGATTGCATGCCAATCCTCTTTTGGCACAACATTGCTGAAGCTCAAATCCCATGTACATTATTTCGTTTGAGCGAATTCTTGAATTGAAACACATGACAATTACATATTCTCCAACTTTTTCTGCCTACACCATAATTTGAGTAATTGGGTTACATCTACATTAAAGGTCTAGATTGAGTTAGTTTGAGATCAAATTTTGCAAAAATTCAAAAGGAAAATACCTTGTTAAAGTTAACGACTATTCCTTGGAGGCTCTTCCACTATTTGTCAATAATAACCCGTCGGATATTCGACGTACATTTAACAAGTGTCGAATATTTGTCAGCCCTCATCAACAAACCAATGTTGGATATCTTTCTCCCGTCCAACGCAAAATATCTCCGGATCCATAGCATCTTCGTCGAATGAAAATTCACGACATTGGCTAATCGATGTATGATGGTTGGATATTCGATAAACACATTCGACAAATCGATGTTGGGTATTCGACCTTGATTGAAAATAAAAACTTCACCTATTTGAGGACTATACATCGAACAAAACGTCACATATTCAACGATTATATGTCGAACAAATTCCTAGTTAGTCGATGGTTTATTTGGTATCAAGGATGGTAGATATCTGACGTACAGGTCTGACGATTTCCTGGTGGTGGAATATCCAACGAAATCCCACCAACGATATTTATGTCTCGAGTTCATCGGATAGTAGATGAAGTTGAGTCGTGTAACTGACGAAGTGACATCGGATTTTGGCCCCATTTGTACTAGTGGTTGCTGCATCTGTTGGTTCTTGGGACCCATTCTCCACCAAATCCAAAATATCTTGAGAAGAAAACAAATCCTTCATTGTTATATCCCAATAATCATAATTTTTTTCATTAAACTAAGGTATCTGAGGATTAGTCAAGCTTGTGCTTGTTGCTGCCATTTTAGACTTAAAAAAAAATCTCCTTGCTGGTAAAAATGCCTTAAAAAATAACCTCTAACTTCCAGTAAAACACTTTCTCTTACAATGATTAAATTTTACACCCACTCTAATACCATGTTAAAAAGTTAAACCATAGAGGAAAACAGAGTGATTGTGGTAAAAATTAGACATTAAATTTCCAGAAGCATATTGCAACAAACGAAACTTTATATTATGATTTCAAAACACAAGAAATACATTGATATGGAGGCTGCAACCAATAAAAAAAGAGTTCTTACTGAGATTTACACTTCACCAGGAGTTTCGGAGTAACTCACTGTAAAACCTATAAAAAACTGTTTTTAGGCGCCCCATAAAATGCTCCATGATTTTCTCCTCTTTTCTTATCAAACTTACATCTGCCACTATACATAAGACTACTACTAAATTGTTATTCAAAACATATATTTCTAAGACATTAATACATGACAAGACAAAATATCAAGACACAAGATGGGCCTTTGTACAAAATTGATTTTCTATTTTGTGGAGTACATACATTAGTTGGGGAATTAATGTATGATCATACGTTTCCAAACTTAATTTATGCTAAGTCCTTCAGCGTACAAACTAAATCTGCAACCTGTAAAATATCTATTTGAGGTATGGTTGTTGTAAATAAATTTAACGCGGTGGTTGAAATTAATTTTCCAACACAACCTGGGGCATTACAATGGCTTTGTTGCAATATTGGAAGATTTTCCTTATGCCTAAGCCAATGCCTTTGTCAATTCCTTCGCTACGATCTAACAATTTTCTTTTTTGCATTAAGACAATGTAGATGAGAATTAAATGTAGCCAAACTATTTTTTCCTTAACTTCGGCCTTGCAGATACAATGCACGCCTAATGATAGCATGTGTGAATAGTAATAAAACTCTCCACAACTCGTTGGTTGTAGCGTGTGGTGTATTGAAACATTCCATCGCCCATTGCCTCCACAATTCGCTGCCCTTCGCCTTCACGTAGACCGAACGGAGCATAGCCACCACATTTAATTTTTTTTTAACTTTAAAATTATTTTCACTTTCATTTAAAATGCAACGCTTCACACTCCCTCACACCACAGTAGTTGATAGAACACTCAAACGAAGCATATCCCAAAAATATTTGCTCGAGATTCAACAAGCCTCCATCCACCCAAATTCGAAATATATATTCTTATGGGCTGATTAGAGATCATTCCTACACATTGCCTCGTTATTCTCGACATAGAATATATTTGAAACACAATTTCCATTGGGTGCGTCAAGATAAATGGAGGAAGGTGGCACATGGTAGCTTGAGTTGTGCATCAGAAGTTTTGCTTCTATAAGGCCTCACCCGCATAAAAATTTTGATTAAATTAAAAAGAGTAGTGTAAGGAGGCCAGAATTTTTCCCGAAAAATAGTGAAAAATTCAGCAAGATTTTTGATAAAATTCAACAGAAATTTTGGGAAATCTAGGTTACTGTTGTCAAGCTTCATGATTTTGATTACTCCAGAGTTTTTTATGGTGTTGAATCCACTTCCACCATCAAAAAATGATTCAAACACTCCTCTCATTGGATCCATTTCCACCATCAAAAAATGATTAAGGCACTCCTCTCATTGGATTTTTTGAAAAAAAAAGAAACAGATTAAAGTGAAAAATAACTTTCTAAATTATAGCCTCCTAGACAACACCAAAATTAAAATACTCTATATAACACAATAAAATTTATATGGTTGCTAACTTTTCCAGTTCTTTTGTATACCTTCTTATATTAAACAACAAAAATAAATAAAAAAATATCAAATAATTATAATTAATTTTTTTTTTAAAAATAATAAAGGACGCGACACTATTGACCTCTCTGTTTCAATATTCTCTATTTTGTGTTCTTAAATTTTGAATCAGGTGCCAGTTTTTTTATAATAAGCATTTTTATTTAGTTTTAAAAAAAACCACTATGCTTTCTCTAGAATGCAAAGATAATAAATAGTACAAATTTATATCTCAACAATAAGTTGTACAAAGAGTGCATTCTCCTTTGAAAACAATGCTTCAGAGGATGGGCGTTTGTACAAAATTGATTTTCTGTGTTGCGAAGTACATACATTAGTTGGGGAATTAATGTATGACTATATGTTTCAGAACTTCACTTACGCTAAATCCTTTGGCTTGCAAACTAAATCTGCAACCTACAAAATATCTACTTGAGGTATGGTTGTTGTCATTAATTTAAAACGGTGGTTGAAATTAATTTTCCAACACAACACGGGGCATTACAATGGCATTTTTGCAATATTGGAAGATTTTCCTTATGCCTATGCCAATGCCTTTGTCAATTCCTTCGCTATGATTTGGAAATTTTATATTTCACATTAAAACAATGTAGACGATGATTAAATGCAGGAAAACGATTTTCTCTTTAACTTCAGCCCTACAAATACAATGCACGCCTGATGATAGCATGTGCAAATAGTAATAAAACTCTCTACAACTCGTTGGTTGTAGTGTGTGGTGTATTGAAACATTCCAACGCCCATTGCCTCCATGATCCATTGCCCTTCGCCTCCATGTAGACCGAACGGAGCATAGCCACCACATTTAACTTCTTTTAAATTTAAAATTATTTTCACTTTCATTTAAAATGCAACGCTTCACTCTCCCTTACACCACAGCAGTTGATCAACCACTCAGACGATTCATATCCCAAACATATTTTCTCAATATTAAATCACACCTGTCGATTTAAAAAAATAAAATCAACAAGACTCCATCCACTCGGATTCAAAATATATATTCATATGGTCTAATTAAGATTAGTCCCACACATTTCCTCATTATTCTTGACATAGAACAAATATGACACCTAATTGCCATTGTGTGCGTCAAGATAAATGGAGGAAGGTGCCACATGGTAGCTTGAGTTGTGCACCATAAGTTTTTCTTCTGTAACACCTCACCCCCGTAAAAATTTTGATAAAATTTGGCAAAAATTTTGGGAAATCTAGATTACTGTTGTCAAGCTTCATGATTAAGAGTACTCTAGGATTTTTTATGGTGTTGAATCCATTTTCAGCATCAAAAAATAATTCAAACACTCATCTCATTGGATCCATTTCCACCAACAAAAAATGATTAAGACACTCCTCTCATTGGATTTTTTGAAAAAAAAAAATAGATTAAAGTGAAAAATAACTCTCTAAATTATAGACTCTTATACAACACCAAAATTAAAATACTCTATCTAACACAATAAAATTTATATGCTTGCTAACTTTTCCAGTTCTTTCGTATACCTTATAATAAACAACAAAAATTAATAAAAAATATCTAATAATTATAAATAAAAAAAATATATTTTTAAAAATAATAAAGGATGTGACACTATTGACCTCTCTATTTCAATATGCTCTAGTTTGTGTCCTTAAATTTTGTATCAGGTGTCAATTGTTTGATAATAAGCATTTTTATTTAGTTTAACAAAAACCAAGGTGCTTACTTTAGAATGCAAATATAATAAATAGTACAAATTTATATCTCAACAATTAGATGTACAAAGAGTGCATTCTCCATTGAAAACAAGGCTTCACAGTTCTAGATTTCAAGATCAGAAAAACTGGAAAACGTAAGACCTGTAACAAAGCCTTCCCTGCCCTGCCATGCTATTAGGAAGTGAATTGACTCCAAGTACAGAAGAGGAAATTTCAACTTGTATAAAATAAAAGAGCGTTGCCACTGGATGTGTGAAGTCTTTCTTGCTCTGCCATCCCATTGGGATGTGAAGCTTTCCATTCCCTTCCATGCCACATTGACGTGAACGTTAAGAATTTAAACACACAGGAGGATGCTTCCTCAATATACAGAGTTCACACAGAGTTGTAGAAATGTCTTAATCAAGGAAACATAGTTGCGTAAATCAAATCATGAAGGTCTTCCTTTTAATACAGAGTGGCAGAGATTAAAATCACAAATATATTGGAGCAAATAAAATCAAACAATTTTAAGTGAAATTTTCACAACCAAATCGCAACTAACAATACTTTATATTATGATTCAAAAAATGAAATACATTCACATATGGAGGTTGTGACTCCTTCACCAGTAAAACAAGAGTTCTTACTGAGATTTACATTCACCAGGGTTGTTGACTTAACACACAGTAAAATCTGTAACTGTTGCTTTCACGCCCCCACCAAACTTTTCTCTAGGATTTTCTCCTCCTTGTCTTTCCAAACTTATATCCACCACAATTCATTCAACCTATTATTTATTTTTAATTAAAAACATGAATATCTAAGACAGTAATGTCTGACAAAAAAAATTTAATACAACGAGATGGGCGGACATCATTTTCTGAACTTTGCAGACAAGTAAATTTTTTCCCATGCGTTTCTACTGACCATTAATAAATTTCAATTTTAATTTTAATTAATTTACTCTGTTGCAGAATGGGTAAAATGTACTCTCCTTATAACTTCAATTATGCGATGTCCTTTCCTACAAACATCATCCGCAACTTGTAAAACATTCACAGAGGTATGGTTCTTGTCAGTGTATTTAACGTGGTGGTTGAGATTAATTCTCCAACACTCCCCCTTAATCACAACTGCCACGATTGACCATTCCCAAAAACTCTCTGAAATAAACAAAATTTCCATGTGCCAATGGCTTTGTGACAATGTCTGCAAATTTTTCTTCTGACCTGCAATGTTGCAACACAATCTCACTATTGTTAACTAATTCTCTTATGAAATGATATTTAGCATCAATGTGCTTTGTCCTCTTGTGAAAGACATAATTCTTTGATAGTGCGATTGTTGAACTATTACCACATAAAATAGTGGTTGTTCCATCTTGTTCATGACATAAATCTCACAACATCCTTCTCATCCAAATTGCTTGACACACTGCCACTGTTGCGGCGACATGCTCAACTTTTATTGTTGACAATGATACTATCTATTGCTTCTTGGAAGCCCATGAAATGGCTCCTGAACCCAAATGAAAAACATATCCTCATGTGCTCTTTCTGTCATCAACACTTTTTTCCTAATCACTATCAATGTAACCAACCAGCCTAAAATCATATGTTGCGAAGTACAAAATGCCATACTCCTTTGTCCCATTAACATACTTTAAAATTATTTCCGCTTCTTGCCAATGTGTCTCTTTGGATGTCTCCACGAACCTTGACACCAAACTCACTGCATACATTATATCAAGCCTAGTTGTGGTCAAATACATTAAGCTTTCCACCATGCTTTTGTATAATGTCGGATTGACATTGTTGCTGTAATATTCCTTGCTCAACTTCAACCCCATGACAGTTGGAGTTGGTGTTGGCTTGTTGTTCTGCATATTAAACCTCTCTAAAATGCCTGCAACATACTTTACTTAAGAGATAAAAATGTCATTTTTTGTTTTCTTCACTTTTATGCCCAAAATATATCTTAACAACCCAAGTCAATCATTTCAAACTGACTTTTCATGACCACTTTGAAATCAGCGATGAGGAGATTATCACTCCCTATAAAAATCAAATTATCTACATACAAAATGATAATAAGAATCTTCTTGTCACTTTGTTTGATGTAGAGAGTAGGTTCACTGTCACATTTGTCAAACCCAATGTCCAGCAAGTAAGCATCTATTCTGCTATACCATGCAGGCGGTGCTTGCTTCAGCCCATAGAGGTATTTTTGCAACCTATACACCTTCTGTTCTTGGCCTTCTATCTCATAATCCGGAGGTTGCGCAGCATATACCTCCTCTTTCAGCACTCCATTTAAGAACGATGATTTTATGTCCATTTGACAGACTTTCCATTTATGTTGCGTGACAATTGACAACACTATACACACTGTCTCCATCCTCGCGAATGGTGAAAATGTCTCCGCATAGTCTCTTCCATGCTGCTGCATGTATCATTTGATGACTAACCTTTCTTTATGTCTATCAATATTTCCTTCAATGTTTGTCTTGGTCTTATAGACCCACTTCACTTCACTCCAATGACTTCTTTTCCTTACGGAAGTTTCACTAACTCCCATGTGCCATTTTTTTCTATTGCTCATATTTCTTCATCCATTGCCGCAACCCATTTATCTTCTTTGACTACATCCTCAAAATGTATTGAGTCAGCTACATGACAAAAAAAATGCAAATAAAGAATTCAAACCAGCGCTTCTATCAACTTCATCTTGCTCATAAATTTCATTTCAACTTCTGAATTTTGGTCTTCTTATGCTTGCGGAAGATGGGATTGACATGTCACTTGGTGTTGCACTTGAAGTAGATGATGTTGCGGATCTTTGTGGTGTGCTTGGAGAAGCACCTGCTTGTTTGCGCAAAATTGTCTTATTATTTGTTTGTGGTGTCACATGTTGACTGCTTTGTTGAGATTGTGTAGGTGAAGGAGGAGGAGTCATCGAGGAATTACTTGATGCGGTCAATTCCTCTTTGTCTTCATGCGACATACATGTCTTCACAATTACTATCTTCTCCAAAATTCCATCACATGCTTCCTCTTCTATGAATTGAACATCTATGATGATTATTACCTTCTTGGTTAATGGATTATAAAGCTTGTATGCCATGGATTCATCACTGTATCCAACAAATATACATTTCTCCCTTTTGTTGTCCAACTTCTTCATCAACTCATTTGGGAAATGTGCATATGCAACACACCCAAACACTCTCATGTGAGTGACGTTATGCTTTCTTCCACTCCATGCCTCTTCAGGAACTATGTTCTTGATGCTCTTGGTTGAACACCTATTAATGATATATGCTGCACAAGCGACAAATTCAACCCAATAATCATTTGGAAAATGCTTTGCCTTCAACATACTCCTTTCCATTTCCATAATGGTCATATTCTTCCTTTCCTCAACACCATTTCGCTGAGGTGTATACCTTGTTGTAAATTCCTTGTGAATTCCATGCTCCCTGCAAAAACGTAGGAAGTTATTTGTGATGTATTTTCCACCTCTGTCAGTCCTCAAGACTTTGATGTAGTGTCCACTTTGCTTCTCAACAAGAACTTTGTAGTGGCGGAAACACTCAAAAACTTCACCTTTTTGTTTTATTAAATAGACCCATGTCTTCATTGTGTAATCATATATGAATATCAAAATCTAATAACTGCCACCAATTGATGGTGTCTGCATTGGTCCACATAAATCTGAATGGACAATCTCCAAAGATGCCTTTTCCCTTATTGACTTTCCCATTGGAAATGATTATCTATGTTGTTTGCCGAAGATGCATCCTTCACATTGATTGCTCGGTTTTTTTATGAGTGGCAATCCTTTCACCATGCCTTTCATATGCAACAAATTCAAACCTCCAAAGTTGAGATGACCAAATCTCAAATGCCATAACCAGTTTTCATCTTTAATTTCTGCTTGAAAGTTTTCTTGTGTGACAGTTGCTACATTTCTTTCATCCTTTTGTGAATTCATTGATAGTTGTGCTTGAGTACTTTATTCCTTCAAATCTAAACTTAATTTGAGAGGACACATTCTATTGTTTGTCATATGAACTATTGCAATCAATTGTCTACTTGGAGGCTTATCCAAAATTGTGCACACGTCATTTTTCAAAAATACATTGTAGCCCTTTTGCATAAGTTGTCCAATTCTTATGAGGTTATGTTTCAAACCAAAGACAAAATAAACATTTGAAATATATTTCTTCTCTCCCTTCTTAGTAAGAATATCAACTCTTCCTTTGCCCATTACAGAGGCTTTGCTATCAGTCCCTAATGTCACTTTAGATTTTACACTTTCATCTAAATTGGAAAACATTTGTATGTTCCTTGTCATGTGGTTGCTACACCCTGAATCTAGAAACCATACATCTACTTGTTTTTCTTATGCTACATTACAAGCTAAAAACATGTTATCATGGCTCTGATTTTGCTTTATGAGATTTGCACTTGGTTTGCTACTCATTTCATATTTCTTATTTCTACATTCATTTGCATAATGACCATACTTGTTACAATAATGACATTGAACTTGAGATTTATCATACCTCTGACCTTGTGCTTGATTTTGGCCTAGGCCTTGACTTGGATTTTAATTGTTGCCCCTTCCACTTGAACTTGAAGGGCTGCTACTTCCACCTTTGTGTGGGTTTCTGCCTCTCCCTCTATAATTTTTTCTTCTTCAACCTCTACCGTGAAGAAATGAAACTTGTATCTTGAAGGCATGCTCCATTGATGAGTTTTTTTTCTTTGTTCAATCTATGCTCATGAGACATCAGCGATGCATGAAGTTCATCCACTGAAAACTGTGAGAGATCTTTTTTATCTTCTATGGCCACAACTGTGGCATCAAATCTTGTTGGCAGACTTCTTAAGATTTTCTCAACTATTCTCCTTTCCTCAAGTGTCTCGCCATGAGACTTGATTTGGGTAACCAACCCAATTACATGTGTAAAAAATGAGTCTACATTCTCAGAATCTTTCATACAAATTGTCTCAAAATTTGTAATTTGTTGTCTTCACCTTTGCCATGCCTTGGTAGGTTATCTGGAGGGTATCCCATGCTTGCTTGGACTTTGTTGTTGCTACAACCATTGGAAAAACACATTCATGTGTTACTTGGAAAATATAGAAGAGGGCTTTTGAGTCATTCTTCTTGTTACCTCTCAACATATCATTTTCTACTTGTGTCAATGCATTGTATGCTACTACATTTTCTGGTTCTTGGAAACCATTCTCCACCAATTCCCAAATATCTTGAGAAGAAAACAATGCCTTCATTGTAATTTCCCTATAGTCGTAATTTTTTCCATTAAACTGACTATTTGTGGATTAATGAAGCTTGTGTTTGTTGTTGAGTGGATTAGTGAAGCTTGTGTTTGTTGTTGCTATTTTCACTGTGTAAAAAAAACTTTCTGACTATGTAAAAACTTTGGTGAGTACCCTCCACACAAAAATTTACAACAACTTTTAACTCCACAATAAAAAAGATACTTCCTCAACACACAACACACAGAGTTGGGGAAATGTTTTAATCAACACAACACAAATCAAATCATGAAGGTCTTCTTTTTAATACTGAGTGGAGGAGATTAAAATCTCAACTATAGTGGAGCAAATAAAATCAAACAATTTTACTAACTGTGAAACACACTAAAACAGAGTTGTTGACCTAAAACTCATAGGTGAGATTTCACAACCAAATAGCAACTAACAGTGCTTTATATTATGATTCAAAAACATGAGATATATTCACACCAGTAAAACAAGAGTTCTTACTGAGATTTACATTCACCAAGTTATAGAAGTAACACACATTAAAGTAACTACCCACAAATTCATTCAACCTATTTTTGTTTGTTAATTCAAAACATTAATATCTAATACATTACCTATTCATACTTTTTTATTCAAAACATAAATATCTAAGACATTAATGCATGATACATGACAAACAAGATTTAATAAAGAGATGAGTGAATGTTTGTCCATAAGTAAAACAAGAGTTCTTCCTAAGATTTACATTCACCAAGTTATAAAAGTAACACACATTAAAGTAACTACCCCAAAATTCATTCAACCTATTCTTGTTTGTTAATTCAAAACATAAATATCTAATAAATTACCTATTCTTACTATTTTATTCAAAACATAAATATCTAAAACGTTAATGCATGACACATGACAAACAAGATTTAATAAAAAGATGAGTGAATGTTTGCCCATAAGTTTCTAGTGACCATTAATAAATTTCAATTTGACTTTTATTTACTTTACCCTCTTGGGGAATGGGTAAAACGTATGTACTCTGCTCATAGCTTCATTTATACGACGTCCTTTCAGTCCTTTCCTGCAAACACCATCAGCAAAATACAGCGGCTGTCAGTGTATTTAACGTTGCTGTTGTTTCTCTACAAGTTAAATGACGCTATGGATAGAAAGAGTAACACTGATACATTTCGAACTGCACGAATGAAAAAAGGGCTGGGAACCATGGTTTTGCCAACCCCATACAAAAAAAACAGGCAAACATATTCAGTGAAAAACAATTAATGTAAAGTTCAGGAAGTAAATCCAATACAATACCCGACGACGATACGACTATTTTATCATCATACTCTGTCGTTGAAGGCGGAGTTGCTCCCACGACAGAATGGTTTGTAAAATACTCAAAATCAATACAATACATCCTGCCAACGTAGATGCTACAAAGCATGCCCTTGGAAAATACTTATCATTCACTTCACCACATATCATTATATATTTGTGGATTAATGAACCTTGTGATTGTTGTTGAGTGGATTAGTGAAGCTTGTGCTTGTGGTTGCTATTTTCACTGTGTAAAAAAATACTTTCTGACTGTGTAAAAATTTTGGTGAATACTCTCCACAAAAAAATTTACAACTTTTAACTCTACAATAAAAAAGATACTTCCTCAACACTCAACACAGAGAGTTGGGGAAATGTCTTAATCAACACAACACAAATTAAATCATCAGTTGTTGGCCTAAAACTTATAGGGAAAATTTTCACAACCAAATGGCAACTAACAATATTTTATATTATGATTCAAAAACATGAAATACATTCACACCAATAAAACAAAAATTCTTACTGAGATTTGCATTCACCAAGTTACAAGTAACACACATTAAAGTAACTACCCCTAAATTCATTCAACTTATTCATATTTGTTAATTCAAAACATAAGTATCTAATACACTACCTATTCTTACTTTTTTATTCAAAACATAAATATCTAAGACATTAATGTATCACCCATGATAGACAAGATTTAATACCAGAAATGAGTAAATGTTTGCCCATAAGTTTCTAGTGACCATTAATAAATTTCAATTTGACTTTTATTTAATTTACTCTATTCGGGAATGGGTAAAATGTATGTACTCTGCTCATAGCTTCATTTATACGACGTCCTTTCAATCCTTTCCTGCAAACACCATCCGCAAAATATAGCTGCTGTCAGTGTATTTAACACGGCTGTTGATTCCCTAAAAATTAAATGACACTATGGATAGAAAGAGTAACACTGATACATTTCGAACTGCACAAATGAAAAAAGGGCTGGGAACCATGGTTTTGCCAACCCATACAAAAAAACAGGCAAACATATTCAGTGAAAACCAATTAATGTAAAGTTCAGGGAGTAAATCCAATACAATACCCGACGACGATACGATTATTTTATCATCATACTCTGTCGTTGAAGGCGCAGTTGCTCCCACGACAGAAAGGTTTGCAATATACTTAAAATCAATACAATACATCCTGTCAGCGTAGATGCTACAAGGCATGCCCTTGGAAAATACTTATCTTTGAGTTCAGCACATATCATTATATATTCGTAATTCGTGTAGAACTTTGTAACGCCATCAATGGCTGACTCAATTGGCTGATATTCGCCGTCTCCCATTCCTTCTCGCATTCCGTTCCACACACTCGCCACTTCTTCGTCGGTGCCCAGTCGGTTGTGGATTATACCGCCATTTCTCAGCACCTCAACGTCGGCGGCTGTGCTGATCAAGCGGTCCATCAAGTCCACAAAGCACGTCACAGGTTTCATTTCCTTCTTGCAAACGAATCCCTCAAATGCCACCAAATTTCTCATCACAGCATCTGTTCTCCCGTCCATTTCGATGGTGGGCAAGTGAAACGTGTAGCTTCTGCTATCGAAATGGATTTCGTTGAGATGCTCTACGTGGGCAGCGAATTTCACTCCTTTTTTTCTGAGTTCTACAGCTGATGGGAGAGTGACGTACCTCTTTTTCTTCCGCATGCTATTTTGTTTAGTATGATCTGTTGTATCCGAAGAGCGGATGATATTTTCATATACAAACCCTAAGAGATGTGAATCCGGCCTTAATGAGGGAGCGGCCAAAACATAGGAATCCAGCTTGTCACGTTTGCAAAGAAAAGGGGAGAGAGTGTGCCAAATGTGTCTTAGAATTGAGTTGAGATCAAGATCTGTGCCTGCCTGCCATTGGAGGATCATCTGTAAGGCAAACAGGGGTATTTGATTTTGTAGCTTCATTATATCTTCCTGCACTGCTGCAAACATGGCAGTTTGATTTTCCAGTTTCATAATATCTTCCTCCACTGCCGATGGTAGCTGGTTTTGTAAAAAGTAAAAGCGAGTTGCTTGATCACAGTCCCACTCCCTCGTGAAGATCTTCCTAAAATCACAAAACCCCCCAAAAAAAGTTATATTTTAGAAGCAAATTTAAATAATAAATATGAAGCATATTTTTCGGATTTTTTTTAAATATTTTGCTTTAATTTAATTTATCAATAATTTATGTTTTTAAATTAATTTAATTTTTAAACGTAAAAATAAAAAAATAAAAAAAATCTAAACATTTTTAAAATATTAAATTTGATTTCATTTAAATTTTTATTTTATCAATAATTTATGTTTTTAAATTAATTTAATTTTTAAAATATTTATAATCTTTTTTAATACTAAATTTAATTTCATTAAAATTTCTATTTATACTAATAATAACAGAATATTACAGTTCCACCAATAATTATTGCTCCATTCAAACCATAAAAACCCAGAAAACGGTTTTTACTTGTTAGAAATAAGTATGGTATAGTTTGAAATTATTTGCTTGATCGCCTCTGGAAAATTGGATTGCATCGGCATAAAGGCACATGCTCGGTTTTTGAGATTAAAGAAAGTCTTCGAACATTTTTTAACCCTTGGGTTTGACTAAACAGTGGGGCTAATTATTTAGCAAAATAGTTGTTTCAGAAATATATGTGAAGTATTTTTGAAAATGTTTATATTTTCAATTCACAAACTACAAATCAGCCATATGTATCTCTTGGAATACATTTATGTCAGCCAGACAACATTGCTTGTATCTTTTTATCAGATCATGGCAGTATGTTACAAACCAATTTTATAGTCTATAACAAGTTTTGTATGCACATATATGAATCACTCTGTTATAGCATTTACTGATGTAACCTTTTTTTTAAATAGAAGTTACATTTTTTGGAATATAGAAATGTTGGAAAATTGTATTTGTTAAGTTTAAAGAAACATGTTAATATGTTGAAGAAATGAAAACCTATTTCTTTCAATACAGTTTGAGTGGGCTAGTAGGCTTAATAGTTAAGAGCATATGTTTCTTTCTAAAAAGTCACAAGTTCAAAATCGTAAGAAATAGAGTATGTATGTCTTTAACAGTAAAATATCTAGCAAAAATAGATTTCCTTTCAATACAACTTGAAGCCTACTTCCTTTCAATACAACTTGAGTGGTTTGCCTAATCTGAAAATTTTCCACTAGAAAGAAAACCATACCTTACGAATCGCAAAAGGAATAAACCATCCCGAGCCAAGATCCAACCCAGTTCCTCGTCACTGTCATTACAAATATGGATATGGAGGAGCTCATACCATTTCCTAATCTTACTACCCTGCAGTATCATGTCTGCAACCAGGTTCTTGAACGGAGGGCGACCAGTTCTGTCAACGAGTATGTGAGGCAGCTCGTCTTTGAATGTTTCATATTTGGCAAGTTGGGGTTTTCCGAAATGCAGAGGACCGATTGAAACCACCTGTGGCACATAATAAGCTGCTTCCAACTTTTGACTCGGTAGACGATCCACTATGCAGGAGACGCGTTGCGCTACTATTCCAACTTCATCCTCCATCTTTTCAGTTTGCTTTGACGAGGGAAATAGAATATCTATCCTGTCGGTGTCCATGGTGTGGCAGGTGCAGCAGAGGTTTGGTTCAAGATTGATCCTCCTCCTTGGCTTCTACCAAAACCCAAATGGAGAGGATCAGGAAGCTGGAGATTCAATGCCCTTGAGGGCGAGCTCATGGGTAAGGGCTGGCCATATCCTCGAGGTAAATAGTTAATTATACACTGGAAATGACGAGCATCTTAATCGAGTTTTAACATGTTTTAGAGTCTGGGGTGCCAAAAATGAGAGAGGCATATGTACAGAAAAAGTAAAGATGGTACACTGTTTAACGATTAGATTGATTGATTTAGCTCTCCTTTCCTGACCACTGACATATAGTCATCTTTTGTTTTTTCGAAGTTACGCAAATTACACAATTTGCAACTACCAGCCGTCCTGACACAAAATTTACACCTCTGGATATGACAAAGTAGTGGCCAGAACCCACAAATAATAGACAGACTGAGACATAACTTACACTGATCAGTGTATAAATACAAAAACTGGAAGGAATTGCAGAATGTGACACACTATTATTGAAAGCAAATAGATACCTACCGTGAAAAAAAGGAAAATATTTATATTTTTTTTGGGAGACCTGCAAGATATTATTGAAAGCAAATTGATACCTACCGTGAAAAAAGGAAAATATTTATATTTTTTATCGGGAGACCTGCAAGATCATGATAAAGGTAGAATATTTCTTCTGTGCAAAAGAGTTGGAGATTATGACGGCCACTCTGTCTTCCCTGCGGATGACCAACTCATGAAGATCACATGATCTTGTTGGAGTGCGATGATATTTTTTTTTCATAATATTATGTACGATTTATGGGTAGAATCGCTGAAAGTCGGATGATTTTGTGTGCGATTTATGGGTAAAAGTAGGTTTCGTTTTTTTTTCCAGATAGTTTAATTCCTTATTGAGTTTGGGTTTGGTGATAGTGATTTTTTTCTCACTAGTATTGAATGTAGTTAGTAACGAAAATCGCCGGAGAAATTTTATTTTCAATTTAGTAAAGTAGAAATAGACTTAAAAAAATAGTTAGTTTAATAGTTTTTAAGATTATTTTAACAAAGTACATTTTGTTAAGAATTTGGTGGAAATTTTGGTAAAATTTTAAATAAAATTATTTAAGAAATTTAAATTACAATATTCTAAAAAAATTTAATAATGTTAATTTCATTTCTATCCTTAAAAAACAATTTAAATATTCTTATAAATAATTTTTTAAAGAAAATAAAATTTCAAACAAAATTTAACATCTCTAACCTAACCATCTTTAACCTACTGTTTACTTTTACTTTCAACTTCCGATTAATCAATTCTATGCAAAATAATTTATTGTATTACAAATCGTATTACGAATCCACTATTGTAATCTAATTTCCACAACTTCCGATCAATCTATTCCGTACACATCTCATGTAAACTTTTTAAATTATATTGTTATAGATATTGAAAAAAAAGAGTTTTAATTGGTCTTTTTCTAATCCATAACAAAAACATCCAATAAATTCTAAAATAAAAACCAAAAATGTATAGTTGAGTGTGTTCCAATGATGGTGGGAAATGAATTTGTGGTACATGGACTTTGCATTCTATGAAAATTCTTATTAACCATGTTTTAAGCTAATTATGGATGCTTAGTGCATGGCACTATGATATATCAGTGTTAAAATAGCTAATTATTTTTATATGAAGTCATGGTTAAATTTAGAGAGTTAGCTGAGTTAAGTTGAGTCAAATCGAGTTAATGAATAAAGTTAAATTTAGTGTTTGGTTGCATGTGTTATTCTAGGCTATTTTAAAAACCTTTCACCAGGTTCATTGTAATAATCAAGTTTTGTGTGATCAATTCAAGAGCCACAACTGGTGATATTGTGTGTGAATTATTTGTGTTATTTTTTTCCTTACCTCTGTCTTTCCAATAAATTGGTAAAAGAGCTGAGAAAGAATCACAAAATCCATGGTGCCTACAAAACTAGTGAGAAGAAGGCCAAGTGAAAAAGATTGACAATTGTCTATAGAGTCTTGGTTAAATGATGATGAAGTAGGCTATTATAACACTTATCACAAGTTCAATTCCCTTAGTGTTTCTCAAGCGAGCCGGTTCAGAAGATAGATACCTGAATGGTCAATATAAGACACATCAAGCGAGCTAGTTTTTTGCCAGTGATCTTTATGCTTTTTTCTTAAATTCTGATGAGTTCTAGCAACATCTCCCCTTTTTTAAGGGCTGCTCTATTGGTTTTTTCTCTATCTGGACTCAAATTTGGTTGGGATGTTATTGCCCCAAAATGTATGATCCCCACATTTTTTCTTTTTGACTCCTTCTTCCTTAGAAACTGTCATAGTGGAAAATTTTGTTTTAGATCTTGATTTTCTTATCTACTCATGATGGGAATGTAATGATACGATACATGCACTGTTAATAAAAACAACTTTTTTTTCTTTCTAAAAAAAGTTCAATTCCCTTAGTGACATATTTGAACATGAAAATTTAGTTTAAAAAAAAAATACTACCAAACTAAAAAAGATGGCTATTAAAGAATTGAAAAAGCACAAGTTGGGAGCGAAATTCCCGCAATTTCTGGGAAACTTATTGTTAGTTAGAAATCGGAAAATTTGCGCAATTTTTCTATCAAGCCTTGTGAACAATTATTCGAAAGTCAAAAGTTTCTTTTTGGTTTGAAAAGGCAATTCAAAAGTCAAAGTTTTTTTTTTATGATCAAATTTGGGTTTGTCTTTATTTCAATTTGAAGGGCAATGATCAAATTTGGGTTTGTTTTTATTTCAATTTGAAGGGCATGCTTTCCTGTAATCTTTTTATAATGAAAAGTTTAAAACAAAAATATATTTCAATTGATAATAATATATTATCTTTATATTTATTTTATTTTTTATGAAATTTGATTAGTGTTTGCTTGCTTATGTGTTTGCTATTTTTTTCTGTGATTTTAACGGATTTTTTCTATAGTAAATTGAATGAAATTTAATGAATTTTTAATGAATTTTATTAGTAATTTATTTGTAACTTACTAATTCAATTCAATATTGTCAATGTCCTTTTGTTCAATGTTATAAATTAATATAAATTAGTTAATTACTCATGTTATAACATGAAAGCTAAACTAAACTAAAATAAAATGAAATAAAATTGAATAAATGTAAACTATAAACTAATAAAAAAACCAGATAAGTATGTCTTTTGAATTACACATAATGTTACAATTACTATCACATGACTAATCCATGGCCACACTCAACATCTCAATCACTATCAAATTACTCGAATAATGATATCAATATTTAATTCACCCCGCATTGACTCAAAACCAAAAGAAGCAAAAGCCCATATTATAAAAGTTATACATACCTTGGATGAAGTGATAAAACAAAGGGTATAGGAGATTAGGTCATGATAAGTAGGGAAAAGCTTTTAAGTTGTATTATAACTTGGTATAGAAAATTAAGGTAGGATTAGTTCGAGAAGGTTCATGGATATTCGATCAACTTAATCTAGGTGTAAAGATTTCGATCGATCAACTTAATCTAGGTGTAAAGATTTCGAAAATTACGGTATGATTAGGTGGAGAATGTTCATGGATATTGGATCAACTTAATCTAGAAGGTGTAAACATTTTGATTTAATATGTAAATAAAACATAAAGACCAGGTGATTTTCTATTTTTCTTGGAATTAACATGATTATATTGTTGATAAGATGTTGATGTTTTGTCATTTAAGTTAATTTAGGTTTTGGATTATATTCAATGTCACATACACTAATATGATCATAAAAAAAAATAAACTTACCTCCTTATGGAAATAAGATTTACCATATACACAGTTGTGGGAATACGATTTACATATATACACACATGGACTTTATAAATGTTAATATAGCTCATAGTTGAATTTCCGGGAGTATAACTTATAACCTTACAAAAAACGGTGATCATTCGACTATTAAATAATTGGATTGCATTCGATATTCGTTTTTATTAATTAAGTTGGGTTTAATATTAAGGTTGGTAGTTTACGTGGAAATCTTATGCCACATGTCAACCATGTACATATTTCTTTTATTATTAAATCAAACAATTTCCGACTACCCTTGTTAAGTCTGCTGGCATCTCAGTCTAAAATTTATGAGCCAGGTACTGGGCATTAATTCCAGTGTACAGCTCGGAGATTTCTTCGTGATCTGGGCGATTACCTTTTTACTTGCAATGATGTCCACCGTGAGTTGTCGACTCGATCTACGACTAAGGTTTGTGCAAGATTTGTCTTGGATTCTTCACCAAAACCCTAGCTCTGTTTGGCATATGGCTTGTATGCTTCCGGCCTGTGATGAATTTTTCATTCTAACTGAGGGTTTCACTCTGCATACCTTTCGGCTTTGTTGGGAGAGAAACATGGCTCCGTCTTCCTTATTCATTCACAGACCACTAAGATATGAACTTCGGGTTTTATCTCTAGTTGTTGAACTTCTTCGTTTTGAGTTGGGAGATCTGAGAGACAAAGTTTATAAGGCATCGTCGCCTTCACAGTGGATTTGACTTCTTCTTGCAGGTAATAATTAGTCATTTTTCATTTTTCCTCTATAAGTAATTCTCTGTGAATCTTTTGTTTTCTTTTCATAATGTCTTTGAACTGTTATAAGTTTCGGATTCTTCTCCCGTGACATTTGCATTGACAACCTTCATCTCTGTTTGCTATTGCGCCTCTGACGCAAGGTGACGAGTTTGCCTTCTGCTGAACGTGAAAGGTTTTAGAAGGTCTGCAACTTGGGTTCGGCCCTCTCATAAGTGAATCCTTTCCAGGCTTTTATACAGTACAATGTCTTAACCTCTTTAGAGCTCGTTCTTTTTTTTTCCTTGTGGAGATCTGGAGGTAAAATCTTGATAGAATTCCTTTTTCTTTTCCAACAGGAATCCGGCCCGGTGTGTTTTGTTTACATAAGTCTGTGTGAAGAAGAATTTTCTTTTTAAACGGAACAGAGTTCCTATAATTATTTTGATTCTCCTTCATAAGGAAATTGCAGTAGAAAATAAATACTCTTGTAAATGAGATTGCATATTCAATATATGACTGGTAAATAAGATTGCATATTCTCATCTTCGTTTTGTAGTTTCTTGTGATTTTCTTTAGTACGGCATAAAGTAATGACATTTCACATGCCTTTACTGCATTAAGCAACTGTTGTAAATTTTAATATATATATATATATATATATATATATATGGCACTCAGGCCTCTTAAGCACAATCTTAAATCCTTAGATGTTTTTTTTTTTAAATGGAATTTATTTTCTTTACTGGTCTCTTATTTATAAACTGTTATAATGGGTAAAATTCCCCATTCTACTGATGCCATGAAATTTTCTTTTATTCGGCATATAAGAGTTTCTATAACATTTACTTGATTCCTTATTTGCATGCATACAATGACTCGAATTTAACCTTTTGCTGAGAAAATGATTTATTCTTACTGTTTATTTCTTTATATAGATTTTCTTAAACTGTAATTATGTTTCCAAAGCTTTAACTTGGTGTCCGGACCACCAAATCCCTAAGTCTGTGTTTAGTCTGGGTTTTAATGGCTGCGGACAATGTATCTTGGATTTGGGTTTTTACCCAGAACTAAGGTCAACAATCCGTCGACTCTGTTAAAATTCTATTCTAGTTAATCTGGTCTGGATTAAAAGATACAGTTGCACTTCTTTAGAACAATAACCCATATCTGTTTAAAAAAATATATCTGCAATTATTACAAACAGTAGCCAAAATATGAGAGTATATGCATAATTTTTCTATACTCTGTTTCCTGCATTCTTTATGTTCTATATCAGATAATGCCACAAAATCTTACTTGTTATTACAACTGCTATATATATATTCAGTTTTCTATTATTTTTGTTAGCTTCCTTCATAACATAGAAAGAATAAGTAATATTTTCAAATTATTCTGTCTTAGTATTAACAACAGAGAAAGATTGAATATTAATATTGGATTGTTCTGTCTTATCATAATAACGAGAAAATAATAATGTTACCTACAGATTTTATTTCCTGTCTTAAACGTGTGTATATATGTGTGTGTGTGTGTGTGTGTGTGTGTGTGTGTGTGTGTGTGTATGTATATATATATATACACACACACACACACACACACACACACACACACACACACACACACATATATATATTAAAACATAACAGTACCTAAACGTCTGTAAAATTGTGGACAATGTCCAATTCAGTATTAAATTACTTATAATTCATAGTAATACTTATCTGTTTAGGCAAATTCAAGCTGTGGTCCTCCCAACCATCAGGAGAGGCGATAACGTCCTCTTCCTGCCCTCGAGCCCAAACCTAGGTGGTACGGGTTAACCGTGGATTAATTTTCTACTGTGACCTCAGGACGCCCAGTCCAGTCAGTACCAGAAAATAATTTGTTCAAGGATCTCTGAGTATTTTCCACTGGTCTCTACCAGCTCTGGAATCCTATACTCTTCCCTTGTATTTCAACAAAACACCTACTCCTCACTGGGATCAGTCTCTTATCCCGAAAGGAGTGGTAACTGTTTCCAACTGTCCCCCAACCATTTCTAGTTCTTAGCACATTTACCATTAGCTTTTCATTTTTAATTAGGAAATTCTCTCAACTGATTTATTATTAATAATTAATTATTAGCCAAATAACTTTCTATACAAAATAATGATTTAATTCCTTTCTTGAGAAAATAAATTAAAAATAAATGTCTTGTAACTAGATAACACTAGTTATCTTTAATGAAGTTGTCACAACTTCCCCCCTGGAAGTAACACCGTCCTCGGTGTTTTTACTCTAACTTAGCAAAGAGTTCTGGGTAAACTTCTTGCACAAATTTTTCGTCCTCCCAAGTAGCTTCATCCAGGCCAAAGTGCTTTCATTGCACTTTAACCTGGGTGACAACCCACTTGCGGAGTACAATTTCCCTTCGTTCAAGTATGCATTGTGGCTCAACCAGGAACTCGCCGTTCGGTTCTACCTGCAACCACAATGTTTCATTTCAATTTCCTCATCATAATATATATCTTAAATTAGGATTCGTATCTCTATCCTACCTGAATATTTTGCCAATGAATTACGTGCTTCGCATCATGCACATAATGCTTCAAAAAAGATACATGAAACACATTTTGTACTCTAATGTGACTGGGTAGAGCTAGCCGATAGGCTACAGGTCCTACCCTTTCCAAAATTTGTAAATGTCCACAGAATCTGGGAGCCAACTTGGTACAAGAGTTCCACCGTAGGGTACTCTTTTTTGGTTTCATCCTCACGTACACATGGTCCCCCACTTCAAATTCCTGATAAGATCTCTTTTTATCTGCATATATATTTTGTCAATCTTGTGCAGCTTTCAGATTTTGTCTTATTTTCTTTACCTCCAATTCCATTTCAGCAAGCATCTCGGGTCCCAGCATTAATTTTGTCTCGGGACTGCTCCAATTTATGGGTGTGCGGCACAGCCTCCCATACAACACCTCAAAAGGACTCATCTTCAAGGACTCCTGATAACCGTTGTTATAGGAAAATTCAACAAGATGCAGATAATCTTCCCATTTAGTTGGTTGTTGCATTACATACATGCGCAACATGTCTTCTAGCACCTAGTTTACTCATTCCGTTTGCCCATCGGTCTGGGGATGATAAGCTGTGCTAAAGTTTATCTGAGTCCCCAGTCCTATAAACAATGTTTTCCAAAAGGCAGAAGTAAACTTAACATCCCGGTCTGAGATGACTGTCTTTGGAATTCCATGTACTCTGAAAATTTCCTTCATGAATATGTCGGCTATCTGTACAGTCTTGTAAGTAGACTATACAGGTATAAAATGTGCAGATTTACTCAATCTGTCCACCACCACCATGATGGAATCATTTAACCTTTTTGTTTGTGGTAAGCCTGTAATAAAATCCAGGGATATGACCTCCCACTTCCATTCTGGTATTGGTATGGGCTGCAACAATCCTATGGGATGTTAATGTGCTACTTCACCCGTTGACATTCCAAACATTTACTTAAATACCCAGCAATGTTTTTACGCATACCAGGCCAAAAGTATACCTTTCTTATAGCAGTCAACATTTTTCTGATATCCTGGGCGACCTACATAATTGTTGCGATGGTATTCATCCATTATCAGCTCTTTCAGTGCCATGTGATTAGGCATAAAAAAATTTCCTCTGAAATTTAACATCTATTCTTCATTTATTCCATACTCAGATATTCTTCCTTGCTTATTGCTTCCCTCCATTTTGTGCCATAAAAATTGGTATTTCGGATCTTTTTGTGCCTCTCCCTCCACTTGTTCCAAGAATTTATTTTCTAGATGATTATAATACAGCTCAAATATACCATGTAGTTTTCTGCTTAAAGCGTCAGCTACTTGGTTCTCCTTCCCCTTTACGTGTTGAATGTCCATATCAAATTCACTTAAGAAGGCATTCCATCTTGCCTATCTTGAGTTCAAGTCTACTTGCTTGAAGCAACTAGTCAAACTGCTATGATCTATTTTTAACACAAAATTTTTACCCAGCAAGTAGTGCCTCCATACCCTGAGAGCATGCACCACTGCTGTTAGTTCCAGATCATACATTGAATACCTTTGTTCATGGTCTTTTAATTTCCTAGATTCGTATGCCACCACTTTGCCTTCTTGAGATAGAACAACCCCAACACCCTCTTTACTTGTGTCGGTACATACTTCAAATTATTTTCTTGGGTCAGCCACCCTTAACACGGGTGCAATAGTCAAAAGCTGTTTTGACATTCGACAGTCCATTTGAAAACTTTTCCTTTCCTTTGTAAGGAAGTGATGGGAAAATAAATTCTGGAAAAACCTTCAGTAAACCTTCGGTAATACCCAACTAATCCCATAAAGGATCTTATGTCTGCTACATTCTGAGGTACTCGCCATTCCATGATTGTTTTGATCTTCTCTGGATCAATAGCAATTCCCTCTGTTGAAATAACATGGCCTAAATATTGGATTTCTATTTTGAAGAAATCACATTTGCTGAACTTAGCATACAACTGGTGTTTCCTTAGCATTTCCAGCACAACCTTCAAATGCTCCTTATGCTCTTCTTGGTTTTTAGAATAGATCAAAATATCATCTATAAAAATAAGTATAAAATTATCCAAGAATGGATGGAAGATTCCATGCATTAACATCATAAAGGTTGCTGGTGCGTTTGTTAACCCAAAGGGTAACACCACAAATTCATAATGTCCATACCTGGTACGGAATGTTGTCTTGCAGATGTATTCATCCTTGATTCGAATGTGGTGATACCTAGATCTTAGATCTATCTTGGAAAACATTGTTGCCCCTTTCACTTGATTAAATAGATCATCAATTCTTGGTAAAGGGTATTTGTTTTTAACTATTAATTTGTTGAGTTCCTATAGTCCATGCACATTCGCATGGTCCCATATTTCTTTTTCACAAATAATACTGGTGCTCCCTAAGGGGATACACTTGGACGAATGTAATCTTTATCCAACAGTTCTTGTAACTGCATCTTCAACTCTGTCAGTTCTGGCACACTCATTCTGTAAGGAGCCCTTGACACCAGAGAAGCTCCGGGCATTAACTCTACAGTAAAGTAAATGTCTCTCCTTGGTGGTAACCCAGGAATATTTCGGTAAAAACATCCAGAAATTCCTGCACCACAGGTATATTGTCTATTATAGGTGATTTCTCCTTGGAATCAGCATACCCCACCTGAATAGCATATAACTAGCACCACTTCCTTATACATTTATTTATTTGAGATGCTCTGATTGGACGTAACTGTAGTGGCTTCTTGATTCCTTGTATTTTTTTACGTGTTCCATCCTGCAGTCTGTAATAAATAATCTTTTCCTTACAGTCCACTAAGGTCCAATGATTTTCCAACCAATCCATGCCCAATAAGACATCATATGATCCTAATGGAAAAATGTTCAAATCTACTTGTAACTACTGTTTTGAAATTTCCAACTTACAGCTTGGAATTTTGGAAATTATTTTTTGTTTTGCTCCAGTGGCTAGCTGTACCAGCCATGAACTTTTAAATTTCTGTTCTTTCAATTTACACAGCTTCACTATTTTGGGACTAACATAACTCAAACTGGCACCTAGATCTACTATAATAGAAACATGTTGAGTTAGTATATTACCTTCCAGCTCAATCATCGTTGGTTGATAATCTGCCTGTCGGTCTTCCAATGTCGCGTTGATACGAGGGATGTTTCGTGCCACATCACCTACCGTATAAGCCTCTTGCAAATTTGCAACTATGCCACTCCTTGCTCATTGCGGGAAATTTTTGTAGTAATGTGCTTCACCACACCCCCAGCACTGTAACGGTGGCTTAGTCACTTGCCCTTGCTCCGTCTTGTTGGATGCCTTCGTAGGATTTTCCTCTGCTGTCCATTTGGTTCTATGGTGATTTCTACTAAACTATTTGCTGGCAAAATTACGTGCAGAATTTTTGAAATTACTATTTTTGGCGTTTTTGAAATTTGTGTTACTTTTATGTCCTTTCTTTGGTGGCCAATTTCTACCAGTATCCCCTTGCGCCTTGGACTGCTGATAACACATTCGTGCTTTACGAATGGTTTCGTCCATGGTTCGGGGGTTTATGAATTCTATTCGTTCCTTCATATGTGTTGGCAGGCTGCTTAGAAATCTCTGCACCTTAGCCTTTTCTTCTCACAGATAGGGAACATATCGTAACAAGGAAGTGAACTTGGTGATATATTCATCCAGAGACATCTGTCCCATCCTTAAATCGTGAAATTATTTAGCTTTCTCATCATAAAATCGTTCTGCCAAATACTTGTCCTTAAAGTATTGCTGGAATAATTCCCAAGTGACATCTTGTTCTTCTATGTTGCGAATGTTCTTCGCCTCTTCCCACCACAAGGTGGCTTTCTCTCTCAGCTGACAGGTTGCTACTGTATTCATACACTTGAAATTACTTATTCATGTTTATTAACCATGCTTCAGCTACTTCTTCCGCTTCACCATCATACGTTGGTGGTTTTATTTTTCAAAACTCCCCTTGGAGTTCCACTTTCTGCTTTTTAATTTCTTGCTGATTTGATACGTTGCCAGATTCTGCTTCGTTATAATTTTTGTTCTTGCTTCACTGTGATGGGATTCATTCCACTCTATCTGCGGTGTTATTTCTTGTCTGCTGCTCATCTTCTCTGTCAATACTTGGATGTTCTGCCTCCTTATTTTGTTTATCTGACAGGTTTTTTAATATCTTTTCTTGGTCTTGTAATAATCGTTCGTTGTATTTTCGGACACGCACCATTTCCTCTTACAATTTTTGAACGATGTTCAACAAGAAATGGGTTTGGTGTTGTTGCTCTTCCAACAATCTGCTAGTTTGTTGATGTTGTTCCACACTTAACTAAACCCACATTTCTGGGTTTATCACAGTTTGTGCTTGGGGTTCCTCGGTGTCTTGGGGTGATGAAGTTGTTGCTCCCATCCTCATTATGTTATCTAAGTTCTCTTGCCTTCTCTGTGCATCAGTACACACACAATTTAACCGTTAGTTGACCCTTAAGGTCCCAGCGTATAACTTCGCTCTGATACCACTTGTCACATACACCAATATGATCATAAAAAAAAATTTAAATTACCCCCTTACGGAAATAAGATTTACCATATATACACTTGTGGGAATACGATTTACATATATACACACATGGACTTTATAAATGTTAATATAGCTCATAATTGAATTTCCACGAGTATAACTTATAACCTTACAAAAAACAGTGATCATTCGACTACTAAATAATTGGATTGCATTTGATATTCATTTTTATTAATTAAGTTGGGTTTACTATTAAGGTTGGTAGTTACATGGAAATATTATGCCACATGTCGACCATTTACATATTTCTTTTATTGTTAAATCAAACAATTTTCGGCTACCCTTGTTAAGTCTGCTGGCATCTCAGTCTAAAATTTATGAGCGGGTACTAGGCATTAATTCCAGCGTACAGCGGGGATATTTCTTCGTGATCTGGGTGATTACCTTTTTACTTGCGATGATATCCATCGTGAGCTGTCGACTCGATCTATGGCTGAGGTTTGGGTGGGAGTTGTCTTGGATTCTTCGCCAAAACCCTAGCTCTATTTGGCATATGGCTTGTATGCTTCCGGCCTGTGATGAATTTTTTATTCTAACTAAGGGTTTCGCTCCGCATACCTCCCGGCTCTATTGGGAGAGAAACATGGCTTCGTATTCCTTATTCATTCACAGACCACTGAGATATGAACTTCGGGTTTTATCTCTATTTGTTGAACTTCTCCGTTTTGAGTTGGGAGATCTAAGAGACAAAGTTTATAAGGCGCCATCGTCTTCACAGTCGATCTGACTTCTGCCTACAGGTAATACTTAGTCAGTTTTCATTTTGCCTCTATAGGTAATTAGTAATTCTTTGTGAATCTTTTGTTTTCTTTGCGTAATGTCTTTGAACTATTATAAGTTTCGGATTCCTCTCCTGTAACATTTTCATTGACATCCTTCGTCTTTGTTTGCTATTGCGCCTTTGACGCAAGTTGACAGGTCTTCCTTCTGCTGAACGCAAAAGGTTTTAGAAGTTCCCCAACTTGGGTTCAGCCCTCTCATAAGCGGATCCTTTCCAGGATTTTATACGGTACAATGTCTTAACCTATTTAGAACTCGTTATTTTTCTTTTCCTCGTGGTGGTCTGGAGGTTAAATCTTGATAGAATTCCTTTTCCTTTTCCAGCAGGAATCCGGCCCGATGTGTTTTGTTTACATAAGTCTGTGTGAAGAAGAATTTTCTTTTTAAACGGAACAGAGTTCCTGTAATTATTTTGTTTCTCCTTTATAAGGAAATTGCAGTAGAAAATAAATACTCTTGTAAATGAGATTTCATATTCAATATATGACTGGTAAATGAGATTGCGTATTCTCATCTTCGTTTTGCAGTTTCCTATGA
The DNA here is from genome assembly GCA_034641835.2 of Pinus albicaulis. NCBI lineage: Eukaryota > Viridiplantae > Streptophyta > Pinopsida > Pinales > Pinaceae > Pinus > Pinus albicaulis. The sequence goes on along the minus strand of CM076583.1, from coordinate 766,627,465 downwards.
TTTTCTTTAATATGGCATAAAGTAATGTCATTTAACATGCCTTTACTTCCTTAAGCAACTGTTAAGCAACTGTTTATATATATATATATATATATATATATATATATGGCTCTCAGGCCTCTTAAGTGCAATCTTAAATCCTTGGATGTTTTTTTTCAATGGAATTTATTTTCTTTACTGGTCTCTTATTTATAAACTGTTATAATGGGTAAAATTCCCCGTTCTACTGATGCCATGAAATTTTCTTTTATTTGGCATATAAGAGTTGCTATAACATTTACCTAACTCCTTATTTTCATGCATACAATGATTCAAATTTAACCTTTTACTGAGAAAATGATTTATTCTTACTTTCTATTTCTTTATATTGATTTTCTTAAACTGTAATTATGTTTCGAAAGATTTAACTTGGTGTCCAGACCACCAAATCCCTAAGTTCGTGTTTAGTCTGGGTTTTAATGGCTGTGAACAATGTATCTTGGATTTGGGTTTTTACCCAGAAATAAGGTCAACAGTCCGTCGACTCTGTTAACATTCTATTCTCATTAATCTGGTTTGAATTAAAGAGACAGTTGCACTTCTTTAGAAAAATAACCCATATATGTTTAAAAATATATATCTACAATTATTACAAACAGTAGCCAAAATATGAGAGTATATGCATAGTTTTTCTATACTTTGTTTCCTGCATTCTTTATGTTCTATTTCAGATAATGTCACAGAATCTTACTTGTTATTACAACTGCTATATACATATTCAGTTTTCTATTATTTTTGTTAGCTTCCTTCGTAACATAGAAAGAATAAGTAATATTTTCAACTTATTCTGTCTTAGTATTAACAACAGAGAAAGACTGAATATTAATATTGTATTGTTCCGTCTTATCATAATAACAGGAAAAGAATAATGTTACCTACAACTTTTATTTCCTGTATATATATATATATATATATATATATATATATATATATATATATATATATATAACAGAATAGTACCCAAACGTCTGTAAAATTATGGACAATTTCCAATTTAGTATTAAATTACTTAGAATTCGTAGTAATACTTATCTGTTTAGGCAGATTCAAGCTGTGGTCCTCCCAACCATCAGGAGAGGCGATAACGTCCTCTTCCTACCCCTGATCCCAAACCTGGGTGGTACGGGTTAACAGTGGATTAATTTTCTGTTGTGACCTCAGGACGCCCAGTCCAGTTAATACCAGAAAATAATTTGTTCAAGGATATCTGAGTATTTTCCACTGGTCTCTACCAGCTCTGGAATCCTATCCTCTTCCCTTGTCTTTCAACAGAACCCCTACACCTCACTGGGATCAGTCTCTTATCCCCAGAGGAGTGGTAACGGTTTCCAACTGTCCCCCAACCATTTCCAGTTCTTGGCGCATTTACCATTAGTTTTTCATTATTAATTAAGAAATTCTCTCAACGGATTTATTATTAATAATTAATTATTAGTCAAATAACTTTCTAGACAAAATAATGATTTAAGTCCTTTTTTGACAAAATAAATAAAAAATAAATGTCTTGTAACTAGTCAACACTAGTTATCTTTAATGAAGTTGTCACATTTAACCACCTAAAATTATAATTATCCCAAATTCTATCATTTAACCCAAAATTCACTTCAAAATGTGCTAATAAAAGTCTCTAGAAGTCACCTAGTTAAAGTACTACAGACATAAATATAATATTGTATCATCACAAACAAGGAATTTAGTGTGTGAGAAAAACATTTAGTGAAGGGATAGGTTGTGCCAAAGATCATTGTTTAAACAAATAGGTGGTAAGGACATGTTCCTACCTCTAGGTAGCAGGAGAGGTTCTGGAGAAATGCAAGAGGAAAATAACTAGTCTCTAATTCAATTTTTCTCCAACTCAGCAAAAGGACAAAAGTATTTACTAATTTATTTTTATGTTCATTCCATAGCTAAAGATATCTCTAAATCAACTTAGCTCCAAATCATCTCTAGTTTGAAAGTATTTCCTAATTTGTTTCTATTTTCATTTCAAGAAATTTAAAATTTATGATACCTTGTTATAAATTTTTCTTATTACAACTATATTTTATGTGGTTTCTTTATCTATTATACATGGGACTATTTATATACTTTTTTAAAAACTAGAGTTAACAAAAATAAAAATAAAATGATAAATGATAAATCTGGTTTTATTTTATTAAATTTAACACTTATGGTGTTTTGTTAATCTTAAGTTTGAAAATATTTCTTAATTTATTTCTATTTTCATTTCAGAAAATTAAATATATATATTGCCTTGTTATAAAATTTGCTTATTAAAACTATAATATATGTTGTGTATTTATATATCATACATGAATCTATTTATATGTTTCTTTAAAAACTATAATTAATAAAGGACAAATAAAATAAATAAAAAATGATAGACCAATAATTAAAATAAAAAATGATAAATCCTGTTATAAAATTTGTTTTAAAATTCGCATACTAAAATTATAATACATGCCGTTAAATTATCTATTTATATGCTTCTTTAAAAACAAAAAATTAACATGAAAATGATATACCTTCTATTTATATACTTCTTTAAAAACCATAACAATTGAAAAAAAATAATATGAAAACGATATGCCTCGTTTTATTTATAATACAGGGTTACAGTGTTTAAGGCCTTCCGTAAGGGACAAAACAGACAAAAACATTAGGGTCTTGAATATTGATACAAATGTTGAAGACATGAGAAAAATGAAAACCTTTTAAAGCTGAAGCAGAGCATAGGTTTGGAACATTTTCTTGGCTTTGGACCTCCCATTTGATGGCAAGTAACCACTATGTTATTAGCATCACAGAGCTTACAATGGTCGGTCCCTTTGAAATTCACTCCAACCGCTATTGGTTTTGAACAGTTGTGGGTCTTGAATATTGATACTAAAAAATCGGTGTTGGATGCCAAATTCTGCCCCCAACATCCAACTCCCAATTGGACTCAATACCAAATCTTCAGGACCTCATCCGCCCACTGTATATGGTATTAGTATATTTCCTATGTTATTTTGGCGGCATGATGACATTGAAGTTGCGAGCTATGTTCACCTGAAACTTCAAATTATCAGTTGTAAGTGCATGCAGGACAACCATACAATTCACATCAGTTGTAAATGCATGCAAGACAACCATACAGTGGCAATTGAAGACGATTTATCGTTGATTGAAATTTGTGTCCTGCGATCCATTTCTTAGTCGTTGTAGAGTACAACAATTAATTACAATATCATATGAATTTTGAAGCCTAAGCACGTCAATGTAACATCTGCATAATGAATTTAAGTTGTCTTCAAAATAATTTCTGGTAAACCAACAGTTTAATGTACTTTGTACATTACCAAATTTAGATACGAGAACAAAGAAACCGGCCAGGTTGGCAAACAGGTCTTCTGGTAAATTATCTCGTAGCTCTTAAGGGCGAGCCTTATTTCCACTGCCATAGGTTCATTAATGCGTCCAGGCAGGAAATGCTCACCGCACGATGATCTACAACTTTAATCTGACGGGGAGCATTTCCTGTTTAGGCGCATTAATAGGCCTATGGCAGTGGAAATAAGGCTAGCCGCTCTTTAGAGGGAATTTTTTTATAATATCTATTTTTTTTATAAACTTAGTAAAAATAAAAATTTACATTTTTTTGGATGCTTAATTTTAACTGACCACTTCTCGGACGTGCTACAACCCTCTTGAGGGGCTATGAGGGGTTAAATTTTGAACCCTGCACATGATTGTTTTTTGGTTACGTATTTTTATAAAAGTATATTTAAGTCAGGTGGGGTATTTTTTGAGAGTCTTACCTTAAAGCGTTTGAAAGGAGTTTGGAACATATTTTTTTAAGGAGTTTGGTTTTATAAGGGTTTATTTTATAGAAAGATTTTATTTTTATTTATTTATTATTTTTCTTAAAGAGTTAAATTTTTTTTTTTTTTTTTTTTAGTTCAAGTGTTTTATAAAGGTTATAAAAATGTTCTATAAATAAAAATCTATAAAGAGGTTTTTGAAAAGGCCACATTAAAGGTTCATGATGTGTGGGAGTATGTCCAGTTTGGGTTTCAAGAACCTAAGAATAAAGCAGAAGAATGAGCCATCACTAATGCAGAGAAGGAATAATGGAAGAAAGATAAAAAGAAAAATGCACAAGCGTTGCAACTTATCCAACAAGGAGTAGATCAGGGAGTGTTCTGGAAAATGATGATCATGTCTTCAGCAAACATAACATGGGAGACCTTGAAAAACTATAAAGGTATGGCCAAAGTCAATATTGTTAAGTTGCATAATACTAGGAGAGATTTTGAAAGTATGCAGATAAAGGAGACAAAGGACATCGATTCATTCATGAATCGACTCATGACTATCATAAATGAGTTAAAATTTTATGGTGATGATATTAAAGATCAAATAATGGTTGAGAAGTTCCTCATATCTTTGTCTACCAAATTTGATGTTGTGGCAGCATCCATAAAAGAAGCCAAGAATTTAGAAACATTGACAGTTGATGAGTTGATGGGATCACTTATATCCCATGAGGCAGAGATAGACATAAATAAGGATTCCACATTATAAACTGTTTTTGAAAACCATGTTTCTTTCTGAAAAGATAGAGATCAAGGCAGAGGTAGATTGAGAGGCAGTAGATAAGGTAGAAGACATGGTGCTCAAAGAGATGGAAAAGAAAAACAAGAAAAATAAAGTGGAAGCAACAACAAAAGCTTCAACAACAATCACAGAGTTGATAAATCCAAGGTGAGCTATTATTATTGCAACAAATATGGTCACTATGCCCATGATTGCAGGAAGAAGATATATGATCAAGGAAAGTAGATAGCTAATGTAACTATACAAAACATTGACTCTGTGTTCTTAGCTTTCTATACCATGCTTGAACCTTCTGATAATGTGTGGCTATTAGACAATGGTTACGGTAACCACATGAAGGGCAACAAGAATTTGGTTGCAAATTTGGATCAATATTTGAAGACAAAATTAAAGTTGGGGAAATGTCAATCTATCCTTCCAACCTCAAGGTTCGAAGCTTTAGTCCAGTTTCAGTGGGGTAATTTCCAGGGGTACTAATAACGTATAACAGGATCAAGGTCTCCATCTACTCAGACAAGGTTGAGCCATCCAGCCAGACCCATTTTGATTTTTAGGGCAACCTTCTTTAGAAACCTTTTTAGGGACTCTTTAAGTAGTAAGCATAATATTGTATACAAAGGATCTTGATACAATCTCGACCTGTTCAGAATAAATGCACGCGCTAGTCCTGTTCTCTGTAGGTTGCTTGCCCAGGGAAACTTCAAAACCCCCCTTTCGACAGGTATAGGTGGATCTTGTCCTTCCAAACCTTCTTTAATCGGCACTACGGACCTTCCAGCCCCTAGTTAGTGAACCACACGATTTAGAATCTCCTACTTACCCCCTAGTTGTCCTTATATCATTTGCTTCAGCGGACATATATTGTGATGTATATGGAAAGTGAGTGGTCAACATTATGATCAAGTAGGGAGAGCCGAAGACAAATTCAGAGGTATATTATGTCCTTGGTCTCAAAAAAAATTTGATAGTGTTGGTCAATTGACACATAAATGATACAAAAGTATTTTTCAAGGAAAAGAGTGTCACACCTGGCTAGGCCAAAAACATTGTCACACCTGGGAAAACCCATGCCATGACAACAAAGGACCACATGAAATACCATGCATACCAAATCTAGCAGGGAAATCACACATACAAATCGAAAATACAAAGAATCCTATTGAAGTTGCTTGATCTTACTCTCCCTTGCTTGCTCCTTCCTTCCTCTTGCTTTATTTTCCTTTCTTGATCCAATGCCAAAGTGCTCCAAGAAAGCTCTAGTGTCCAAGAGTGAGATAAAAATGAGAGAACTCCAAAATTGAACTGACAAAAGGTACCAACTAATCCTTAGAGGCCTTTTTATCAATTATGCCTCTATTTTATTCAGTTTCCATTATTTTCCTCCTCACATGCAACCTATGACCTTTCACCTTCATTTTCTCCTATTTTACAGTATTTTCATAATAAATGTATCAAAAATGCCAATTGCCTTTCCAAATCCTTTTACATTGGCTTTGATAATTTCCTTAGCCATAATAAACCAATGAACACCCTCACTAGGATGTTTTTCCCAAAATTTAGCTCAGAATAAGTGTCCCATCAACTATGGTTATTATTTTTCCTTTATATGGAATTTTTACCAAGGCTATTACAAAACTCTCCTCCTCAGGGGACACCTCCCTCAGTGTTCGCACACCTATATCTCAGCAAAAACCACTAAAAAGGAAACATACTATCCTTGGAGATTTATAACTTAGCTTGTTGCAATATTTACAATGATCACACTGCTGAAGAGCAAACCACTCTCTAACATGAAAAATATAACATCATAATAACATGACACCCATACAACTTATTGGAGATTTATAACATAGATCATGGTGGTATTTGCATCCATATAAATATGTACATATATCAAAGCATCACACCAAAACATATGGCAAAACATATACCAAACATCATTACCAAAACTGCTTTTCCTCAGCTAGAAAACAATGTAGGATAATACATAGTCTGCATCTGATCCACCATCTCCCATGTAGCTTCATTGGCCCAAAGTGTTTCCACTACACTTTAAATTGCTCAATTTCTCAGTTCCAAAGCATGGGCACCCTTCTCTGCAATATACAATGAGGTTCCAGCTGGAATTCTCCATCTCACTCCACCTACAATACAGGCCAGTCAATCACATGATCAACATATTTAACATACTTCTTAACCAATGAGACATGGAAAACATCATGGAATTTCACTGTCAGAGGCAGTGCAAGTTGATATGATATTAGCCCAATCCTCTCAAGAATCTTGAAAGGTCAACAAAATTATGGTGTCAGCGACAACATGATCCAAGCTACAAGGAGATCTTCTTGGGCTTGATGCACAAGTACACCTATTCCCCAACTTGAAACTCCTTGAACAACCTATTCCGATGTGCATAGCTCTTCTGCTTATCCTATTTTAATTTCATATTGTTCTTGATAACCAACATTTATTTTTTCATGTCTGCAAACATATCCAATCTAATTAATACCTTGTTCACCAGATCACTCCAACTAATGGGAGTATTACAAATCCGCCCATACAATGCCTCAAACATATTCATGTTCAAGGATTCATGATACACATTGTTGTGGGAAAACTCTACCAGTGGAAGATACTGTTCCCCCTTCTGATGCTGATGCATCACATACATCCTCAACATGTCATCCAATATCCTGTTAACCCTCTCAGTCTGTCCATCTATCCGTGGATGATAATTTTTTTTGAAGGCCAACTCTGTATATAATCCTTCAAATAAATCCTTCCAAAACTTGGAAGTGAACTTTGCATCCTTGTCTAACACAATTCTCTTTGGAACACCATGCAATTTGACCACATCTCTGATGAACACTTATGCCACATCACTAGTTGAATACGTAGTCTTCACTGGAATGAATTGTGCTACCTTAGACAACATGTCAACCACAACCATCACAGAATCATGTTTTCTATATGTCCTGGGAAAACCTATGATGAAATCCATGGAAATTCCCTCCCATTTCCACTCTGGAATCACAATCGGACGTAGCAGTTTGCCTGGATTCCTACACTCACTAGTACATATGGTCAATATTTCGACACGTTAGTTTCGACAGTTTTTATGTATTGTCGGAAATTCCCCAAATTTTCTCAATTTTTTTAATCCTGCCACGTGGTGTCACTCTTGAGACGCTGATGGCGACGTTGACGCTCTTGCAACACTATGAAAAAGTGTCGCTATTGCGACGCGCCCGGCTAGGGTGTCGCAATAGTGATAGTAATAGAAGACAACATCACTATAGCGACGTCCATGTTACGTGCATCGGTATAATGACGGATATCAAAAGACCGATCAATTTCCCTTTGACAAAGACAAAGTTGACTTGGTCAACTAACGTCGCAATAGTGACATTTTATTTTAAATATATAGGGCGTGTTGTAAAGATGTTTTCTGACAACCCTATAGTCCTTAATCCCCTAATTCCAAACCCCTAACCCATTTAACTCCCTATACCCCTAAACCCTTGGGCCCTAACCCATTTAACCCCTTAAACCTGTAAATCAATAACCCATTTAACCCCTAAACCCTAAACCTCTAAAATCTCAACCCTTAATCCCTAACCCATTTAACCCCCTAAACCCGTAAACCCCTAACCCATGTAATCCCCTAAACCCTAAACCTTTAAATCCTTAACCCCTAACCCTTTAAACCCTAATTCCTGACCCCTAACCCATTTAACCCCTAAACCCTTAAAACTCTAACCCATTTAACCCCCTAAACCCCTAAGACCCTAACCCATTTCACCCTCTAAACCCTAACCCCATTAACCCCTAACCCCTAACCCCTCGAAGGCACAAGGGAGCAAATGGAAAACATGTCACACGAACATGGACAAGGCACATGGGTGGTCACAACTTATAATTTTTTATACGGCCTCCCTCACACGACCCAACACGACCCAACACAAACACGTTTCCTTAGGCACCCTCGCATGACCCGACTTGACCCGTCCTGCCTGAACGAAGGCATAAGGCACATGGGATGTCACAGCCTAGCATTTTTTATACGACCTCCCTCAAATGACCTGACCCGACCCGATCTGAACGCATTTCCTTGGGCGCCCTCACACGACTCGACACGACCCGACCTGCCCGAACCAAGGCACAAGGGAGCAAATAGAAAATAGGTCGCACAAACATCCACAAGGGACACGGGCAGTCACAAATTATAATTTTTTATATGGCCTCCCTCACATGACCCAACCTAATCTAACTCGAACGTGTTTCCTTGGGCGCCCTCACATGACCCGACCTAACCTGACTCGAACGTGTTTCCTTGGGCAACCTCACACGACATGACCCGACCCGACCCGACCCGCCTAAATGCGTTTCCCTAGGTACCCTCACACGACCCGACCTGAATTGCCTGAATGTGTTTCCTTGAGGGCCCTGACACGACATGACCTGAGTCGATCCACCCGAATGCATTTCCTTGGGCGCCCTCACACGACACGACCCGACTGTTTTCTTGGGTGCCCTCACATGACTCGACACGAACACGTTTCCTTGGGCGCCCTCACACGACCCGACCTACCCAAGCACATTTCCTTCGACGCCCTAACATGACACGACCCAACCCTAACGCTTTTCCTTGGGTGCCTTCATATGACCTGACCCGCTCGAATGTGTTTCCTTGGGCGCACTCATAGGGCACGACCTGACCTGATTCGACCCGACCCGACCCATCTGAACGATTAAGGAATGAGGGAGAAAACAACAAATGGGTCGCAGTAACATGCATAAGGCACAAGGGTGACCACAACTTAGCATTTTTTATATGGCCTCCCTCACACGACCTGACCCGACCCAACCTAAATGTGTTTCCTTGGGCATCCTCACATGGCACGACCTAACCCGGCTAAACGAAGGCACGAGGGAGAAAACAAAAAATGGGTCGCATGAACGTGCACAAGGCACATGGGTGGTCACAACTTATCATTTTTGATATGGACACCCTCACACGACCTGACCCGACCTGCCCGAATGCATTTCCTTGGGCATCCTCACACGACTCGACCCGACCTGACCCGCCGGAACCTGTTTCCTTAGGCGCCATCACATGACTTGACCCGACCCAACCTGGCCAGATGTGTTTCCTTCAGTGCCCTCGCACGACTCAAACCAACCTGCCCGAACAAAGGCACGAGGGAGGAAACGACAAACGGGTCGCACGAATGTGCATAAGGCACATAGGCGGTCACAACTTAGAATTTTTAACACAACTGCCCTCACACGACCCGACCCGACCTGCCCAAACAAAGGCCCCAGGGAGAAAATGGAAAATGAGTCACATGAACATGCACAAGGCATGCGGGTGATCACAACTTAGAATTTTTGACACAACTGCCCTCACCTGACCCGACTCACCTGAATGAAGGCACGAGGGAGAAAAAGGCAAACGGGCTGCACGAACGTGCACCAGGCACACGGGCAGTCGGAACTTAGCATTTTTAACATGGCTGCCCTCACACGACCTGAACCAATCGCCCAAACACACAACCCAAATGAAGGCACAAGGGAGAAATTAGAAAACAGGCCACACAAACATGCATAAGGCACACGAGCAGTCACAACTTAGAATCTTTAACACGGTCGGATGACACGACCCCACCAGACCTGATTCACCCGAACACATGGCCCGACCCACCTGAACGCAGAACTTGACCCACCTGAACGCATGACCTGAACGACATGACCTGACCCGCCTGAACGCATGACCCAAACGACACGACCCAACCCACCCGGCGACACATGATGTTTGGGTGGAACATGTAAAGCGCAAATGGGGACAACATTAGAGTTCGACATAAAGGGGGAGAGGAGAGTAACCAGTTAAGAGTTTGATCGAAACCCTAATGGGTTAAGCAAGAAAAACAGGGGGAACCCAAAATTTGAATATGCCAAAAATTTTAGGTGGTGTTATAGCAGCTACAATGCGCTCATAACGTTAAATCTGGGCAATTCGCCACATTATGGAAGCTTGGTAAAAACAAAAAATCAGACCTTAGGAGAGGCCATGTTATAACCTTTTTATGTCTATATTAAAACAATAAGAAACCACATAATTTTAATTTTTGAGTCTTTTAATTTAAAGATGACCACATAAATAAATAAAACTTCAAAAAGGTTATACTCTTCACACACATAAATATCACTTCATAAAACTACTAATTGTGTTTTTAAGTTTTACATATTAAATAAATTATATGCACCTTAATATCTTATTTATTTATATTCAATTTTTAATTTAATACTATCTATAATTTATTTTTTAAATATTATTATTTAAATTTATTTTTTATTTTTCATTTTAATTTCAATTCCCACCTCAAAAAAATTTCACCCTTCACCCTAGCCTCCCTATTCTCGCCTGTAGAAAATACACTGTTCAGGAGCCAGAGCAAGTGGAACCGTGTGGTGGCCATTCTGCGGGATTTCGAGGAGGGATTCTCTACTCCTTTGTATGGTTTGAGATAGTTGGTTAACACCATAGATATGGATATGCACACCAGATTGGCCTCTGATGGGGAATTAAGATGCTTCTCACCTTCATCGACAACTTGCCATCAGGTATTTATAAATGAACCAGGAGAAATGACCAAGTTGAATCTTTTTCTATTTTTTGATTGCGTTTAGGTTCTCAAAACCCTAGATTTTAATGCCTTTGAAGCGGATTTATTGAGCTTGTTTGATTTCGATGTCTTGAATGTGGATCTGAATTTACAAGCCGAGATTCAAAGAAAAGGAGGATGTGGATCTATGTGTCCAGAAGCCCTAAGTGGAGGTATGTCTAAGAAATAATGTGTTAAACACACACATGGTGTGGGGAAAGATAAACACACACACACAACAATAAACTCAACACAATGAAGGATAAACGTGTAGCTCACTTATTTTTCCATTATACATGATGTAAATTTATAGTACAATGGTGTGACTCTTGGTTTCACATTCCAAGGTCACTTGGACTCCATTGTGACTTTTCGCATTGCACACCTACCCATGTAGGATTAGGTGTTCCAACATCCCCCCTTAATCCGAAGGGGTATGTGTGAGTCCAAGAAGAGAGTTGTAATACAAATTTGCAAAGTATGCATGGCAACACTTGGGCTGAATCAACTCTCTGAAATGTTGGAAAAAAGAGGTGGTTTAAGGATGACCACCAACACTGGAACGCAATACTTGTTGCAGTTCCCGGAACTCTTCCAAAACTGGCAAGAAGCTGAAAGCTTCTGCTAGAGGAATTGTCCCTCATAAAAAGGGAGACCTTCAACCTAAAAGAAGGGAGGTCTACTACCTGTGATGGTTTTAGGATTACCAACAACTCTGGAATGCTTGAAGCATTTCCTGGAACTCAACCAAAGCTGGCAAGAAGCTGAAGGCTTCTGCTAGAGGAAGTGTTCCTTATATATGAAAGGGAGACCTTCGACCTGAAAGAAGGGAGGTCTACTACCTATGATGGTTTTAGGTTATCCACCAACCAAAGATGATGGTTTAAGGTTATCCACCAACCGAAGGCATGCTCATGGGCATCCGTGTCTCTGGCTACATCTCTGAATCTGGAATGACGAATTGTGGCTCAGGCTCGCTTGAACTGTTGTGTCTCTGGCTACAACTCTAAACATGGAATGAGAGATTGTGGCTCAGGCTCGCTTGATCTGACGTCGAAGCTTGTACATGACCACCATTTTCCCCCCTGTCAGGGACAAGGTGAGATGATGGCGAAAACTCAACTGCAAGTTTGCTCAATATTCGTGAACAAGTTCTGACATGTGTCTTAAACATCTTCTTGGCTGTTGATGCCCATTGCCAAGAAGCGATCCATCCAAGATGAATCTTTGTTCTTGCAGGAGGCTTGTGTCTGAAGCATCTGTTTGAAGAATGGGTGTGCCGACCATAGTGCTTGCATGGATGAAGATCAAAACAATGATCTTTCATATGGCCAACTCGATCACAGTGTTGGCATTTTTCAATCTGTTGTTGTGGAAGCGGAACAGGATCTGGAACAGCTGCAGGTGAACTGTCATACAGGAATCCGACACTCTGAAATTTGATAGGCTTGGTGTAGTCTGGAATATGAAAGGATCCATCCTTGTCATATCCAAGACCAGTTCTGTGCTTGTTGTGGACAAGCTCTTCCCAAGGTCTGATGATGGGCTTAGGAAGTGCAGGCTAAGCTGCTGCATCTGCATGTACATCTGCTCTTGTGCAAGGAACTGAATGTGAATCAACTTCAATTTTACTGACTTGCTGCTGATGGGAGTCCTTCTAAATCTTCTGAACAGAAACAGGTTCATAATGGTGACTCTTTTGTTGAAGTTCATCTTGCTGAAGTTGAGATTCCAACTGCAAAAACTCAATCTTTTCTTGTGCATTTTGCAGGAATTTTTTAATGTAAAAAAAGGCACTTTTATTGATCTTATCAATAGTGAAATGTATAAGAGTGTTTAGAAACTCCAATGCATCATCAATTTCATCCATTTTTCTCAACAACTCAAGTTTATACTACTATCAACTAAAAAGCAGTACAATACAATGTCACTGTTGTTGAGGAGGTAAATCCCCTCTGCGGACAGAGGCGATCCCTACTAGCCCAGCAGGGGTCTAGCAACAAACAAACAATGCTATGACGCAAGCTCCTAGTTACGAATGAAAGACTTGGGATAAGAGCCTACCTGGATTCCAACGCTAGATCTGAAGGAGAAGATGTCCCCGTCCTTCAGCCCTGGCAGATCACAATCCTTCCACGATCTCCGTAGATGAACACCTGCACGCAGAAGAAACGAACAGATACATGCATAGGAACCAGCATACGTAACTAAACATCGGTCAGAAAAGATATTACTCACATTAACATGATAGAAAAAGGAGTGGAACCATAATCATAGTCATCTATTAAAGTAATAAACGAATAGAAGTTACAACCAAGTTCTGACGTCGCAGCTTCCTTCGAACGGGTCTCCGGTTGTCCACGTCTCGCAAAGCTCGCCAAGGAAAGGGAAACCTCTCCAGAGTCTCGTAACAATGGTCTCCTCGCTTGAATGGGCCTTAAGGGAAAGAAAGGATTCTTTACAGCAGAAAGGCACTTGGGAATAGGGAGATGCAAAGCTTCAGCACTTCAAGACTAGCTTGCCATGGATCTGAGCAAGCTTTTATAGATGGGGAAGGAGGGAGTTGGGATCCCTATTATTATGGGATTGGCCCTATCAACAAGGAAGGTTCCATAAAAGGTGGCAAAACCACTTCCCTTCCATAGAACTCCCGCAGCCAAACCTCCCAACTCAAGATAGGCAATGGTTGTGAGTTTGTTTGAACTCAACTTCCGCCATCCATATTTAAAAAACAGTCCCTAAAATGGGTGGCGTGATTGCTGCTCTATGACAGAGCGCCAAGTGGCGCGACCTCTTTACAGGATTTCCCTGATTGGCGCGAGCACTGAATTGTCTACCCGCGCCAATGCAAAAAGAGCTGTTCTTCATGGATTTTGCAAGGAGGTGTCTCAAGGGAAAATGAAGTTCATACTCAGAGGGATTCATTGATGATGTTTTCAAGGCATGACAGTGTTCACAGGTCACATAATGGGTCCTCCATTGTGCGGGATGGGGAATGGTAGGGACGGTGACAAATTACTGTGTAACAGATGCCCCCTAAAGCATGAGGCCCGAGAGAGAGGGGTGAAATGCTTTACGAGAACATGTCCAACTGAAGGCCCGCCGTCGGAAAACCTGTACAGAAAGATACAACTGATATCTCAAGTACATGATGTATATATATGGTATGGACGCAGCCATCCGAACAGAGTATGCTATAATCCGGATCTAGGGTATGGGCGTAGCCATCCAACTAAGATCAAACAAATAGACTCAGGTATGGTCGCAGCCATCCAATCATTGAGTCATGTACATAATGACAATAATCCACAATCGCAGCCTGGATTACAACAGACACAATCCAGGGTCTTGCGCTCCATCTCGACCCAAACAAGTACAAGTTCTAGCATGCGAATGTGTGAGCCGATGTCGAACATGCAAGAACATCGTCTGATTACCAGCCAATGATGAAAGCCGTTAACAGACGCGAGAGAAACCACCAATAATGACGATGGTCCTCAAGGTACTACAGGTACAATCTACGGCGTGTGAATAAATGAGCTGACGTCGAACACCCGCAGAATCATCCGATCGGAGGCCAATAATGAAAACCTCTCGTCGAATGCGACGAACCCGCCATTAAGGCATGCAGGCTCCAAGGTACCATCAGGAGTCTCTAGACCAACTTCCTGGATAATGAGTTGAAGTCGACAGGAAGTGACCTTGATCGAAGGTGGGCCATAATGATTCCCACATCATCGACACGAGACAGAGGAACATGATGTTTTGTTGTGAATCAGGATCATATGAGAAACAGAGGAAGGTTGATATTTGCAGAGGTCAACTTCTCTTGAAGACATGAACGGCACGACAGTGGACTTGGCAGTATTTGACATCAACGAATCAGAGGTCATGGCGACGAGGCAGTGAACAGATGAGAGGTCAAAAGAGATTACCCAAACCCATGGAAGCAAAGTGAAGCAACGAGATGAGATGTCCCCAACCCGACACGAATGCAGACAAGTGCCATGTTCAAGAGTGACATACTGCCGACGACAACGACGATGGTTCCATTTTTCCCCCACCATTTCGGTGAGTACCTCTTTATTTTTACACAAGCTTGAAGAGGATACCATATGCTTGTCATATAAATCCGCCCTTCGGGCGAATCCATCCTAGTGCATTTAACGAGTCCTAGGAAGGAGAAACTCGGAGAACGTCATTTCGACTAGATCCGATGTCATCATGGTTTAACGAGTCTGACAAAGGAAGAACTCGGCGTCTTTTCATGTTTAGAGAGTTTGAAAAGACAGCAGAAAAGAAAACTCCACAGGTCCCTTTTCGTAAATAGTTCCCTAGATCCGAAAAGGTAGAAAACAATATCCGGGAAAACCTCCTAGTCGCGATAGGCTAGGGTATTCCTTTTTCGTAATCGATCCAGCCCAGCCCGAAAAAGGGTTAAACTTATACCGGGTGAATGTCGATTCGTGTCCATTTTAACGAGATCGAAACGACAAGGGCCTCGGCAATCTTTTCATATTTAGAGAGTCAGAAAAGAGCTGAAAGATGACTCCAGAGTGACTTTTTCGTGTATTTACCGAGTCCGAAAAAGTATAAAATACAACTCGTTTCCACCTTTTAAGTCGCAAAAACCTGTCACTGCACATACCCAACAAGCGCAAAATCCATTTTCGACATAATACATGCAAATATTTGACAAGAAATAACTTTTAAAACTCATTTTAACGTCGAAAAGTTATAAATATGTTCAATGGTAAAAAATGAAATTAATTTTTACTATTTACCTTGTGGAGAGCAACAGTGGTCCATTTGGAGCAGAATCTTCTGACGGTGATTGCGACCAATCCAGGCAACCATTCAGCGTCTCGTCTGTGACAGGTAAGAGGCGCTCCTTTTCTCTTTCTTTCCATGCATTTTTTAATGAATTTCCCTTAGAAATCAGCTCTGTAAGGGCACCTTTGAAATTTTAGGGCCAAGCTAAGTGGCGCGGGTATCGGGTCTTGTTGAGTCATACCAAATGTTTTATATTTATATAGAAAATAACGTATGGATCCATACAACAATTTTGTTCATTCGTTGTATAGTTTGTACAGTAGGGTGGTATCGCAAGAACTCATGTTTTTGTATTTTTTGTGGTTGTACCTCTCAAGTAGCCTATAAAAGATCAATTTTGGGTTGTTTTTGGTAATTGTGAAGTGTTTTTTTTTGGATAGCATGTGGAGGTTTCCTTGTAATTTTTTTAAGGAATGAAAAATTGATTTGAATGATAATTATTGCCTGTGTGAGAAGAAGCTTGTCTAGTTGCAAGGGATGCCATTTTTGTGTTTATTATAATTTTCTTTCTTTTAACCTCATTGAGAGATTCAATAGCCAAGCTGGCTTGGTGTTTAATATCCTTTTCAACATCCTTGTAAATCCCAATTTTATGGCTCGGAATTTGGGCAAAGATGGCATTTGAATCTATGTATGTTGCCACTACAAGAAATATGGAAAAATTTATGTCTAAGGTTATTTGATCTTGGAAGATTTTCAGAGAAAATCTAAGAAAAGTGATTCTCTCTTGGCATTTTCACTTTTCAAGAAGGTTTTGGGAAAAATTTGATGTTTGGGAGGAACAATGGATAGAAAAAATCTAGGTTAACATCCTTGAAAGTTGAATTTGAAAAATCAAAATTAGGGAAAAATTCCTAAACAACAGTCAAACCACCTCCCCCTGTTAAAAATAAAATAGAAAATCCCTAAAGATAGTGGTTATTTATTATTTAACTCTAAATACTTAACAGTAGAACAAAAATTTGGAAAAAAGAGTGTATAAGTGACTTTGAGGGTCAAAACACTTTGTGACAACCTTTCTAATTGGTATGAAGTTTGTTGGGTTAAAAAACACTCTTTTCATGCTTGTGTTTACCTAGATGTATCAGTGGATGCCCAATTAGTGTTGTTGGGGTACCTAGATGCAACATTGTGAGCTCCTAGTTCACTAAATACCAAGGTTACAAAAATTGTAGTATTGTATTCAATTCCTAGTTTGCATGGTAGGAGGTGGATTTTGTAGTCATGGATAATGTTCTACATTTGGCATTGTTGTTATCCCATATGCTAAATTTAATTCCACAAGTTGGATGGTTTACACATCATGGGAAAACAAAATACAAACCTTTGGGACAATAATTCTCATAGGGTATGAAAATTGAATGTTCCCTTAAACCTGGGCCAGCAGATGTCAAACAATGACTTGACATATCAAAATGGCCTCATGTAAAGCACTTGTATGGTTTATTACTAAAGTTGGTGTCATGGTGCTTGTTGCATGACTTGTATGGTTTATTACTTAATGTCACAGTGATTGTTGCTTGCATTAAATGGATATTTACTCAAGTTGGTGTCATGGTGCATGGATTTGTGGCATGAAATGAAAGGTTCTTGTTTGACCTTTGTCCTGGTCTCTTGTTGCATGGGTAATAATGAACGATTTTTCTAAAACTATCACACAAATGTTGGTTTACGATATTTGTATATATATGTATTAAATAAGAGAAGCTTAACTTTATTCCTTAATGGAAATATGTTTGGAACATATGGCAACAAAAATATGAAAATCTATATAAGTAAATGATTTCTATTGAGGAATGCTTGTCACTCAAATGCAGTCCAAAAAGGTGTTGAAATTATAATACACAACCATGAATAGTTATTTTGTTTATGACATATGTATATATATTAGTACATAGAATCTTACCTTGATTAGTCTAGGACATTTGGCAATAATAGTATTTAGTTTTCTGCAACTAAATAATTTCTATTTAGACCAGATGTGTCACTTACGCATATTCCAAAAAGATGTTGAATTTACAATACACAGTCATGCGTAAATATTGAACTCAACATAAGGCATACCAATGTTCTAGCTTTTACAAATTGTCATACATAACATAAGGAGAATGCATTACAATACATTGTCATGAACTTGTCATATATAACATAAGGATAATGCATTACAATACATTATCATGAACTTGTCCTATTTAATAAATGAAAATAATGATGACCATTTTGTAGCACAAGTCTCCTCTTACCATGGTAAATTTATAACGTAGTTTGAATTGACTATTATGCATTATTTCATAGACATAAAATCTACAGTCCAAATAATGAAGGATGATATGATCATTACACATATGCCAGGAACCAATGACAATCAAAATCACGTGAAAAAGTTAGGAGGCTACTAAAAGGATTGTTTCATTTGTAAATAAGGTTAAGCCACGACGATATGATTTCCTGGATAGGTTTTATGGTTTAGCTACCCAATGTTCTTTCAAATATACTCATACCTTCAATAGAACTCAAGTTTTAGTAGGATAATTAACTAATGTTTCCACAAATGAGTCTATTCATGTAAATGATCACAAGTATGATGCATGGTTACACACATATTGTTATCATTTGAACAAAGTGTAATAAATATATATATATAAATACTTTCCTTTTGTAATATAAGGTAGGATTTCCTTGGGAAAAGTGTTCAGGTTGTGAATAAAAATAACTACAAAAATTATTTTCCAACCTTGGGAAGAGTTACTATTCACAGCTACATAGCCCTTTTGATGATCCATTTGCATTGACTTCCTTGTAGAGACTTAAATATTTCAAGATTTCCATGTTTAGAGGCGACTAAATAGGGGTCTCAATCTCTTTGAGGGTAATTTTTTCATGTGCATAGAAGTAATGGTAGGTATGGAAAATCCTACAAATATGATAGGTTCAAGTAGAGCCAAAAAGGAATCTCCGCCAAACTTATTTTTCTCAAGTAAGACTATAGCTCTAAGCATGAGAAGAATTTCAGAGATAACTTTTCAATCTACCATAGCCACAGTCTGAATTATAACTGATCTTCCAGCCACCAAGTAGCACATTATATATAACCTCATCATGGTAGGATTATATCCATACTACCCACCAAGTCTTCACTTCTAATACCTCTCCCCACAGTACAAGAAACCAAAATAGAACCTATAAATCCATGGATAATGAGGCTAGAAAACATCCTCTAGGCTAGAAGTCAAAATAAAATTAAATCTACCAACTAGGGGTACATTAACTAACTGAACAAGAAACATCTTAAATAATAAGGCATTAAAATATAGTTAACGCTTGTAGTTAAAATTTCAAACTTAGACTTCCAATGGAGCCATAAGCGAAGTAAGAGCTTCATTTATCTCTCGTCTTCCTGACAGCTTAAGTTTCAGGTCATTGTTCCAAAGCATAGTTAGCATCTGATATATAACTACCTATGTAACTGCAGTTAGAAATTATCTGTAACTACCTCCATCCTATCTTCAACTCATTAT
This sequence comes from Pinus albicaulis, assembly GCA_034641835.2. Classification (NCBI taxonomy): domain Eukaryota; kingdom Viridiplantae; phylum Streptophyta; class Pinopsida; order Pinales; family Pinaceae; genus Pinus; species Pinus albicaulis. Next base: position 766,607,808 of record CM076583.1, on the reverse strand, counting down.
CGTTAACACCAGAATTATGCTCAAGTTCCTCCCGCCTCTGCCTAACATTGTCATAAGAATTTCCGATTTCCTCCCCCAACTATTCTACAGTGATCATAGGAGCATTTATGCATCTACCCCATCTCCTTGCAGGATTTCCAGGACCGATTTATTTCCACAATAAGTACTTTTCAAGCTCAGATGATGCAAGGTGTAATTTCTTGCCTTGGATAAAAATGATTTGTGGTAAACTTCACATAACTTTTGTGCCACTTCATTCCTTTATTGGAACTGTATTGATGCAATTTGTGGGAGATAATATACGATTAGACAATTTTATTACTGTATAATAAATGACTATAAAAAGTAGGTCAATGGGACTTAAAAATACATCCACTTTATGTATGCAAAACATATTTCCCAGGTCAGAGGAGCCCTTAACATCCAAGGTTGATAGTAAGAAATTCTAGATGGAACATTTGGATCTTGACCAAACTTGGAGAGTTTTACTCTACATGGAGACAATATGGCTCTGGGATCTTTTAGTGATGATTTGTCTGCTGGTCTGGTGATTTTTCTTACTGATTTCAAACATGAGCTCCTCATAAATTGTAGAAAACCTTAAGAATTGCAAAATTTGTGTCTGTACTTCTTGATTGGTTATTTAAGGCATATCCTCAAAATTGTATAACTACAAGGTACCAATAGGAGCCAATTGGCCAAGCATGATGTTTTCTGTAACACAAGTGAGAGGGCTTTCTTCAGTGAATGCAACAACATCCAAAATGATATTCATAGTCTCTTCAAATGAACATCTCATCATTGGTCTTGTGTCAATACGATTGATACCATGTCGAGTAATAACCATCAAATGACCTCGATATGTCATTGTGTCACATAGAATGGCTAGATGCCCGTAGTTCACATATAACCCATTAAAATATATCACAACTCGAAGCTCATCCAAAAGAGCCTTCCTCATAGCCTCAATTCCAAGCACTTCAATAACGTCAATCAAGTGATAACTAGCTGTCCTAGTAGCATCCACATCTTCATGGCACATCACAACTAACCTTATTTGTCTAGCATCCATTCTGTCTCAGTTTGGAATCCATCATTCTCATCAAACTTGTTGAGTTTTTGAGACTTTATAAACACTTTATCGATATTTGGAATTCCCCTTAGAGCCATTTCAGTAAGCATGTTACTTTCGATTTTCTTCAAAAACACATCATCTTCATAATTTTTGTTTTGTATCTCTCCTTTAGGACCTTCTTCATTCATAATATGTAAACGTAGAATAAGTTTTTTTGCATTATCGTCATTAAAAATGCATCTCAAATCATCATCAAACTCAAGGTTAACATTTTCCGCAATGTTTTCCATACTCATTTTTTTATCAACCATCATCTCTCTGTTCAATTCTATATGGATCAGCCATGAAGATATTTTTTCTGGTGCAATATCCTCATCTGGAATTTCATAATAGGATTTGAAAAAATCAACATCCTCCTCAATGATATTACTGATTGGATCTGGATCATATGACACTTCAGTAGCCTTTGCAACACTTCTCATCATTGTGTACTCTAAAGCACACTGCACATTTTTGGCCCTTTCCTTTGTTGTGTTAACCTCAAGTTTTAGGTACATAGATAGTGATGGTGTTTTAATATTATATGAAACATTTATGACTTCCCTCAGCTTGGGGACACCGAGAGTAAGTTTTTTTGCACTGACACCAACATAATGGAAAGTATTCAGTGTCCTATGAGTAGCTGGTCCACCAATGGATTGCGTTGCAACACAACCAATCATCTCACCTGGAGAAACTAAGGACTGCAGAAAATGAGATTCTATCTCACCAATTACCCATTCAAATGCTTCCCTTGTAAGGTGGTACTCCTTCATCACATGCTTACTAGAAAATGTACTTCGAAGGTGAATGTTGGAAAACAAAGTGGAATTCTTATGTGCTTCAATACTCATGTGGTCATCACTAGGAACAACCTTAAGTATTTCCTAAAGCCTATGAATTGCTTCTACAATCTCCATGGGATGCATATTTGATGGTTTTCTCATATCAATTTTGAATGTCTTTTGGTTGTTCCAAATGAGCCTCTTAATATTTACAGGCAGAGGCCACGCATTATCTCCATTGGTTAAAATTTTCGTACGTATTTTTCGTCTATGTTGTCAGTCTGAAGGTCTAAATCTTAGGCTTATTGCTAATCTTTCATAATTAATGCATGATAATAATAATAATCCTAGGATATAGAAGAGTGATAATATTTTAATACATATTTTCTTTTGAATAGATATAATTTCGACCTTTAGTTTACAACGATGTTTCCAAAATCTCTTTAAGAACCTCATTCATTAGGATATTCGTTTAGGATTTCTCCATATTTTGGAGCAATGTATTTAGGAGGAAATTGGGGCACATAGTGAGAATCACCATTCAAGATGGATATAATAGGGGTTATGTCAAAGGAAAATCTATTTCACTATTTCACATTACTCTATTTCACTATTTCAGGCAAAGCATGAGAGAAAAATCTTGGTTTCGAAAGAGGCTATAGTGGAGGACAAGCCACAACTCAACAAATACAAGAAGATCAAAACTCAGAAATTTAAGTGAAATTTATGAGCAAGAAGAAGTAAATAGTAATGCTGGTTTGAAGAGTCTTTATTTTCTTTATTTTGTCATGTTGATGACCCAATCCAGTTTGAAGATGCAGTCAAAGAAGAGAAATGGGTTGAAGAAATGAATGAAGAGATAGGAGCAATAGAAAAGAATGACACATGGGAGTTAGTGGACCTCCCACAAGGAAAAGAAGTTATTGGAGTGAAATGGGTCTTATAGACAAAAAAAAACATTGAAGGCAAGATAGAAAGGCACAAAGCAAGAATTGTTGTGAAAGGCTACAAGCAGCAACAACAAGGTAGAGACTATGAGGAAACCTTTGCACTAGTTGCAAGGATGGAGACAATGCGAATAGTGTTTTCCATAGCAGCACAACAAAAGTGGAAAGTTTATCATATGGATGTGAAGTCGACATTCTTGAATGGAGTGTTGAAATAGGAGGTGTATGTTGAACAACCTCCTGGCTATGAGATAGAAGGCCAAGAATACAAAGTATGTAAGTTGAAGAAAGCTCTTTATTTTCTGAAGCAAGCACCAAGAGTATGGTACGATAGAATTGATGCTTACCTGGTGGAAAATGGGTTTGACGAGTGTGATGATGAACGCACACTCTACATCAAAGAAAATGACAGTAAAATTCTTATTGTTGTTTTATATGTAGATGATTTGATTTTCACAGGCAATGATGTTTCTCTCATTTCTGATTTTAAAGTAGTCATGAAAAGTGAATTTGAAATGACTCACTTATTATTGAGATATTTTTTGGGCATAGAAGTAAAGCAAAATGAAAAGGGTATTTTTATTTCCGAGCAAAATATGTTGCAGAATTTTTAAAGAGGTTCAATATGTAGAACAACAAAGCAGCAACAACTCCAAGTGTCATGGGGTTGAAGTTAAGCAAGGAGGATTGTAGCAAGAATGTCGATCTGACATTGTACAAGAGCATAGTTGGCAGTATAGTGTATTTGAATGCAACTAGGCCTGATATTATGTATGCAGTGAGTTTAATATCCAGATTCGTGGAGGCACCCAAGGACTCGACACATTGGCAAGCAACCAAGATAATTTTAAGGTATGTGAATGGAACAAAGGAGTATGGTGTTCTATACTCCTCAACTGATAATTTTAAGTTGATTGGTTACACTGACAGTGATTGGGCTGGAAGTGTAGATGACAGAAATAGTACATCTGGGTATGTATTCATTTGGGATCGGGAGCCATTTCATGGGCTTCCAACAAACAACCAATAGTTTCATTGTGAACAACATAAGCTGAATATGTAGTAGCAGCATGTCAAGTTGTTTGGACGAGAAGGATGCTGAGAGATTTATGTCATGAGCAAGACAAAGGAACCACAATTTATTGTGATAATAGCTCAACAATTACATTATCAAAGAATTCTGTTTTCCACAAGAGAACAAAGCATATAGATGCCAAATACCATTTTATAAGGGAATTAGTTAACAATGGTGAAATTTTTTTGCAGCATCGTAGGTCAGAGGAACAATTTGTTGATATCCTCAGAAAGCCATTGGGACAAAATAGTTTTGTTTATCTCAGACAGTGTTTGGGAATGATTGTTGGCGGCAGTTGTGATTAAGGGGGATTGTTGGAAATAACTCCCAACCACCGCCATGAATAAGAAGTGGCAACAACCCACACTTTATTGAAATTTGTATTGCAGGAAGGACAAAGAACAGATCTAAGAGCTGGAGGCATTTCACATAATGTTAAAAAAAATAGAGTAGACACCACACTCTGCGTTTAATTCTTACCCACTGCATTACTTACCATTTGCTTGCAGTTCACAGCCCGCAACATTTCGCTTTTAACTCTTAAGCCTTAGCCAATGTTAAGTTTCCGCTGATGCGATATTGGCGGGACCAACCTTACCTTTTGCTGCATTTGTAATACGCAACAAACCTTTGATTTCCATTATAACCTTACCTTTTTCCATACCACACTTACCGCACTGGTGCCTGCACTTCACAACATTTAGCCCTTACCGTCAAGCCGCCCACAAGTTATTTGTTTTGCGATGCAATGCAATCATGCCATCACACATCGCAATCACATATGTTTTAAGTTCTCTGTTAGCCGCCCACAAGGTATGATGTTTGAGTCGCGATGCGATTGTGCCACGTCACATCGCAATCGCAAGGATTTAAGTTGACCTTTTAAGTTCTGCAGGCTATGTTATTTACATTGTGATGCGATAGTGCTATTGCACATCGCAATCGCAAACTTTTGTGTTTTCCCGTAAAGCACCCACAAGTTATTTATGATGCGATGCGATCGCAATTGCATACTGCAAAGTTTAAAGCTCAAATGTTAAGCGCCTACAAGTTAAATAGTTTTTGGTGCGATGCGATGTGTCATGTCACAGCGCATATCACAAACTTTAAAGTTTTCCCGTGTTCGCGAAAGATAAATGTTATAATCATCGGTATGCGATTTGCGATGGAGGCATGGACGCAATGTGTTTTCGGAAGCGAAACTCATAACATTTCAGGTCCGTTTTATTATGTTTTGTATATTGTTTCGTGTATAAACAACAACACGGCTCTGTGCGTCGTTAATGAAGAAATGGGCCTTGACAGAAAAAGGGACGATTGGTTGTTACTTATCCATCCAACATTGAAATGCATTAAAGTTTTAGGCTCCGACCAATTTTGTATAAAACCTTTGTAATTTCATTTTGTTACTGTGAAGGAATGAAAAATTGAAATTGGTTCCTCTCCTATGTTTACGTTGTTTGTTTGTGTGTGAATGTTATTTTCTCATTATAGCATTCTCTCTGTTGTAAAGGGGAAACACATTCCTATGTTATGTTTATGTTTATTCCATATTTCCAACAAGTAGTTGGTTTTGTAAAAAGAAAAAGCAAGTTGCTTGATCATAGTCCCACTCCCTCGTGAAGATCTTCCTAAAATCACAAAAATAAAAAAGAAAATTATATTTTAGAAACAAACTGAAACCACAAATTTACTGTATATTTTTTTATTATTGACAAATATAATATTAGATTTATTTTTAATTTGAATATTTAATTTGTTTAATCTATTTTTAAGATATTATTAAGATTAATTTTATTTTTAATATAATTTTATTTATTGACTGCTAAACCTGCTAACGTCAGGGTTCCTTCGGCGTTGTTTTGCACCCAAAAAAAAAAGTGCAAAGGCTAGTATTATTATTATTTGAAATATATTTTGCAAATCACGGTTGCAAAGAAACGATACCTTAAGAATCACAAAAGAATAAGCCGTCGCGAGCCAAGATCCATTGATCCAACCCACTTGCTCGTCACTGTCATTACAAATATGGATTTGGAGGAGCTCATACCATTGCCGAATCTTACTATCCTGCAGTATCATGTCTGCAACCAGGTTCTTGAACGGAGGGCGACCACCTCTGTCAACAATTATGTGAGGGAGCTCGTCTTTGAAGGTTTCATATTTGGCAAGTTGGGATTTTCCGAAATGCAGAGGACCGAGTGAAACCACCTGCGGCACATAACCTGCTTCCAACTTGTGACTCGGCAGACGATCATCCACTATGCTGGAGACCTCTTGGGCGACAATGGCAACTTCATCCTCAGCCTTTTCGGTTTGCTTTGACGAGCGAAATACAATATCTGTCCTGTGGTTGTCCATAGTGCCACAGGTGCAGGAGTAGAGATTGATCCTCCTCCTTGGCTTCTAGCAAAACCCAAATGGAGAGGATCAGGAAGCTGGAGATTCAATGCCCTTGAGGGCGAGCTCACGGGTAAGGGCTGGCCATATCCTCGAGGTAAATAGTTAATTATACAGTGGAAATGACAAGCATCTTAATCGAGTTTTAACATGGTTTAGAGTCTGGGGTGCCAAAAATGAGAGAGGCATATGTACAGAAAAAGTAAAGATGGTACACTGTTTAACGATTCGATTGATCGATTCAGCTCTCCTTTCCTGACCACTGACATATAGTCATGTTTTGTTTTTTCTAAGATACCTATGCAAATTACACAAAATTTGCGACAACCAGCAGTTCTGACAAGCTGCCAGGCCCAAGTAATAAACAGGCATTGGAAAAACCAAGTTAGGTGGGAAATATCTGAAACCACTAACTGGAAAACCCAAGTTAGGTGGAAAATATCTGAAACAATTAACAGTATATAAAATTATATTGCCATTGGAAATAATGTTTAGATGTGTCATTGTGGGCCCTGAAGTGTAATCTAGAAGTGTTGTTTATTGTTTTTCTATGTTAGAAAGTATTGTTTTCCTATGTATGAATTATATTAGTTATCTAAATTTCCTTTCTTAGATTAGATGTGTTCAAATGCGTGATACTAAAATCAGTGATGTATGTACTATATAGATTGGTTCAAGTGAGTGATACTAAAATCAGTGATGCATATACTATATATGTAACTTTTGCTAGATGAATAAAATACATATGGAATTTGTGTTGTGTCAATAATGCACTCTCTATGGTTTCTAACAACTGGACCGCGATCTGTGAAGATGTGGAAGTAGTTATCAAAAATTCGAAGAAGTGGCGACCGCTCACCAATAATAAACAGGCCGGGAGATAATTTACACCTCTGTGCCGTATGACAAAGCAGTGGCGAGAACCCACAAGTAATAGACAAACTGAGGCAATACTTAGACTGCTCAGTCTATAAATACATAAACTGGACAACTGGACGGAATTGCAGAATGTGACTCTGTATTATTGAAACCAAATTGATTCCGACAGTCAAAAAAAAAATTAAGGATTTATTTTTTATTTTTGATTGGGAGACCTGCAAGATTACGAGAACCCACAAGTAATAGACAAACTGAGGCAATACTTAGACTGCTCAGTCTAAAATACAAAAACTGGAGAACTGGACGGAATTGCAGAATGTGACTCTGTATTATTGAAACCAAATTGATTCCGACAGTCAAAAAAAATAATTAAAGATTTATTTTTATTTTTATTTTTTTGATTGGGAGACCTGTAAGATCATGATAAAGGTATAATATCTCTTGTGTGCAAAGCAGTTGTCGGCCACTGTGTCATTTCTGGGGATGAACGAGTCATGAAGATCACATGATCTTGTTGCTGAGAGTAGCTGGGAATCATATGATATTTTTTCTTTTAATAATAGTATTGTACGACTTTTGGGATTTATTGGTAGAATGGCTGAAAGTCAGATGATAATTTTGGGCCTTATGCGGTGTTGTGTATATTGTTCACAGTTAAATTTAAACGATTATAAATCTAACTGTGTAGAATATGTTATACTGCGTTAAATAGTAAAGAGCTCACAAAATAAGTTTTGTTATATTTTTGTACTTCAAAAAAATAAGATGTACTATTTAAAGGTAAAAGCAGGTTTCCTCTTTTCAGATATTTTGATTCTTTATTGAATTTGAATTGAGTAATAGGAAATTTTTGATTAAATTTAGTTAAATTTAATTAGTAAAAAAAATTCTAAACATTAAATTGTGTTTTCAATAAAATATAGTTAATTTAATAATTTTTGAAATTTTTTTTTTCAACAATATAGTAACAAGTTTATCACGAATCTTGTTTCCACAAGTTCTGATCAATCTATTCATCTATTCCGTACACATGCAATGTAATTTTTCTAAAGATAGTGTTAGAGTTTATTGAAAACAAAAAAAAAAGTAGTTCTAATTGTTTTTTCTAGCGTTTATTAACCTATGCCAAAAACATCAAATAAAATTTAAAATAGAAACCAAAATGTATCGGTCTCAAGCGTTTATTAAACTACGCCAAAAATCAAAGAAATTTTAAAATAAAAACGAAAATGTATCGGTGATGGTTGCATTGATGATGGCTGGAAGTAAATTTGTGGTACATGGACTTTGTATTCCACGGCTATCTATTAATTCCGAGGTACTGGGAGTCTTGGACATTGCTCTTTCTTTCTTCTTTCTTTTTTTTTTCTTTTTTTAAACAGGCTGAAGTTTGAGTTAGTTTGGTTTGTTTTTTAAAAGATGTTTGTAATGTGTTTTTTTAAAAGTTTTTTAATTTTTATTATTATTGAATTTGTTTAAAATTTGGAAGGAATTTATTAAAATTGATAGGTAAATTTTGCACAATCAAAATGCTATAGGATATTAAATCTATATGTAGTAAGAAATCAATTTAAATAACACAAATTAAGATTTCACTTCATAATTTCAACCTAGTTTCACTCAAAAAAATCCAAAAAAAAACTCTGAACAATAACATTAAAACAACTCCCATAATAATTTTTTATTTATATTTTGTTTTTTTATCCATATTTAAATAACAATTAATAATAAATTTTCACAATTTTAATTAACAATTAAATTAAAATAAAATTTCCAATATTTAAAAACAAGTGAATTCATAACCTACATATCATAAATCAAACAATATGAACGAAGCGAATGATTACGAAAAAGGATATATACATGGTAACTTAAATGAATGACTTTTAGTGATATGGTGAATGTTTAGGACGTTATTTCGTTGAGCCTGCCACAATAGCGGTGATCATTGAATATTTATTTCATGGAGTGTGTTGATATAATGGTGTAAATAAACTCTCAAGTCTTAGTAGTACAGTTGGTTAAGTACATCTAAGGTTAAATTTTAAGGAGGTTATTGCTCTTATATTTAATGGTTTAGATGTTTTTGGATCACAAATCAAGTTTGATGTAATCTTTGATGAACTAGGTGGTTAAATTTTCTTGACACACTTTGTGTTAGGATCTATGGTTGAGCCTATAACAAGTGGCTCCTTTCGCTTGACACTTCTCGTTTAGGATCTATGGTTGAGCCTATAAGAAGTGATTCCTTTCGGTGGGTACAAATATCTCTTTGGGTGGATGTGCTTGGTCATTGGGGTCCATGAACCATAGGGGAAAAGATAAACTAGATGGCTAGTAAATGCCTATAAAAATCAATCCATGATAAGTATATCATTTCATGATACACCTCACATTGCCAAATTAAAAAAACTCATATACATTAACTAAATTATAACTTGATTTTAAATAATAATAAGAATAATGTATGAGTTAAACATATAAATATGTAAAAATATGCAATGAGATTCTTCATCATGGAGGTTAACCTACTTTACCATGGATATTCTTAAGCTTTGTTACAATACCATAACTTATTTTAAATAATAATAATAATACGAGTTAAACATATATATATTTCAAAACATGTAATGAGTTTCTTCATCATGGAGGTTAGACACTTTACCATGGATATTCATAAGCACTGTTACAATACCATGACTTATCAATATTACTCGCCCAAAATATGGGTAACTCATTTCTTATAAGTCTCGTTCAAATACTATTTTCTTTTAATTAATAAATCTAATTATACCTGTAAAAAATACATAACTAGTTTTGAGACAATTCTCAACCTCATTTGTGACTATTAATAAAAATATTATGGAGAAATTAAATCCCTATAATTCACCTAATTGTGGAGAAATATAAGTGTAAACATTTAAATGCAGATGCTTTAATGTTCTTAAAATGAAGCATTAAATCAACTAATAATTATAATAAAACATAATGTAATAAATTCATTCAATTTAATTCAATAATAATAATAATAATAATAATAATAATAATAATAATAATAATAATAATAATAGTTAAACATATATATATTTAAAAATATGGAATGAGTTTCTTCATCATGGAGGTTAGCCACTTTACTATGAATATTCATAAGCATTGTTTCAATACTATAACTTATCAATATTACTGGCTCAAAATATAGATAACTCATTTCTTATAAGTTTGGTTCATATAATATTTTCTTTTAATTAATAAATTTAATTATACTTATAAAAAATACATAACTAATTTTAAGATAATTCTTAACGTTTGATTTTAACTATTAATAAAAATATTATGGAGAAATTAAATCTTTATAACCCACTTAATTGTAGGGAAATATAAGTGTAAACATTTAAATGTAGATGTCTTAATGTTCTTAAAGTAAAACATTAAATCAACTAATAATTATAATAAAACATAAGATAATGTAATAAATTCATTTAATTTAATTCAATTCAATTTTAATAATAAATTTATTTAATTCAATTTATTTTACTTTATTGGGCATTTATTTTCAGGGATTAACACCACCATGATTAGAAGATCGCGGTGAATAAATGTGGATAGGTTGCGTGGTCACCCCCCTCACATGCATTCACATGTGTAATAAAACTGCGAAGTACGTGCGTTTGAGGGGTATCTCCTGCGAGACTAGGATCTATAGTGTGGAGTAAGTTGGTGGGCGAGCCTTATATCCCAGTCTATCGGCCCATAAATGCACCGAGAGACGAAATGGCCATCGTAGGATCATTTATTTCTTTAATCTGACGGTGGCCATTTCGTCTCTCAGTGCATTTATGGGCCGATAGACTGGAATATAAGGCTCACCTTGGTGGGCCAATATCAGTATTGGTGTTGCGTCGAGATGATCTTGAAAATCGTAGAGAGTCGTGTCGTAGTCAGAAAGGCAAGACAAAAGGACGATGAGCAAACTTTAATGGCAGGACAAATCAATAACTCTTTCCAATTGAAAATGTATGTTGTTAGGGTATTGGAGGTAGGTAGAAAAATGTACGGTTGTTTTGGGTCTGTTAGAGTCTTAGTGCACACTTTTGCTAAGTATATAGTATAATTTTATTTATTAGGTGGTTTATATATATATATATATATATGGAAAAAACAATTTAAAAATAAAATCAAAATTTCATTATTATTTTGTTATAGTATGTATATTTAAATATTTGTCTTTTTGATCTATTATATGAATATATTGATTGTCAACCAGTCAATGTGGTTCATAAAAGCCTCCATTCATTATGTATATTGGTTTATATGTATTTAAGATTGAGCAGTATGTGTGTATATTGTTTTATATTTATTTAGGATAATTAGTATTTATTTTGATAAAGAAATTTTAAATTTTATATGTATTATGGTGTATATTGTTTTATATTTATTTAAGATAAGTAGTATTTATTTTGATGTGGAAATTTTAAATTTTATATGTATCATGGTTTGGATTTTTATATAACTTTCAGTGCGATAGTTCACTTGGTTCACTGTTTTTGTTCTACTCACCCATCATTGTTGTCCGCTAGGGCTCATTTGGGGTTTATGCCAACCTGCATTATTGTTTGAAGAGGTTAAATTTTGGTCTATGGGTCCATATTTGTTGCATTTCTCAGTCGGAATTATTGTTTGTAGATGTTGGTTGGGGGTTTATGGGTTCACCATTGTTGCGTTGCTCACCCGGAATGTTTTTTCGCAGAGGTTGGTTCAGGATTTATCTCTACTGTTGTGTCTGTTCATTTTGCCATGTGTGGGTTTACAGTGGGAGATTCAAGCTACTTCGGTGGTCAACATGCAGGTCGGTGGTCGACTGGTCAATTTCTTCCCATTTTTTGCAAATTTTCCTGTTAGGGTTTTTTTTTTAATCTATTTTTTCTCTGTTTTTGTCAGTTTTTGTTGTAGTTATTTTCCATGGCTGGCATTGAAGAGCTCGGGTGAGGTTTGGGGCGATGTTGTGGTGGCTTCTGTGGTCCTCTGGTAGGATTCACAATCTTGCCAGCCATCACTCTGTGTTTTTTAACACTTAACTCGTTGTTGGGAATTTAGCTCTCATTACTAGCTTTGTGTTTGGTTTAAATAGTTCTCTCACATGTTTTTTAACGCTTAACTCACTATTGGGAATTTAGCTCTCGTTTCTAGCTTTGTGTCTAGTTTAAATAGTTTTGTGACATTCTTTTAGTTTCCAAGTCTTTTAGTTTATGGTTCTTTTAGTTTATTTTATAATTATTTTGTACAACCACAGTTCTATGTGTTATCTATTATGGACATTTCTTATGGGTAATGGTGACCCTATTTTTGAGTTTCAGTTTATTGGTCAAAGCTGGAAAATGTAACTTTTATGGGTACACGTTGTATGTTCGATTGTTTTCCCCACTTGATCGATCAATAGCTTCTTTGATATAAATCCTACCCATACCCATTATTTTATTCTATCTGAATTTATTGGTATTGAGTTTCATATTCTCCTATGATGCAAACATATTTGGATCTTCTGCTTTCATTCATTCCTCTTTGAATTTTTCAATAGGTAAGTGCATTCCATCGGAAAAAAATAGATGTATTGAATTCATTGATTTATGTGTTTTGGTACTGGATATGTTCTGGAGATTACTTAGCTAAAAAATTAACTTTTCCCACTTTTGAATCTACCGGGGAAAATATATATAGAAAATATTGATTAAACCGAGATCCTGAATTTTATGGGTAAACCGATAATGGAAGAATTTCACTCTGTTGTTATTTTTTTCTTGTTTGTCTGAGAAGGGTGAGCTGATAGCGTTGGTTGGATTCGTTTCTCTTCTTTTCTGGTGTTTTTTTTTTAATTGGGAAGGGATTTTGATCAAATTCCTAATGTCATGAAGGCATGTTCTTAAACGAACACATCTATATAAAAAGCTATGAAACTTCAATTTCTTTCAAAAGAGAAACTTGGAAATAAATCTAAAGCGCATAATAAAACTATATTTGATATAAGTTCTTGTTCTTAGTTAATCTAGTTGTAGTTGCATTAGGGTTTTTATCACATGTGCTTTAGATGGCTAGCAATGGATTCAACGAATGACTATTGATGAACATTTTGAAAAATATTTGCACCATAAAAAAGGTTTTCAAGGTTCATTTTAAATCATCCAAATATTTCATTTGTTCAGTGCATATTTTATATGCACGTAAATGGCCATTTTCCCTTTTGTATAGTTGTCCTACCTGTTACATTTAAGAAATTTGTCACACATTTGGAGGTCATTAACGACACTCAAACATGCCTTGGAATATTTATCGGAGAAAATTAAGTACCATGTTGTAACTTGTAAGTAATTAGAAAACTAGAGGAGCTTATACAATTAAAATTTTGAATTTTTGAGCCAAAGGAGAAGATTGGATATGCGGAAAGAATGTAGAAGCGGGGATAAAGAAAAATCTTAGCCTATCCCTATTGTTGCAACAAAAATTCCTAAGATTACTGCATTAATTAGAGTCACATTCATCATTTCCAATAAAGCCACCACCAAAAGGATGTTTTACCACTCAATTCCTCTCCTAGCCTATCATGTCTTTTCCATAGGAACCTTACAAAATAAGGGTGATCAAATGTTAGTTTTTATGGGTACGATTGAATTGATTTTACCCAAATCCTTTTCATATGGTCTGATAAGGGCTATGACTGAGAGAGATTATTCATGAAGGGGATTAAGCGTGGAGGTCTACTAACCATATTGGAATTAATTTTACGAAGACTATTAGTTCTCTCGAAGGCTAGGTGATCCATTGAGTAGAATGATGTTGAGTTTTTAGAAGTTGATTTAATTTCTAAGTGGTCCAATGGCTCGATGATCCATCAAATGAACTAGGAAAGGATAAAAAATTTGAATTCTACTTAATGTAGTAGACAAGAAATATTGGATCTATTAAGATAAAAAAAAAGTCCAAACATATAGAAAAACTTCATAAACAACTTTTTCCAAAAATTGAGATGTAAGAGGATGGAACTCGTATGTGATGAAACTAAGAATTAGAGGAAGGACATATCTAGGATCTAGGACTAACAACATAGAGTATAAAAAAATTAACAACATTATCAAGTCAATGTGTCAGAATTCTCCATTATAATAGACTATAGACGTGTCTTGGTGCTACTTTAGAACTATTCATTGTTTTCTATGTGTTGTTATTTGAGTTATGTAGTGTGTAGTGATGTCATCCTATGTGTTCAGGAAAAACTAACAGCATACAATATAAAAAAACTAACAGAACTAACAACATTTGGCATGTCACTATCTCTGAATTCTCCATTATAATAGACTATAGATGTTCCTTCTAAGATAGATGTTAATATTCACATGAATGAAGTTTTTATAAAGAGGTATGATTTGCTGCATGTTTTCTAGGATAGATATGTGAGATATGTTTTGTGAAGTATGATTCATAAGTCAATTTGAGACTAAGGCTCTTCCTATATTTAGTTAGTGTGAATGGCATATTCTAAGCAAACTATGGGATGGAATAAATGAGTTGTATCCTTGTTTGGTGATGAGAATATTGGGAAGTGAGAAAAAATGACCAGATTGAAGTGAAAAGTAATTTTCTAATTTGTGGCAGACAACGCCAAAATTAAAATACTCTATCTAACAAACTAAAATTTATATGCTTGCTAACTTTTCCAGTTCTTTTGTATACCTTTTGATATTAAACAAACAAAAATAAATAAATAAATATAAATTAAAACTATATTTTTAAAAATAATAAAGGATGTGACACTATCAACCTCTCCACTTCAATAGGTTCTTAACTTTTGTATTAGGTGCGATTTGTTTGATAATAAGTATTTCTTTTGAGTTTAAACAAAAACCACTTTGCTTGCTCCAACATGCAAAGGTAGTAAATAGTGCAAATTTATGTCTCAACAATAAGTTGTAAAAAGAGTGTATTCTCCCTTGAAAACACTTCACAGGTGCAGATTTCAAACTCAGAAAATTTAGAAAAAATAAGACCTATAAAAAATCCTTTCATGCCTTCTTGCTATTGGGAAGTGAGCCTTCCCTTCCCTACCATGCCATTTGGAGGTGAAGTAATACCTAGGATAGAAAGAGAAACACACTTTGAATTGTATGAAGGAAAAGAGCATTGGCAGTGGAATGTGAAGCCTTCCCTCCTTTTCCATTCCAGTAGGATGTGAAGCTTTCCATGCCCTACCATGCCACCATGAAGTTAAATGACATTATGGATAGGTGAGTTGCTAGTTTAAAATATTTAAATACCCTTCAATGGGTTCATTGTAATCAATTAAATTTTGTGTGATCAATAGAAGAGCCACAACTCCTGTGTTTGTGTGATAATAATTTGTGCTATTTTTTGTTTTGTTCCTCTTCATTTCCAAGAAATTGGTATTAGAGTGAGGTTACAAAGAGCATGGGAGGATGAATCAACAATAATCCATGTGTGAGAGGATAAATTTGTTTTCTCTTAATTGAAGCTATAATGCACCTGGCAGGTTATATACATGGCGTTATAACTCACTTCGACAACACTAGAAGCCAAGTTAAAGGTGAAAAACTTTGCATGTTTTCGCATCACTGAGGATGTGTTAGTTTTCTGCGGGTTAGGGAACTAATGCAACACAATAGTAATGTTTATAGCGTTAAGCACACAGACCTAATACGTTAAGCACACGTTAGTGAACAAAAATTCAACCGGGACTAATATGATATTTATTAAGCCATAATCATATCAGACTGTTTTGAAAAGGTTTGATTCCTTTTTAAAATGTCTTTAAAAGAGCTTTTGAATAATACGAGGGAGTGTTAAAAAGGAGCTTTTGAAAATTTTTTCAGAAAGGACTTTTGAAAAGTATTATATTAATTTTTCAAAAAGGGCTTAATATAAAAGTTTATTTTATATATAAAAGGTTTATTTTTTTTAATATTTTTTATATAAAATAAAACTTAGGATTTTATTGCAAGAGCAGCTTTGGAAAGCTTATTAGGGTTTTATAAGAGAATATTTTTTCTTGAAGAAAGATGGAAACAACGAGTTTCTTGCCACAAATTCCTCCTTTTACAAGGAAATATTATGATGTGTGGGCCATTAAGATGGATACCACGTTCAAGACGCATGATGTTTCAGATCATGTCCACTTTGGGTTTTCAGAACCTAAGAGTGAAGAAGAAGAACTAGCTCTCACAATTGCAGAGAGGAAAAAATGGAGGAAAGACAAAAGGAAGAATGCACAAGTGTTGCATCTTATCCAACAAGAAGTGGACTGAGCAGTGCTCTAGAAAATTATGTTCACATCTTTAGCAAAGACAACATGGGAAAATTTGGCGACAAGCTATACAGGTATGGCCAAATTCAATATTGTTAAATTAGAGAATATGAGGAGAGATTATGAAAGTCTCTAGATGAAGGAGACAAAGGACATCAATTATTCCATGAATCGGGTCATGAATGTTGTAAATTAGTTAAAACATTATGGTGAAGATATTAAAGATCAAATAATGATTAACTCGTTGAGAAGCCATCCAACATGACAACATAACAACATGATAACCATAATGAAATGACACCCATACCGCTTATTTGAGCTTTATAACATATCTCATGGTGGTATTTACATCCATATACATATTTAATATATACCAAAACATCACATCAAAAAATATATCAAAATCATTCGCTCAACCAGGGAATAGAGAAGGATACATAACCCACATCTGATATGCCATCTCCCATATAGCTTCATCAAGCCCAAAGTGCTTCCACTACACTCTAACTTGCTTGATTGCTTAGCTCCGTAGCATGAGCATATTTCTCTGAAAAATACAATGTGGTTCCAGCTATAATTCTCCTTCTGGTTCCACCTACAATACAAACCAATGAATCACATGATCGAAATATTTAACATACTTCTTAAGTAATGAAACATGGAAAAAATCATAGAATTTCACAGTTGGAGGAAGCTTAAGTCGATAGGCTATTGGTCTAATCTTTTCAAGAATCTTGAAAGGTCCACAATACCAAAGTTCCAGCTTGGCACATGATTAGATCCAAAAGGAGCTCTTCTTGGGCTTGATGTACAAGTACACTCATTCTCCAACTTGGAACTACTAAAATAGCTAATTCCGATCTGTATAACGTTTATTCCTGTCTTGTTCTTCCTTTAGATTCTTATTGATTACCTACATTTCATGTTCCATTTCTATCAACATGTACAATCCAATCAATACTTTTTTCACCGGATCACTCCAAGTAATGGGAGTCCAACTCTACCATTACAATTCCTCAAATGCAATCATCCTCAGTGACTCCTAGTACCCATTTTTATAAGAAAACTCAACCAATGAAAGGTACTCCTCCTATCTCCTTTGTTGATGCATCACATACATCCTCAACATGTCCTCCAACATCTTGTTGGCCCTCCTGTCTTTCCATTTTTCTACGGATGATAAGTTGTGTTGAAGGTCAAATTTATCCCTAAACCCGCAAATAGCTCCTTCCAAAACTTGGAAGTGAACTTAACATCCTTGTCTGCAAAAATTGTCCAAGTGACAATTCATTTATGATAACAAATCTATCTATACCACATAAATGGATTTTGTTCTAAATATAAAGATGACATGCATACCTTTTGTGTGTGCGGCACATCATGTAGATAAAATAATTGATCTATATGTAGTATCCATGTTATCGAATCCTTGCCATCAAAATTCCTCATATCTATATTTGGAATGTGGTGGGTCTTAAACCTGATGTTGGAGTCTCTAAAATCATATTTCATATTCATTTTGTCGTCATCCTGATTTTCATGGAGTACACTGTCACCACTAGGAAGCATTTCTTGTAGCAACTTTGTCAAACCTTCTCTATTTCCTTTTAAACCATTCTTCAAATATTCCATGTTTCATTTCATTTTTTCTTCTACACCATCCATCTTATCTTTTAGTTCACTTATGGTTACTCTTGTGAGAGAAAAATTTGTTGCACTTGGTCTTGCAGTTTGTATATATCATGTTGCATTTCTTCCTTCATGCGTCATAGTAGAGCTTTCTGGTTTCTTACTAGATGTGTCTAATTTTTATTTTTTGAGGAATTTTGGAGTCGAGTAATGATATATTTTCTTCACTATTCCCTTTGAATCACTTCAAACTGTTTTTTCAAACAAAAGTTATGCAAAATAAAAAATACTCACATTTTTCTTGCTATTTAGGAGCTCAATATTGAAACTATCGTATCTTTCTAACTTGGGCTCTCGAAGGTCTGAAATTTAATCCTATGGTATACCTATAATTCTTCTTTCCAACACCGCAAGTTAGATCAATATTAGATTGTTAGATATAAAGTTATGCCCAATCTCGCATCATGTCTTGATTATGGATTGGTTTTGTGGAGAGAACTTCTACATATTGACAGATGTCACTATTTCAACCTTCAACCTTGAAAATGATATACGAAAAAATAATTGCATGCAATTTTATTCACTTTTTACAAAATTCAAATTCGATACTTGTAGAGAAATTTATGACTATTTTCCCTAGGTCACTTGTTTGAGACTGGATTCTGGAGTTTGTATATATCGAACCAAGATATGAAATTTCGATACAATATTCACCAAGATTTTGGCTCCACATGGTCAAAATTTCATCTTTTGAATCCTTGTAGAAAAAAAATTATAGCGAAAATTCTAATATGACATGTTTGAAGCAGCAACACCCTAGAATCAAAAGCTCTAATACCAAATTTTATGCAACCAGATCACAAAAAAAAGAAAATATACATCAACTACTTGAAAATTAGCCTATTCGATGAGGAAATCTCCTTTACATCACATAAATGAACAATTCTTGGATGATACAAATGACAAGGACTCCTTTGTGTATATAGGAGTCTAAGGGGTCACAATATAATCAGAGCCTACATGAAAATAATAATATAACGACACAACAATAAAAATAGTCGGATTATATAGGGCACAACAATAACAATATGGGGGCTACATCGAAACAACAATAACACTAAGGGGCCTATACTAACAACAACAATAAGGGGGCTCCACTAGTAACAACAACAATAAGGGGGCTCCACTAGTATTATAAGGACCTAACATAACCTAACACTAAAGCCATATTTGGGTGCTTCCTTTGTTGGAGATATTGGCATGGAATGAGCCAACAAGATTTTATGACTACACCAAGAAAGGTACCAGAGGCATTAATAGAACATCACCTATATTAAAGATGGCCTTCCTTGGTCACTTACGGTGACATAAAATAGTTGAGATATCAGTCAACAAGGTGGCAAGACCATGACCTACAATAGAGTGTCAGAGAGCCGTGACTTATTTAAAAACATAATTCAGTAGAGGAAATTATTGTATATGTAGGTGCACTAATATTTAATTTTTAGTATGGGAAACTTTCAGGAGCCCTTTCTCTGATTTAATTGTCGCTGCAATGGCCAAAGAAAGTGATGTAATTGATGCATAAGTAAATAATTTATATCAAAACCTTACTATGCTACAATTAATACCATGCTTGTACCAGTTGGTTGAAGTAAAATTGAGCCAATACATTGGCCTGTCCTCGAAGAATATTATGCCATGCTACATATTGAATGTGATGGTTAATTAATAGATAGGTTGCATTAATCTATGTGTTGATATTGAAAAAAAATCTCAGGAAACACTAACAAGAATGGAGAGTATTTTTGTATGATGTGTGATAGTGTGAATTACTGCAAGTAACCGTTTGTGTGCTTAAGGTGAAGTGTGACTGAGATCTAATATTTTTCTAAGATTAATTGAGGGTTGATAGTAAAATGAATGGATCATTGAAGTATGCATTGTAGAGAGGGGGAATAGAGGAGAGAGGAAGGAGTTTTTTGTTACAACAGATCAAGTATTTATATTTTTGTATAATTGTAATAAGCCTTTGTTTATTATTTTTAACATTGTATGAAAATTAGGAAAGTTGGTCGAATCAGGTTGGGGCCTACATATTTAATAGGTTGCTACCTCTTAGAAATTGGTGTCTTGATATTTTTAAGGGGGTTAGGGCCTCCTATGAGTGGGGCTCACAAAAAATAATAATAAACAACTTGGTTGTTTTTCCCATTTGGGTTTCGATGCTAAATGTATGTGTACATGTGTTTATGTTTTGTGTGTTCATGATGTATGCTCATGTTTTACTTTGATGTCTATTCAATTAATTACAATTTATCATATTGATGGTTGCTAAGTTAAAAGAGATCAAAATTTAAAATTTACATCCTTTACTGATTCAAACCCCCTCTCAATAATTCTTTATTCCAACAATTGGTGTTAGATACATGTTCCTTTAGGAACAATATGACCACTAAAAGGTATATATTTAAATAATCATGTCTAGACAGGAGAACCAAGATTATTATTCATGAAAAATACCAGTATTTGATGGGCCAAACAATGCCATTTAGAAAATTAGGATGGAAGTCTATATCATGTCCCTAGGAACCAAAGTCTGGAGCTATGCGTTAGTAGATTACACTATCCCAACAACTCCTCTTACATATGTAGATGGTATAAATGTTTATGCGAACAATGTTAAAGCCAGAAATGTCATTTTGTATGGTCTTAGTCAATCTAAACTAATAAAGGTTATGCACTATAAGTCAACCAAGGAATTTTGGGAAAATATTAATAAGATTCATGAAAGAGATTATAAATTCAACAAGACCCAACTCCAAACCTTCAAAATGAGATTTGAAAACTTAAGGATGAATAAATATGAAATAATTTAAAAATATTTTCTCACAGTTGATGAAGTAAAAAACATGATCAAAGGAATTGGAGAAGAGGTCAAAGAGAAATTGGTTGCTTAAAAGGTCTTGAGGTCTTTTCCTATGATATTAAATGTCAAAATATGAGGAATCACTACAAGGAAAAGACCCTCTAGCGGATGTTTTTGAGGAACCACAAAGAAAAATACCCCATACATCCATTTCTAGCAGAGGCTACTAGAGGAGGTTGGCGAGCGGAGGGTTTTGCGGATGTTTTCCTATTGGTGCTCTTATCGTTAAAATTCGCCCTGATGCTCTCAAAAAAAGAAAGCACTGGTGTGGACAAAATCATTGGCACACTAGACACCGTGCACTCTCTACACACCCGCATGGTGCGTCATAATATAATAGAGCACTGGTGCCAAACAACTCATCCGTTTCGGTGCATTATAAAACACAACGCCAACACCGAAACCACCTGGTGCAGTAGACAGAAACCACACCAATGCATCATAAAAAACGCACCAAAACAAAAAACGATAGTGCGTTTGTAGTAAACAGTACCGGTGCGCCTATATACAATGTGCACCGGTAAAGGGTTAAATTAAAAAAATATTTCCGAAAAAAAACCCGGATTTTTCAGTTTTCTAGTGCTCTTGAGCTATCAATTACCAGTGCGCACGATACCATAGAATGCACCAGTGCGCACTGAACATTGGTACACCGGACAACGTGCGTGAAGTACACACACCGCTGGGGCGTCCAATTACTGTAACGCACTGGGGCATCAATACTCTTCTGCGCCGGTGCATCATAAAACACTGTGCCAAAACAGAAACGAGCCAGTGCGTTCTTCTCTAAGAGCACCGGTGCGCTAGAAACCATACACACTGGAATAGTGTTATATATAAAAAAAATTAAGGCCAAAAAACTGGTGCTTTGCGACTATTACACACCTGTGCTTTACAATTACGCCGCCCCGGTGCATCATCAAATTTTCACGCTGAAACTGAAACATCCCGGTGCGCGGTTAGGGAAATGTTTTATTTAACCACACTGGTGCGCTTATAAAACCCTGCACACCGAAACAGGGTTAATTAAAAAAAAATTTACGGCCAAAAAACTTCATTATTCACTTTCCTCAGTGCTCTAGAGCTCTCAAGCCCCAATGCTATTTCCTTATTTCTGAGCCGCCCTAACATCGGTGCTCTCATTGCACCCATTGCACACACTGCTGCTCTGAATTGGCCACCAATCTCCAGCTTGCATTTTAAAAAACAGTGGGCAAATTTTATTTTCCAAATTTTACAGGCAGTATGCCTCGTCGACGGCGAAATGTATAGGTATTTTTCTAGTTTTTCTATAATTAAGCCTTTTAGTGGATTAGAAATTGAAATAAACTTAAAAATAACCATTAAAAAAAAAAAATTTGTCACGCGGTGTGCTCGAGTTGTTCGGGTCGCAACGAATAGCAGTGCTACTTGTAAAATTTACAAGCAGCACCGCTATCGGTGCTAACGGTAACCACACCGTTTCTGGGGCGGTGCTAGAAGGCACCCTGAATAATTTTAAACTAAAAAGAAAAAAGAAAAAAGGCAGTGCGCTCATTTATCCAGGTGCACCGTTGATCCCGTCAATCACAGTGCAGTGTGCTGACTTCATTTGCCGCCCCGATTTATGTCAGCACACCGCATTTTGCATTCCGAGAGGGTCAACGGTGCGGCCGGGTAAAAGATCGCACCGTCAACTATGTCATTGTCATGAAGTCGGTGCGCTGACACGACTATACGTGCCGGGGCGTATATTTCAGTCAGCGCACCGCTATTCTGAATTATATATAGTCCACGGTGCTTGAAAAATAGACATCTGCACCGAATCCGGTGCGGTTTGTTTCGTTAGGGGCCCTGGGGATGGTGCGCTAAAATATTAGGATTAGCGCACCGGCACTGGTGCATGAATGTTTTTATGGAGCACTGACTTGTATGTTTGTTTTTTTTTCAAAAAAAAATTATATATGTATATTTATAAATACTTTTATGTTTTAATAAAGAAAAATTATTTAATATGGCAATGATTCAAAGAGAACAAGAGCAACAACAGCAACAACAAGCAGAATAATATGACATGATTCGCCAATGGGAGGTGAGAGAGAGGGAGAGAGATCTATGCCCTCGCCCTATTACTGCAGATACCTGGGAGATCCTTATGTAGGTAGGCCTCTTCAAGTTCTATGAGGAGGCTATTTCTAGCCTAAAGACCCATAGTGTGCTTTTGAGACATCTTATCGGCAGGTGGAATGCCCACCAACAGGCTTTTCAGGTTGGTCTTGACCAGTGGTACACACCCACTGAGGAGGAAATTTATTTTATTACAGGACTATCGAGGAGAGGGGTGGATTTTCCCTCAGTCCCAGACGTGCCAGCTAGTTGTGTTGTAGGGAGTCAGTTAGTTTACTCCCAGAGATACATTGTTGCACATGTACTATCTCCTTCAGAGTTTCAGGTACCTGGAGGTCAGTTACGTATAGGTGCTTTTGGTAGACAGGACGTGCAGTGCCTCTCTATTATTCCTTCAATCATTTCGCACAACACCAATGACGAGCAACGCATTAGTTGCTCTCTTTTATATTACATTGATTCTTTAGTACAACAACCACGACTTGTCAGGTGGTCTGCCATTTTTTTGCGATAGTTTTGTACAACCTTAGATAGATGTCGTGCTCATGCACAAGGGAGGGTCAACTTCCCTTTTTCTTCAGAGTTGTTTTGTTTATTTTTTGAGAGGTTTTCAAAGATGAGACTAGTTTTTTTCGACAGCCTCATAGGCCGATGTTCAAGGCCGAGATGTGCATGTAGCGGTAGATGATGCCCAAGAGGGGAGACACTATGTTTCCAGCGAGGATATCACATGATTCGCTGGACTTACTAGCCAGTGTTGGTAGGTTGCATCCCTTCATTATGGTCCCATGTCCTTATGCTGGACTAGATTAGCGAGCTTGTCCCAATATCCTCTTCACTCATGATGAGCCGCCAGATGATAGAGGTAATATTACTGTTTTATTTATATTTATTATAACATGTTCTTTAACTTGTTTTTATTAAATTGTCTAATTATTGTTGTGTACTTGTATATATTTTGCAGACATTGTCTCTTTTGATGGCGATGAGATGCCAGATCGACCACATGATCCAGGTGTCGATCCTGATGATTACGATCAGGAGATGGCTGATGCGCCAGAGGATGAGGATGGTGGCAC
This sequence comes from Pinus albicaulis, assembly GCA_034641835.2. Lineage (NCBI taxonomy): Eukaryota > Viridiplantae > Streptophyta > Pinopsida > Pinales > Pinaceae > Pinus > Pinus albicaulis. The sequence continues at coordinate 766,583,558 of CM076583.1, read as the reverse complement.
AACAGAGAGACATGCTGATCCTACACCTCATGGTGCACCGGTACCGCCTTTTGCTAGGTGTGGTCGACCTAAGACCAGATACCGGATGGAGTTGGGCAGCCAACTCTATGGATTGATTTCAGATGCGGGCATCAGGCCTGCTCATTGCAGAGAGATACAGGGCGATGATAGACTGTTATGGATGTGGAGAGGCATGCCGCGTGACATGTATGACCTGATGCGGCATGTCGTAGGAGCTACGACAACTATTACGTTATTGAGGAGGATTGTTCGTAGCTATAGGCGTAGTCGAGCTCTGGCACGTGATGGAAAGTCCGCCAGTAGCAACTCAGATGCATCTCGTGATCATTCTCCTCGCAGCGTGCCTGATGATCAACATGAGGCTCCACTGGCAACATCTGACACTAGTCATCATGGAGATGAGGTTGGACCATCAACCACGTCCAGTCAGTAGCCTGTAGCATCCATTATGAGTACTAGTTACGATCATCATGAGCAGGCTGGACCATCGACCACCGAGGCTGCAGTACTATTGACTGAGCAGGCCTCCACTACTACTGCGCCTTATATTGATCATGTTGTACTACCACCAATGGATGCATCCATCAGTACTAGTGATCATCATGATCATGAGCAGGCTATTCGACCATCGAATGTTGAGGCTGCACCCAGCTTTACCGAGCAGGCCGCATCCACTTGTACTAGTGTTATTGATGTCGTTATACTACCACCAGTGCCTGATCCATGACATTTATATTACAGTTGTATATTTTTAACATATATATATATATATATATATATATATGGTCCATGTATATTATGTTCATGTTGCAGTTGTACTTAATTTTCATGTTGATGATCATCATGATGTGGCGCATATTGTTAGTCATGTTAGATATGTTCATTTAATGTTTAGCTTGCAGATAGATGTGTATATGTGATATGCGCATGAGTTATTTGACATTATATTGAGATGTACATTTGATGTTTGTGTTGTGATGAAGTTAATATATAATGTTAATTGAATGTGTTTATTAGTCGAATATGATGTTTGTACGATGGTTATCATGATCGTGATGATGTTTATTATTTAATTTAATATTATTAAATGACCATGATATTTATTAAATATTATGTAATTGTAATTTAAATTTTAATTCTATGTAAAATTGTAAAATTGTATTTGTATTTATACTAATTGTAATTTTAAGTGTAACTGTATGTAAAATATTTATTAATGTAATATTTTAATTGCAATTGTAATATTTAATTTATTCTGAAATGATTGTAATTGTATATATGAAAAATTGTAAAATTGTAATTGTAATTCGAATTGTATGTAAATTTCACAAATTGTAATTGTATTTGTAATTGTAATTTTAATTGAATTGTATGTAAAATATTTGTAAAATTGTAATTGTAAATGTAATTCTATGTAAAATTGTAAATGTAATTGTATTTGTAACTGTAATTTTAATTGAATTGTCTATAAAATATTTGTAAAATTGTAATTGTAATTGTAAATGTAATTGTATGTAAAATTAAAATTGTAATTGTAATTCTAATCGTAATTCATGTATGTGAAATTAATGTAAAATTGTAATTGTAATTTTAATTAATGTAATTGTATGTAAAATATTAATTTGTAAAATTTTAATTCTATTAATGTGAAAATTTTAATTGTATTAATGCTAAATGATTTTATTAAAATATTTAAATTTGAAAATTTGCAAATAATTGTAAAATAACAAATCTAGAATAATACAATTTTTTTAACATAAAGTTTAGAAAATAATAAAAATAAATTCATGTACTTTATGATTATCATTATTTTATTATGATCTTACATATATAAAGTTTAGAAAATAATGAAAAATAAATTCATGTACTTCATAATTATCATTATTTTATTATGATCTTACATACAAAAAAAAAACTTTAAAAAATCCGGTGTGCTTATCATCCTAACAGGCCCCGGCGCGTCACATTTCCACGCACCGAAAACGAATAAACGCAAATAAAAAAAATGCAACTCTATTTTTTTTTTTTGTTAAAAAAAGCGGCAATTTGAAAAATGGGCGGCAAAATATTTTCGAAAATATAATTTGATAAAATAATTCTTTAAATACTAAACACTTTTAATTATTTCACTATTTTTGCTAAAAGATTTCAGTCAGATTTTTGCAGGAGACAGACTTGGAGCAAGAGAGCATGAGGGCATTGTGGATGGCGAAATACGTTCGAACAGAAGTATTGAGATAATCAGAAACCAAAACTCTGGTGATTCAATCCCTTTATCATAGAATTTCAAACCATTTTGTGATTGAATTTAATTCTTTTTTTTTTTTTACTTTTTTCTGCAGTTTTTTATTTTTTCCTGCAGTTTTATCCATTTTTACCTTGAACCCTTCATTTTTTTGTTTTTTCCCTTCTTCTCCCTGTTTTTGTGATTTTAGAATTAGGGTTTTTCATTTTAGTTTGACGTCCAACCCATGAGACGACTTGCATAGTCGGATCCCAATCCATTCGGCCATTGCGTGAATTTTTGAAAAAATAGATTTTTCTTTATTGGTGCACCCTGCGTACGCCACCGCACCGGTGCTCTATATTATTACACCACACTGCGCAAGTTCTGTGTCGTAAAAAATTGAAAACATTTTTTAAAATCCGTGCGCCAAATCTGAAATAGGGCACCAGTGCTCTATTTAACTAAGAAAGCACCGTACGGTGTATTACACTGTTTTTTTGCGGTGCATTTATAATACCCCACACACCGTTAGGTCTATTACACTTTTTTTTCGGTGCATTTATAATACCCAACACACCGTACGGTGTATTATACTGTTTTGCGGTGCATTGTTAATATATCCACGCACAAGTGGTGGTGCGGATCTCATGAAAGGTGCACCAGTGTCTCGAGATTTATTTTCTACCTGAAAAGTTGAGAATTTATTTATAAATATGTTAATGAATGATATGCTATAGTTTTTATATTGATAAAGAAATGACTAACAAGATATCAAGCAACAAAAATAGTATTAACACATCAAGAAAAGCAAAAAATGCAAGTTCTTTGTAAATTCTTTCTAAAAAATATTATTTTTGAACTATATGTAACTTTAACTAATATGTATTGTTTACTGTGTATCATACAGAGCCACAAAATGACAAAGCTTGATATGATTATTTATGATCTACGACCAGAAGAGCATAAAATTTTAATGAAAAAATTTCAAAAAGATGAATTAGGTGAATGAAACAATACTATCGATCCAATATGAGTTTCTTTTTTTAATCATCATTAATAATATACTTAAAATTATTAGATAACATGTGTCAAACAGTCTACTAATTCACATCTGTTTAATGTTCTACAGAGACCAACAACTCAAAAAAGGAATGTTGTTCTAAGAAAAGAAATAATATAGAACATGCAAATGGAAATGAATTGCTCCTTAGCTCATCTGGAGTGGTGCTGGAAGTTAACGAAAGGGGGGAAATTTTTTACAAAATTTTGAGATATCTAGTGGAACGAATACAACAACGTGCTTCAAATGTAATATGTAATAATTGAATTTTTTGAACATTAGGTACAATAAATAAACAATTTAGCATGAAGTATTAAGTTTCAAGAATTTTATTGCAGAAAAGAAAAGAAAATGGAACCCATTCAGTACATAAAACAGGACGATAAGGAAGAAAATGGCTGATTTCTAAGTTTGTGAGTAATTGTTACTTCCTTATAACAACTTAACTAGATTTCATTTTTGTATTTTTTAAGTTTTTTTACAAAAATCATCATTGAATGTCTTCAAACAGGTGCTAACATACAAAGAAGAACCATCAGACGAATTGATTGAAATTGGGTTAAATATGGGTTGTGAATATATGTTGGCATATCATAATTTAATTGTGGAATTTGTAAGCATCTATCGATCTTGTTTTAATTATCTCCATCTATAATTAATAGAACAAAAACATCTTTTATATTGAATATATGATTTGTTATGGGGTATAAAACTTGCAGGAAACAAAGTATGAAATTACGCCAACAGATGAAATTTTGAAAGATGGCATGGTACATGGTTTTGAAAGAATGTGTATAGTTTATGAGTCAATTGTTGCTATGGTACATCATTTTTATTTTCGATTTACATTGATGTATATGATTTAATATTGTAATTTTCATTATTCTCACCAATGTATATACACTCATTTCAGTTTAGTTTTATGTTTGTAGATGGAAAGTGAGGAAGAAGAAAAAAATCAACGTCGTGAACACAACACTCCCGAAAATAACCCAATTCATGGAAGTAGCTCTAGATTTGACAACAGTTCAAGTGAAGAATGATGATCACTATGTAATTTGGATATCAAAGAAAGACGTTTTATTTTTTGAAATATGACTGTGAAATCAAACATTTTGTTTAATGTAATGGACATAGTGTCCCAATTGAAAGACAAAGGGATACGAATAATTGCCCCATTTTGTAAGACTAATATATATATATATATATATATATATATATATATATATATATATATATATATATATATATATATATATATATATATATATATATATATATATGTTTTAATTTATTCTATTGTGTTCTCCATTGTCGCTATTACGTTCTCCATTGTCGTTCTCAAATGCAATAATAAAAATTTAATTCATATGAATATTGTTATAAGATTATATATATGTGTCAACTTTTGATGAATAATGAATTTTAAAAAACCGCAATAATTCTAATATGATATAACAAATTAATCCAAACAGCACATTCAAATGCATTAATAAAAATGTAATTAATATGAATATTGTTATAAGATGTGTGGACTTTTGATGAATAATGAATTTAAAACAATCACAATAATTGGACTGTCAGAGGTGGATGTTTCTAAAAAAAATAAAATGAAAACTGGTGCGTTTATGTGTCTATACGCACTGGTGCATTTATGATTCTATGGGCACCGCACTAATACCGATTCCAGTTATAAATATCGGTGCGTTTGTGTGATACTACGCACTGGGGCGTTTATGTATCTATAAACACTAGTGAATTTGTAGATGCCATGTGCACTGCATGAATACCGATACCAATTATAAATCTCGGTTCCTTTCTGTGATACAGACCACCGACACCTCATAAGTGCACCGGTGCACTTATACGACCTATGGGCACCTCTCAAATCCCAAGACCAATTAGAACGGCCCCATGCGTTGTATCACCAACACTAGGCCCAGTGCTGTTGTTTTCCTTAACGGCCCGGTGCATTCTCCTTCGACCGCCCTGGTGTGCTGTCTACCGATACGCACTGGTGCGTTAAAACCTGATAAGAGCACCAATGAAAAAACATCTGTAATAACCTCCGGCCGCCCATTTTTTTTTAGTTATGTTGAATTTCCGTTAAAAGCTCTGCCAAAACCTCCGTTACTAGAAATAGATGTGATAGCATATGTTTTTTTAACAGTTTTGGCCAATTTTATAACACTAAAAACCTCCTTTATAACCTCCGCTAGAGGGTCTTTTCCTTGTAGTGAATTGAGGAGATAATAGACTTGAAAAATATCACAATGGGCCAGTTGTTTGGTACTATCAAATCCAATAAGATGAGAGTAGGTAAAGAAAAGACTGAACCAAAGGAGTCAACATTGAAAGTTTCTAGGAAGGCTAAGGAGCGCAAAGATCACCAAGAATGTTCTAACTATGAATATGATTAGGAGTTGGCTCATTTTTCAAGAAAAATAAAGCGAGGTTCAGGAAAGTATAAAGGCAAGATTCCCTTTAAATTATTTTACTGTAGAAGAGATGGACATTTTTCATCCAAATGTCCCTATGAAGAAAAATGAAATAGGGAAAAAGATCAAAACCTCAAAGACAAGGCTCAGAAATACAGAAAAAAGAAGTCCTTCAAGAAGAAGGGGCTCCTCTCCAAAGAGGAAATTTCTACAAGTGAATCTGATAGTGAGGATTATTTAGAAAGCAATTCTAGTGGGTGTTTTCTTATGGAACTTGAAGCTTACTCCAAAAACAAAAATGTCTCATATTTTGAGGAATAAGGAGTAGTACATCTATAAGGATAAATCATTAGTGCACGAAGTTGAGGAGGAAGAATAAGAAATTAAAAGAGAAATTGATGTGAGTTGAAGAAGGTAAGTATAGTTTTGATAATTATGAGTTTTTATATCGAAGAGAAAAACTTTAATAAGTCATTAGAAGTAAAGAAAAATTAGCGCTCCTATTAGAAGAAAAATAAAAAAACATGTGAAACGATAGAGAAGGCGAATATGCTCTCGAAGCTAGAGCTTACTAGGACAAAGGAGGGGATGATTTCTTAAACTTGTAAAGGAGAGATTCTTTCTTTGAAAGTAAAGTTAGAGGAAGAAAAATGGAAGGAATATTTTCTAAATTAATTTATTCTCGAATTGGAAGAAAATTTTCACAGTATAGAGGTAGAAAACATCTCCTTGAGAATAAATATTGAGAGGTAAAAAAAGGAGAAGGATACAGACACAAGATTTCTTGAAGGGAAAAAAATATATATATATTTTGAGAAGACAAATGCCTCTATAGAACAAAGAAGGTTTGGGTTACTTGGAACCACAAAATCCTTCTCTGGGAAAGATATTCTTCAGGTCCACATGATTCAAAGAACCCTAAAATTATGAAAAAATGCTTCAAGAAAAAAATAATAAAGATACGAAAAATTCAAGCCATAGGAGCACTCAGTGTTGGAAAAATAATGCAAACCTCACTATTGAATCACACCACAGAGATGTAGATAGTTCTACAAATCGACAAATACGCCAATAATCAGCACCATCTCATTAGTCTCAAATAGAAATTACCCAAAATTATTGTATGGTTATTTCTATAAGTGGACTTGATCTGTTTGCACATGATCAAGAAAATATATGGGATGTGGATAGTGCTTGTTACAAGAAATGACTTAGGATAAGATTAAATTCTTGTCCCTTAAGGAAAAGGACAAAGGGAACAATGTCAACTTTGTAAACAATACTCCCTTAGAATTAAGGGAAAGGGAATAGTTAGTATTGATGAAAAGACCAAGGCCAAAAATGTGTTGTATGTGGAAGGACTCAAGCATACTTTTCTTAGTGTGAGTAAAATATATGATAATGGCTACAATGTACCCTTTCGATTTAAATACTATGAAATTTGAAAATAAAATAAAATGGTCAGCTAGTGGGAAAGGAATTCAGGACTCACAATAATGCATATGTGTTTGATGGCTCGAGAGTGAGCTACTATCTGAGTAAATAAATTTATCATTAGTTGTGGCACATAAGGATTGGTCATATGAATTTGGACAACCTGATAAAAAATAGCAAGACATAAGTTGTAAGAGGGTTGCCAGGATTTTCAAATCCTGGTAAGTCAATCTGCAAGTTATAACAATTTGGAAAGCAGGAAAGGACTTAATTCAAAACAAAGGAGTTCTCAACATATAAAGAAGATTTGATTCACACTAATATATGTGGCTCAACAAGGAAAAAAATCCCAAGAGGATAATGGTAGTTTATTTTATTTATTGATGATTGTACCAGATCCATGTGGATAATTCTCTTAAAATACAAATCAAAAGCTCTGAATTTTTTCAAGATATTTAAAGCTCAAGTTGAGAATGAGAAAGGTCTAGAGATAAAATTCTTAAGACTAGATATATGCTAAAAATTCACTTCAAGATATTTTTACGAGTATTGTGAAGAGCATATAAGAAGGTAGTACTCAGTGGCTAGAACTCCACAACAAATGGATGAGTAGAGAGAAAGAAAAAATTAATTTAAGAGATGGCCATAGCCATGATGAATGAGGCATATGTACCACACACCTTCTTGGTAGAAGCAACACAAAAACTATGTATTTAGAAAATAGAACAAAACTCAAACCTAACAGTGATAAGACTCCCTATGAGTTTCAAAAAAGGAGACCAAAATCAGTGAAATATTTCAAGGTGTTTGGGAGAAAATTATTTATCAAAAGAAGTGATAAAAATCTTGGAAATTTTGATTCTTGAGTTGATGAGGGTATATTTCTTGGGTAATCTATCAAAATTAAAATCTACAAGTTCTTGAACAAGAGGAAAAAAAATGGTTGAAGACTCTGTTGGAAATACTGAGAGGGGGGGGGGGGGGTGAATCAGTATTTCTTTCAATTAGAGCATTAGTTAATCTTCAATTATTATCAGTGTTTGTACAATGATAGCAGCAAACAAGAGGAACACAAATGCACACAGTTTTTATGGTGGAAACCCACTCTGGGACAAAAACCACCTAATTCTTTTCTAATAATTCTTTTCAACTCCAATTGAAAATAAAGATCCAAATTCCTAGAATCTAGAAAAGCATTCTTCTCCAGCTCCCACTGGATGGATGCTCCAATGCCTGAGATTCTTCAGTAGTCATTTAACGGATGCCCCAAAACCCAATGAGCTACAACTCACCCTAGCACCACCCTACCACCCTATAGAAGAATAAAAAAAGAATGGAATCCCGTACCAAAGAAAATGGTCCACTTTACAATGATATAGAATGATGTAGAAGAATAATATATACTAGACCATAACCCCAACATTGATACAACCACCTATTGATGGTCCTAGACCTCCCAACACTGCCTCTTCAACCCTTGGTAGATAGACACTAGTAAAATTTGTACAGTGATGTATTTACAATGACTAAGTACAATGATACCTTTACAATGATTGTATGCAGTCCTACCCACTTGAAGACTTCATATGATAAAATTCTTGTTGCTGTTATGCACCTTGGTTGCTGCTCTTTTCGTTCTACCCTCTGTTGCACCTTGCTTTGCTTTTCTGCTGTAGAAAGTCTGGTCCTTTGCAACCCTTGACAACACATGATCTAGCTTTTTCTTGCCTTCTAGGAGCTCGATATTGAATCTAGTGTATCTTTGTCATTTCAGATCCTCAATATTTTATTTTCGGCCTTGTAGTATTCCTCTAAGTCATCTTTCCAATGCCACAGGTCTTACCCAATTTAGATTCTTGAAGAGAGAGTGATACCCAATCTCTCACAATGCCCTAATTATGAACTGTTTCAGCAGAGCGCACTTGTATGGCATGCCACGTGTCATTGTTTCTTTATTTTTTTTTGAAATTGATAAAGAAAAAGTTACAGACTGTGCACTATTCATCACTTTTTACAGAATTCCAATCCGATACTCAGAGAGAGAGTTATGACTAATTTACCAAGGTCACTTCTTTGAGATGAATTTCAGGAGCCTGCAAAAACCCTGACTTGCACAAATCATATCTCCAAAAATATTGTGCTCCTTGATCTGAACGTTTTACTGCAGCTTCCTCAGGATTTCAACTTCACCTCATAAAAATTTCAGCTTTTGAAGCTTCATAGAAACAAAGTAAGAGCGAAAATTCCAAGATGACATGTTTCAGATGGCTGAATCCCTTGCATAAGGAGGAAATGAAGATCACAATTTATATGAATGCTTAAGTTGAGAGGGGCTTCAACAAGTGAACGTGGGAGGGATCTTAGGAGCTTAAAAAATATTAATTATGACTTTTCAATGACCCATTTCCCAACCCCATGGGGTTTTATCCTAGTAACTGGGGGTACAAACTTCAAACATGAATATCTCTCAAACCGTGAAGAATTACATGGCGTGCCATATATCAACGGAAAAATATCGACAAGTTAGAAACCATCGAAAGCATTATTGACACATAATATATTAATTTGGTAGGTCAAAATTCCCATGCAATATTGGGTTAGCCCCGGTGCTGCTTGGGTTGACATCAATGACAACCGCTGATCAACAATCTCCCCCTTTGGCATTGATGGCAACACAAGTACTCCCCTTACAATCATGACACATCTTCCTACAACATTCTCTCCCCTTTTGACATCAATGGAAAAGGGTAACTCCCCCTGAAACAAAGCCATCCTGTGGACCTGTACACACTTCCACTCACACTGACACACAACCATCCTGTAAAATTGTACACACTTCCACTCCCCCTTTATATTCTGAAAAATGAAAATGTAATGAGAACTTGGGAGAATCCCAAGCTTCTAGTAAAGATATTCCAATGTTGGTGAATATTTAATATGTTATTCTTTTGGTGCTGCTTGGAATCTTGCTACTTGTCCAACTGCTTGCATAACATTTGGTCAGGAGGCTGTTACATATAGAATACTACTAATCATAGGTCTGTACAACCTTTGATCCACACCCTTAGATGAGTTGCCAATGCTCAATTTGCAACCAAGTAAAGACATCTCTAAATCACTTTTCACCTTTGTAGCAAAATTCTTACTTAGTCGATCATCATTGCTACTAATTATTGTATCATCCTCTTTAGCTATTAGACATGCTTTAGTTGCTTCATCTAGAACAATATGTCGTTTGGAGCTCGACTTGCTGTAGCCACAATTTCACCATACATGCCTTTCCTGATTTCACATTTCGTGGAGTTGAATAGTATTGTGTGTCCTTGATCACACATTTTTCCAACACTGCGTAGATTGTGATTCATGTTTTCAACCAATAGAACATTCTTGGCTAGAACATATTTTCTTTTGAAAGTGACAGTACCTGATCCTATAACATTTGAAGATCCATCATTTCCAAAGGACACAATTCCATCCTTCTTCTCTTTCAGAGATACAATTTTATTTCTATCTCCAGTCATATGCGTTGAGCGACCGCTATCAACATACCACACATATTTGTTCTTTTGAGCCTTGAGAGCAAGAGCACAATTATCATTCTTCTTCTTCTTCCATGTTCGTTGATTCTGTGTCTTCGAAGATTCTTCTGGAGGATTTTCAAGTCTGCAGTCTTTGGCTATGTGTCCAAAGTTTCGACATTTGTAACATTCAATATTATTTATTAAATGTTCAAATCTATTGATATTTCGCTGAGCCCTAGGAGGTTCATATTTGACAGATCTCCTAGAATTGTATGCGTTCCTAGGGTACGTGTGACATTCTATAGCTTTATGACCAAATTTTGCACATGAATAACAGTAGCCATAAAAAATATGTTGGTACCTGGATGGAAATTTTCGTCGAGGAATTGTCTTCCAAGGTTGTTCTTGCGAATCTTGTCCAATGAAGTCTACATGAGTGTTAGATCTCATAGGTTCATTGTATTTTGTTTTAGAAGAATCTGCTTCTTCTTCTTTGTAATCGATGCCAGTTTTGTCGTTGTAAGATCGTTGATTGTTGATGAGTTCTTCCAATTCCCTTGAGTTGTTGGCATAGTTTTGGATAGTTTTTCCTTTCTTCACTTCCTCACGCAGCGAGACTACTTTGGCTTCTAATTCTTCCCTTTCTTGGTTCCTTTCTTCCAACTTATTTTGAAGTGACTCTTCAATGCATTTGTGTTCTTCAACTTCAATTTTGAGACCTTGACCTTGTTCTTCAAGAGTTTTGGAACGGATCTTCTCTTCCTTGAGATCTTTTATAAGCTTGATTTCTTCCTCATAAAATTCGTCTATGGTCCATCCTTCTTCTTCATTGTTTGATACCTCTTGCTTATTGTGCTTGGCCATAAACAATAGTCTCTCATTGGCTTCTTCTTCACTATCATTGTCTTCATCGGATGATGAGCTATCTTCTTTAGATAGAAAGTTCCTTTTGGATCCTTGCTTGTTGAATTTCTTAAAGCCTTTATTTCTTTTTGAGTTGCCATTACTTTTGTTTGGACATTTTGCTACAAAATTCCCAACCTCATTACAACTGAAACATATCAATGAAAGTTTACCTTTGAATTTTCCCTTATCAATTTGTAGTTTTTTCGTGAAGTAAGCATATTCTTCATCTGAAAGACCTTCTGCATCATCTCCCTTTTCTTCACACTTGTAGGTGCATGTCTTTTCAATTGAAGGTTGTTTATCCTTATTGGTTTTCTTAGACGCAACAAACGCAGTTTCTAGATGCGAAGTACCCTCTTCTTCATCAAGTCTCATTTCATATGCTATGAGAACTCCATGTAATTCCTCTTTGCTGAGTTTGTCCAGATTTGCACTGTATTCTAAGACCGATACCTTTGGGTTGAATCTCCCCGGTAACGTTCTAAGAATCTTCCGTATAATAGTCTTCTCATCAACTGGCTCTCCCAATCCTTCCAGAGTATTGGTTATTTCATCAACGTATTGAAAGTATGCAACAATGTTGCAATCTTCTTTCATTCTGAGTTGCTCAAATTTTTCTCTATAGATTTGAAGCTTTGCTTCTTTGACATTTGAGTCACCTGCATATATATTCTCAAGCTTGTACCATACATTTTTAGCAGTTTTACAACCCAATACCTTATGATAAGCAGATTCAATAAGTCCACTGATAATAATATTCTTTGCTTTTTCATCATTTACCAAATTCTTCTTACCTTGTTCATCCGAAATGATGTAGATCCAGTTTTAACAAAGTATCCATACTTCATATACCTTACATGTACATACCAAGATATACCTCATTCTTCCTTCCCAAAGAGTAATTGTTTGCTGAATAGAGAAGTACACTTAGTTTTTGTAGCCATATGCTCTTCCTTGTTTACTAATCTGCAATATGAACCAAGTTCAACCAATTGCTGAAGCACCGAGGCTGAACTTATTTCAATTAAGGCATTAATATGTGATTTATTAGTCGGTATTGCATTTGCAAAATATACAGTAACAGAGGAAGACAATCATCAAAGCTTTTTAGTGAACCTCACCTGTGATTTAAAACCACCTAATGATTTTCTAATAATTCTTTAATATTCAACTCCAATTGAAAATAAAGCTCCAACTTCCTAGAATCTAGAAAAACATTCTTCTCCAGCTCCCACTGGATGGATGCTCCAATGCCTGAGATTCTTCAGTAGTCACTAAACGGATGCCCCAACACCCAATGAGCTACAACTCACCCTAGTACCACCCTAGCACCCTATAAAAGAATAAAAAAAGAATGGACTCCCATACCAGGGAAAATGGTCCACTTTACAATGATATAGAATGATGTAGAATAAGAATATATACTAGAACATAACCCCAACATTGATAAAACCACCTAATGATGATCCTAGACCTCCCAACACTGCCTCTTCAACCCTTGGCAGATAGACATTAGTACAATTTGTACACTAATGTATTTACAATGACTAAGTATAATGATACCTTTACAATGATTGTATGCAGTGCTGCCCACTTGAAGACTTCATATGATAAAATTCTTGCTGTTATTATGCACCTTGGTTGCTGCTTTTGTCATGCTACCCTTTGCTGCACCTTGCTTTGATTTTCTGCCATAGAAAGTCTGGTCCTTTGCAACCCTTGACAACACATGATCTAGCTTTTTCTTGCCTTCTAGGAGCTCGATATATTGAATTTGTGTATACCTCATTTATTTCGATCCTTAATAAACGCTGCCATTTCGTCCTTTATAGTCTCTGAAATTCATCTTTCCAATGCCATAGGTCTCACCAAATTTGTATTCTTCAAGAGAGATTTATACCCAATTTCTCACAATGCCCTAATTATGGACTATTGCAGCAGAGCGCACTTGTACGACATTCCATGTGTCATTGTTTCTTCATTTAGCTTTGAAATTGATAGAGTATAGGGTTGTGCATACTGGGGTACCATCCATCACTTTTATGCAAGCAAGGATTGGGCAGAAGATCTTCAACGGTAATAAAAAGACCACATATAAATATTCACAACATTGGAATATTCTTTAAGTTGATTCTCCAAGTCTCATTATATTTTCTTTTATAATATAAATGGGAGTGAAGGTAAAGGTGTCCGTGGTGACTTTGTCATCGTGGTGTTATGGAGTAGCGTGTGTACAGTCCGATATCGTTTCGGGAGTTACCCTTTTGCCATTGATACTATGGGGAGAGAATAGGAAGATGTCATGACTGCAGGGTACTGAAGGTTGCATAAATACCAACCATGATCATCAATTAATACTATGGTTGATGAAATAAAACCATGATCAGATCCATCCATAGAAGACAAGGACTTGAAATAAAGAGAAGTTTTAGTCTCCAGAAATTCGAACCATGAAAACTAAGAAGCAGAGGATTAACATGAACAAGGATATACAACACAATGGTTCAAAACTCCTTCCAAGTACTTTCAGAAACAATACCTAGAAAGTCAAATTATTGGTGATCATAGGCTTAATGTTAAAACTAGAAGGAAATTTCTTCTGAGTCCAAAAAGTGAAAACTTTTCTTATTCTCATAGGTTCAGCCCAAAATTTTGAGTCAAGTAAGTGAATATAAGTTTTGGTAAAGGAAATGAACAGATAACTAGACTAGATTGAGAAAAATGATACTTGAGGAGTTTGTTCCTAGACCCAAACAGAAGAATGTAATAGGTACCAAATGGGTGTTTAAAACTAAACTAAATGAACAAGGCTGAGTGAAAAGGACAAAGAATGATTATTATAGAAAGGGTATGCTCAAATAGAAGGGATATATTTTGAAGAAAATTTTTCACCTATAGAAATATTGGAAGTCATTAGAGTGTTCCTTTCTTTTTCTCATCACAAGAACATCAAGGTATACCAAATAGATGTGAAATCAGAATTTCTCAATGGAATATGGAGGAGGAAGTATACTTCGAGAAACATGAAGGATTATTACTCTCATAGAACCAAGGTTATGTCTGCAGATTGAAAAAGGCCTTCTATGGTTTCAGACAAGCCCCTAGAACTTGGTATGCCAAATTGAACAAATATCTCTAGCAATAAGGGTTCAATAGAGGAATTTCAGACATCAATCTATATATAAATATCAATATGATCATTTACTAGTTTTTTTGGTCTATGTTGATGATATCATCTTTCACAACAATCTGAAATTGATAGGACTTCGATTTTTTGAGCCTATGACGAGATAATTTAAGATATTTATGATAGGAGAATAATATTAATTTCTTGATATGTAAATATATCAATCTAAAGATGGCATATTCATATCCAAATCCATATATTTAAGAGAAAAGTTGGATAAAATTAGGATGGAGGATGCAAGCAAGTTATTACTCTCATGGTTAATGGTTTTAAGTGATGTAAATAATATGAAACACCTCTAGTGAATTAGAATCTAAATATCAATGATTGGAATCCTACTATATGCCACTGGCTCAAGACAAGACATAATGCAGGTAGTGGTTCTTGTGACCATATTTCAATCCTGCCCTCGTGAAAGCCATGTTGTTGTTTTAAAAAGGGCTCTCAAATATTTACAAGGCACAATAGACTATGGGTTGTGGTATGCTAGAACGCGAGAATTGTGGTATGTTAAAATATTATACTGATGTAGATTGGGTTTGGAGTATTCATGAGAGGAAAAACACCTCTACAGTAACATTATTTTTAGGATATTTTCTAGTCTCTTGGGTCAGCACAAAACAATACTCAATCTAATTATCAAAAATTGAAGTGGAAACATTGTTGTGACCACTTGTTGCACACAAATTATTTGGATGAAGTGGAACTTAAAATACCAAGGTAGAGTGGAAATACAAGTGCTATCAGTATCTATAGAAATCTTGTCATGCATTCAAAGACCAAGCATATTCCAATTAATTTCCATTTATTAAGAGAATAGGTTGTTGATATTGTTGTTCGACTTGAGTATGTGGCCAATAGGGATCAACTTGTAGATATATTCACTAACTCACTGGCATGACAACCCTTTGAGTATCTTAGGTAAAAAATAGGAGATGTTTCTCCTACATCCAAATGACTCATTTTGAATGAACTGTGGCAGCTACTCAACCTATTAAAAAGTAGGTTTCAATGGTGTAGGGGGGATTTGTTTTCAGTGGGTGCATTCTTTTCCACTGATGTCAAACGGGGAGAAGAAGTCTCCGAGTGGAATGATTATTGATTCTAGGGAGAGTACAAAAATGGATAAAAACATGTCTGGTTTCAAGGGGATATTTGTGTGTTACCATCAATGCCAAAGGGGGAGATTGTTGAGAATAATGTTGTCATTGATTTCAAATGGTAAAATATGGTATATGTATGGGAGTATCGGGCTTTGAAGGAAATTTTCCCTCAAGTTATCAACCCAAATACGTTTTCAAGTTGCATAGTTAGGTAGTGCTCAGAAAGAGTTTTCCAACGATATATTGAAGCCCTTAAATGACCTCTTGGATAAGGAGTTATTTCCAGTCCAAATTCAGTTCCCCTAAGGCAAATTTGCAAAGATAAATATGTGTGGGGTCAAAGTGGTGACCAAGTTTGGGAGCCAGATAGAGTTGGGAGAGTCAAGAAGTCATGAGCTCGATGTCAGGAACTGGAAGAAATAAATAATTTTGTGCGAGCATTAAAGCGAGGGACCCGGGAGTTGGGCAGCCGAGAAGCTGGGAGCTGGAAGTTGAGAACTAGAAGAAACAAAGAAATGCACATGGGTTTCAAATTCAAGAGTTGGGAAGTTGCAGAGGGATGAAGGGCTTGCTTGGAAGGAAATCTCAGAAGAAAAAAACCCAAACGAAAAATCTTGGAACAAAAAAAACTTAGAACAAAAACAAAAGGTGAAAAATATATATTTGTAGGGAAGATGAGCTGAAGATGTGGAAATATCGTCGATAAGTGATGTTTCATCATGTAATGAAGAGTGCACTACGACAATTTTTTTTTTTTTTTAATGGTTCTTTGTAATATGACCATGGGCCTTTAGGTTGTTCTCAATAAAAAGCGTTGTGGGCTGAGAGCTAAAGCTCATATGGAGGTGTGTTGAATGAGATTGAATGGGTCAACATATTTCTAGCAGCGTCAATATTTGGTAGTTGTGCCATACATGGCCTAACACCACATTTGTGGATAATAGAGCATGAATGAGTTGGAAATTATTCGACACTATATGATAAAACTAACACTAAAGCCACATTTGGGTGCTTCCTTTTTTGGAATAATTGGAATTAGACGAGTTTAAAATATTTGATGACTACATCAAGCAAGTTACCAGACGAATTAATGGAACATCACCTACATTGAAGAGGGCCATCATTGTTAACTACTGGTGACATAAAATATTTGATTGATTAGCAAAAAAGGAAGTGGTAAGGACCATGACCTGCAACAGAGTGTTGGAGAGCTATGCCTCTTATAAAAAAAAATCAATTGAGGAAATTTTTGTATATACAGGTGTACTGAGAATTAATTCTCAATGTGGGAAACTTTCATGATCCCATTCCCTGATTTAATTTTTGCTGCAATGGCCAAATAATTTGATGTACTTGTGATCAAGTGCTCAAAATAAAAGTTGTCAGATCGATGTGAAACCTGAATTATCGAGTAGATCTCTTTGTTCTGAATCCGACACAACTCGTTTCGCAAAAAAAAAAAACATTGTATGCTCCCATAAACGCGTTATTTCCACTTTTTCAAACAGGAAATTTTTTGAAAAAAACATTTGCAAGGACAACCAATTCAGCAGTCTATACTCCTAACTGGGCATGCACAATGGCAGGTTGACTTGGTTAAAGGGTTTTCTTCGTCGAAAGGGGTGATGCCAAGTGGAATGTGGTCATTAATTCATTAGTGGTCGAATTTTATTGGTTGGGCATGTGGCAAACCACATGTTTTCACATATCCCAACCAGATGCTGCCACATGGCAGCATGGGAGGCCACAAAATATTTGGTTAAGTCTAAATGGAGCAAGTGGGGGTTGAACCTGCGACCACAGAGCAAACAACAACCATCCTAATCGTCGCGCCTTGAACCATGATTCTTAATAACCTATGGTTTCGTTATGGTTTTACTATATAATACGTGACGCATTGGGGGAGGGGGTCGGGGTCTATCCCCAGCCCTGGTCACCACCGGAGGGAGGAACACGGGCAGGAGGCTAGCCCTATGCCCCCACTCATAACCATAATATACCATGTAACCACAGGATGTGAACACGCTAGCCGAGACCACGATGGAGCCAAAATTGTGGATTCTTAACCATGAGGTGCCAACAATGCCACAGAGACCATGTCTCCGCCATGTGCCCGCAACCAAAGTTATGTCCGGAAGTTAGCCTAACTGTCGGTGCCTATTTAAAAATAGTCTATTCAACCATATTTCATATGGTTAGAAATCCAGTTCTTAGGCTTCATTAGGAAAATTAGCGCGACGAAAATTTCGAATGATTTTTGTCAAAATTAGCGCTCAGTTAGCTAGCTTTCAGGCAAAATTGTAGGTTTGTGCTAGATTTTGAGGAATTTGTGGAATGAATAGTGAATAAACTAGGGGAAGTCATAAATACTCCAGTTTTTGTCCAAATTCGATGCAAAAAGAGGCTACACGGGCATTTTTGGGCATTTTGGAGCTGATGGAATAGGTTTCAGATCTTCTTGAGCATTGTAAACACATGTAATCACACTTTTGAGCATAATAGAAGAGGGCCAAGACATTGGAAGTTGGACCAAGGAGATGCAGCCTAGGCGGGGTGAAATCCATCATATTGTGTTGTGTGACTGTTTATGGTGATGTTAATTTTTGTTAGATGTTGTTGTTTAGTGTTGTTGTTTATGTTAATTTTCTCATGAAATTCACATAAAAACAAATAATAAATCATGTTAACCTTGCAATTAACCTCATCATCCTCAAGAAATTTCTTTAAATTCTGAATTGGATCTTAGCATAGCAAAAATAATATTCCCATTTAGATCAAGTTGGTATCAGAGCACTAGTTTTACTTGTGCAAAGAGGATCTATTTTTTTTTAAAGTGTTTAAATGCTTACAATTTTGAAGCTAAAGAGAGGAGAAGGAAAGCTTGTGGGTGAAGGTTCTCTAGTTGGAGCCAGGAGAACAAAGACACAGTTGCCACAATTTCTACCACAATATTCACCTCCAATTGTAGTAGAAGCTTCAATAAGCATGTCTCATGAAGGAGGAATTCATAACTTGTCATAGGATGAGAAGGCTTTTAGGAAGGCTTTCTTTGACATGATATATATGGTGAAGGTTCGCTATGAAGAGAGGAACACAAGGTTGCAGGGTGAAAGCTCCAAGCCTCCAAGAGGAGAGGGTTCTCCACGAGGAGGAGGTAATTTAAATGGTGATAAGCCACCATCTACTACACCATAATCCTCACCACCATATTCACTTTCATCTTCATCCTCTTCCACTACTACAACCCTTACACATACTCATCACCTACCTCAAAAGGAATTGGTAAACCATCCTTGTTAAAAATTGGTATCAAATTTAAGCTATCTATGTATAATGGTGAAGTGAATGTAGAGAGGCTGGAAAATTGGGTTCGTCAGTTGGAGGTCTATTCCAGAATTAAAAACCTTCAAGATGATGATACAAAGATACAACTATCTTCCTTGATATTGTAGGGTGAAACACTAGTATGGTGGGAAGCCAAGACACAAGATGAGACTAAAAAACATGGTGACATCTTACTATATTGGTCTGATTTCATTGCTACAATTAAAACACAATTTTACCCTCAAGAATATATGCAAAAAAACATCATGAATTAGTATAACTTCAGATAACTTAAGGGTCAAAGTGTGAAACATTACAACCAAGAATTTAGAAAAAGAGATCTTATGTTAGGCGTTGATTTACATTCACAAGATAAATTGCTAAAGTATATGGGGGGTTTACATAGCTACCTAATACATACTATCCTATGTTCAATCCCACTAGCCTAGATGAGGTTTGTGTGCAAGCCACCCAGCTTTAGGTAAGAGGGAAAAATATTCCAGAAGAGGGTAAAAATAAGCCATTTAAGGGTGGAGAGAAAGGAAAGGGAAAAACAAATGCATCCATTAAAAAGGAAGGAAATAAAATGACATGAAAACATTTTTCAAAAGAGAGTCATGATGAATACCACCATTTGAAGCTTCATCTAGAGATGAGGCCCAAGAAATTCAATAGCAAAGGAAAAAAAAAAAAAACAGTTACAACCAACCAAAAGGATTTGGGATCTGACTCGGGTGATGAAAAACAAATTACAATGATGGGTATGAAAGGAAAAGAATCCATTGCTAGCACTAGTTCATCAAATTGTCACACTAGTACTCCAAATGAAGAAACAAGAATTGAATTATTTCATGTGAGGGTTATTTCAAAACATACAAAAATTGACACACCATTTTATAGTGGATCTCTTATTAGGAGTTCATAAATTTTGCTCAAAATTGAAACTTACATGATTGGGTTAAAACTAGGATGGTTGCATAGATCTCGTCTTGCTGATTCCGATGCCATGAATGGTTCAAAATACTGATGTCATTTGAGGGAGATATCGCGTTCTGATCAAAATCCCAAACAGGTAAAATTTACGATAGGGTTGACTGGGATGCCCAGTCAGTAGGGTGAATGTACAGTCATCAAAAAGGAATATTCTTAAGAATATTCATTTTCTTTGGGCTACTCAGTGGATGAAAATTCACACTGTTCTATTCGTCGAATGAGATTGTACGTTGGTTGAAGGGCCAATTGGGGGTGACACGTGGCTAGCCCTGAGGCTGCTACGTGTCCCCCAAATGGTGTATTAAAATTATTATGGAGGCCAAAGGAGTCGAACCCTCGACCTCTGGTAGAGAAAGCACCCACCACACCACCCACGCTATGCAATGAATCTTAACATTCAATGGTCAAGGCTTATTGTATTGCAATATGGTGTGGGGGTTGGGGACCGCCGACATTCCCAACCCGCCAGCGGTCCCCCACATGTGTTCACATTACAACGTAAATTCAAACCATTAATGTTATCACCTGAAGGTTAAAAAATAACCTTTGACATTTAAAATTCCACAAACCTTGTCACATTCCATGTTTAAAGATGTAACCACTACCGCGTAGTCTCCACTAACCACTACGTTCAACCCGGAGTTAAAACCTTATTCCATGGTTTATGTCGTGGTTCCGCCAAGTGTTATGGTGAGGGCCGGGGTTGGGGTGCACATGTGGCCATCCTAACCATAACATTGATTACCATAGTTAGTTCTGGCGGGATTTTTGGCAGCGTGACCAAATTTGGGTAGAGTTGGATATTTTGACTCCAGTTAAGTGGAGTCCTCCACATTTAGTGGAGATTTTCTAAGTGTAACTAGGAAAATGAATAGGAGACTCAATTTTCGCCCATTCAAAGGGAATGAAGAGTCATTTTTGACCAATTGGAGCATTCTGGAGCCATTGGTGCAGACAAAAATTCCATTAGAGTCCTGTAACTAGATTTATTTGCAAAATTTTGAGCATAATGAAAGATGGACATGCCATTGGGAGCTGGACCAACAAATGTAGCCCAGGAGTGGTGAACTGCTTCATCATGCCTGCTGTGTAAATGTTATGTGGTGACTTATTTCTTTGTTTTACACTGTTGTTCAGTGTTATTTGTGCTTATTTCATATTTCTAATTCACTAAAATAATCTATAATTCATGGTTAAAATCCTCAATCCTTAAGAAAACTAATGAGACAAGTATGCACATGTTTATAAACTGAAAAGACACTTAGCACAACAAAACCAATACAGTCCTATCAGATCATATTGGTATTAGAGCTAGAGTTTTATTCTTTGGTGTTGTTTTTTGCAAAGTATTTTTTAATTGTTTTCAAGTTTTAGATGCTTACAAGGCTCAAGCTCAAAAGAGGAGAAGGAAAATTGGTGGGAGAAGAAGGGTATCAAGAAGAGCCAAAGCAAAGGAGAGCAATATTTCCACGATCTCCACCACCTAGTTCACCTCTTAAGGAAGCAAAAGATAAATTAAGCATGTCTCATAGAGAAGAAGAAATCCATGAAGAAGTTGATCCCAAAGAGGAAGAAAGAGCGTTTAGGAAAGCATTCCTTGACATGGCTGAGATGGCTATAATCCTTTATCAAGAAAGGAATGAGATTCTGGAAGGAGAAGGATCCAAAATTCAAAAGGAAGGACAAGGATCTTCAAGAGGTCACAATGATAAAGATAAGTCAAAGAAGGGCAATGAAGGAAATGGAAGCAATGGAGAGCCATCATCCTCACCCTCATCATCATCATCCTCTACTTCATCTTTAGTACATCAGCCACACAAGTCAAAGAACACTCGTAAAAGTCCTTTTTTAAAACTTGATGTTAAGTTTGAATTGCCAATGTTTAATGGTGAAGTCAATGCAGAAAAACTTGATAACTATTTTACGCAATTGGAGGTCTATTTGAGAATCTAGAACCTTCAAGATGATGATACCAAAATCCAATTAGCTTCATTGAGAATGGAAGGTGCAACACTTCTTTGGTGGGAAGCCAAGACAAAGGAGGAGATCAAGAAACATGGTAAGATTATTCTGTCATGGTAAGATTTCATTGCTGAAATAAAACAACAGTTTTATCCATTAGATCATATGCAGAAAGGCATAATGAACTGGCAAAACTATAGGCAATTGAAGGGACATAATGTGCAAGAATTCACCCAAGAATTTTAGGAGAAGAGCTCTCTTATTAGGGGTAGATTTGCAGAGCCAAGATAATTTTCTCAAGTACATTGGAGGCTTACATAGCTACCTAAAACATACTATTCTCATGTTTAACCCCACAAATCTAGATGAAGTATGTGTTTAGGCCACACATCTAGAAGCTAGAGGGAAAAACATTTTTGAAGAGGGTAGGAAGAAACATTTTAAGGGTAAAAAAAAAGAGAAGACCTCAAAAGGTAAAAGAAAAAAGAATGCATCTGCTAAGAAATAGGGATAAAAATTGGTTTCTAAACATTGTTCAAAAGAAGGCCATGATGAAACTCATTGTTGGAAATTACATCCTCAAATGAGGCCAAAGAAATACAACAAAAAAGGGAAACAGAAAACTGCAGCTACAACTCAACATGATTTAGGAGATGATTCAGGTGATGAATCTAATATTACAACCATGGGATTGAAGAACATGAAGGGAAAATAAATTGAAACTAAACCCAGTACTAGTCCATCAAACTGTCACATACATGCTCCAAATGAAGAAGAAAGAATTGAACTGTTTCATGTGAGGGTCATATCCAAACATACCAAGATTGACACATTTTTTGATAGTGGGTGACAAGAAAACTTAATCTCCAAATACTTGGTCAAGAAACTTAATCTTGAGACCATTCCACATCCAAAACCATATCCATTAGGTTGGATTTGTAAGGATGCAAATTTACAGGTTTCAAAGAAGTGTATATTGCAGTTTGTAATCACTGCAAATTTTGTTGACATAATTGAATTAGATGTGGTTCTGCTTGACATAACAAGTATTGTGTTGGGGAGTCCTTACTTGTATGATAAGAAAGTGATCTTCCATTGCCGTGAGAACAAATATCATTTATTCAAATATGGAAAAGAGTACATTGTTAGAGAACATTGCAAGAAGACCAACATTGCTATGGTAAATGCTGGACAGGTAAAGAGGCTGGTAAATTCAAGTAAGAATTTTTTTTCTTCTAATGATTAAGCCTAAATTTGATGTTAATCATGAATCATTTGAGGGATGTGATCCTAAGTTGAAATCATATTTATATGATGTAGTTAATGCACATCATGGGATGTTTCAGGAGCCAACAAGATTGTCTCCAAAAAGAGAGATTCAACATGAGATTTAGTTGCAACAAGATTGTCCTCTTCCAAACATCGGTATGTATCACATGTATATAATGGAGAATGTTGAAATATATATGCAAATAAAAGAGATGTTGTACAAAGGAATCATAAGACCAAGCACCTCGCCATGCATTTTACCCATAATCTTGATTCCAAAAAAAATGGGACTTGGCACATGTGTGTAGACTTCAGAGCTTTGAACAAGATTACGGTAAATAATCGTTACCCACTCCCAAGGATAGATGATTTGCTTGATCAGATGAAAGAAGAATTTTTTTTCACTAAGTTAGATTACGAAGTGGATATCATCAAGTAAGAATTGTAGAAAGTGATTTAGGGAAAACCGCATTCAAAACCAAACAAGGACTCTTTGAGTGGTTAGTTATGCCATTTGGTTTGTGTAATGCACAAAAAACTTTCATGTGTGTTATGGATAGTGTTTTTCATCCATTCCTTGATGACTTTGTGATTGTGTAATTAGATGACATATTGATTTTCAGCAAAACAAGAGAATATCATGTCTTGCATGTGAATATAGTGCGTGATGTTTTGAAGAAAGAGAAATTGTTTCTTAAGATGTCAAAGTGTGAGTTTGGAAAGAATTCTTTGGTTTATTTGGGATATATTGTAGGAGGAGGAGAGATGAGAATTTATCCTTATAAAGTGGAAGGCATTGTGAATTGGCCCACACCCAAAATAGTAACCGAGGTAAGAAGTTTCTTAGGTGCAGCTCAATATTGGAGAAATTTTATTGCTAACTTTTCTTCCATCGCAGCTCCTATGCACGCAGTGAAAAGTGTGAAGAAATGCTTCCAATGGGGAGGAAAACAACATCAAGATTTCAAAGCTTTAAAACACAATATTATTTCAGCTCCAGTTCTTGCATTACCAAATTTGAGACAACCATTCGAGATTCAAACCGATGCTAGTGATTATGCCATGGGCACAGTTCTTTTGCAGCATGGTAAGCCTACCACTTTTCATTCTGAAAAATTTAATGGTGTTGTGAAAAATGATCCTACATATGACAAAGAACTATATCCCTGGTACAAAGTGTCAAGAATTTGAACACTACTTAATGGGTAAAGAGAGTATTGTGCATACCGATCACCAACCATTACAGTACTTGTAGTCGCAAACAAAATTGCAACAATCAAGATATTTCAGGTGGATTGGATTTCTTCAACAGTTTCACTTGGTTATAAGGTACAAGAAAGGATTTTCAATAAAGTTGATGATATGCTTTTAAGATAAATCATTAGCACATCTACTTTACTCAAATATTATTCTATTTTTCATGAGAGTTACATAGAGAAATCTGCACATGATTTTGATTTTCAAGATGTGTATGCTAGTTTGAGTGAAGGGAATCAAGTTGAAGAAAAAGATTATCACATGCATAAAAATTCGTTGTTTCATTTAGGCAAGCTGTGTATACCACAAGGAGAGAGGCTAAGTGTCATGAGAGAATCTCATTCATCTCTTATTGCTAGACACTTTGGGGTAAGCAAAATAGTGGCGCATCTATATAGGTATTACTATTGGACTCACATGGTAAATAGTGTGTCGCGTTTTATAAGAGGTTGTTCTATGTGTGCCACAAGTAAGCCTAGTAATAGGAATCTTGGGTTGTAAACGCCACTACCAGTACCATCAAGGCCATGGGAGAGCGTCTCCATGGACTTTGTTGGAGGTATACCTATGTCAAGGAAAAAACATGATTATCTTTATGTAGTTGTGGATAGATTCAGTAAAATGTGTATACTTATGCCATGTAAGAAA
Organism: Pinus albicaulis; assembly: GCA_034641835.2. Lineage (NCBI taxonomy): Eukaryota > Viridiplantae > Streptophyta > Pinopsida > Pinales > Pinaceae > Pinus > Pinus albicaulis. The sequence continues at coordinate 766,558,208 of CM076583.1, read as the reverse complement.
ACCATTACTGCTAAAAAACTGTTGAACTTTATTTTCAACATGTTTGGGTTCATTTTGGATTTCCAACCTCTATTTTTAGTGACATGGATTCCATGTTCATTGGGAAATTTTGGTCCAATATATGGAAGATGATGGACACAAAGTTGAAAAAGAGTACTTCTTTTCATCCGCAAATCAATGGACAAGCCGAGGTGGTGAAAAAAGACATTATGCAGGTATTGAGAGGATATTGCAACAAAAATCCTAAGTTGTGGGATGAGAAATTGCATTACATTCAACACACTTATAATAGAGCAAAGCACTCTTCAACTCAAACATCACCTTTTGAAGTATGCTTTGGGTATTTTCCAAAATTTCCATTAGACTTCATATTTGGAAAGGATATTGCAATAGATGGCCATAGTGATATTGACAAGGCTCGAAATTTCATTGACAAAATTCAGATTATACATCAACAGGTTCAAGAATAGCTTGAGAAAAGTCAAAGAAAATACAAAGAGAGGCATGAAAAACATAGAGTTGATCACAATAATCAAGAGGGAGATGAGGTATGGTTGCACATTAGCAAAGAAAGGATGCAAGGGGAAGGTAAAAATCTCAAACCCATTCGATATGGTCCCTTCAAGGTCATAAAGAAAGTTGGTAATAATGCATTTCAACTTGACTTGCCTTTATATATGAAAATGTATTCAATTGTTAATGTTGAAAAATTACGTTTGTATGAGCCACCTTTGATAGATGATCAAGGAAGTGATGTTCAACTGCCTTCTATTGAATAATTCTAGCCATAATTTCTAGATGAGCTCAAGGAAGATACAATTCTTGATAGGAGGACATGAACATCTAAGAGGGGGAGTGTTGACTACCTTCGAGTTGGGATCAAAGGCACTAAGCCAAGCAAGGAAAAGTGGATGGAGGTTGGAAAGGTGAGGGATTTGTACCCTCATCTACTGAATAGGTAATCAAGTCTTTTGGGGTCCAAAAGCTTTCCAATGGGGAGGAGTGATCAGGAGTTCATAAGTTTTGCTCAAAATTCAAAGTTACATGATTGGGTTGAAACCAGGATGGTTGCATAGATATTGTCTTGCTAATTCCCACGCCCAGAATGATTCAAAAAACAGATGTTGTATGAAGGATATATTGCGTTCTGATCGAAATCAAAAATAGGTAAAATTTGTGACAAGGTTGACTGGGATGCCCAATCAACAGGGTGGATGTACAGTTAGCAAAAAGGAATATTTCAAAGAATATTCATTTTCTCTAGGCCAATCAGTGGATAACAAGTGGAACCATTCTATTCGTTGAATGAGATTGTATGTTGGTTGAAGAGCCAATCAGGGGGTGACACGTGGCCAACCCTGAGGTCGCCACGTGTCCCCCAAATGGTGTATTAAAATTATTTTGGAGGTCGTAGGAGTTGAACCTTGGACCTCCGATAGAGAAAGCACCCACCACACCACGCACCCTACGCAATGAATCTAACATTCAATGGTCAAGGCTTATTTTTATGGTGTATTGAAATATAGTGTAGGGGTTGGGGACTGTCGGTGGTCCCAACCCGCCAGCGGTCCCCCATATGTGTTCACATTACAACATAAATGCAAACCATTAATGTTATCACCCGATGGTTAAAATGTAACCTCCAACCTTTAATATTCCACAAACCTTGTCACATGCCATGTTTAAAGTTGTAACCACTACCGCACGGTCTCTGCTAACCACTATGTTCAACCCAGAGTTAAAACATTATCCTGTGGTTTATGTTGTGGTTTCGCCGACCGTTACGGTCGGGGCCGGGGTTAGGGTGCGCATGTGGCCACCCTAACCATAACATTGATTGTAACGGTTAGTTCTGGCGGTATTTCTGGAAGTGCACCCAAATTTGGGCGGAGTTGGCTATTTTGACTCCAGTTAAGTGGAGTCCTCCACATTTAGTGAGATTTTCTAGGTGTAACTGGGAAAATGAGTAGGAGACTCAATTTTCACCCATTCAGAGGGAATGGAGAGTCATTCTTGACTAATTGGAGCATTCTTGAGCCATTTTTGTAGAGAAAATAACCATTAGAGGCCTGTAACTACATGTATTTGAAACATTTTGAGCATAATGAAAGATGGAAATGCCATTGGGAGCTGGACCAGTAGATGTAGCCCAGGAGGGGTGAACTGGTTCATCATGCCTACTGTGTAAATGTTATGTGGTGACTTATTTCTCTGTTTTACACTGTTGTTCAATGTTATTTGTGCTTATTTCATGCTTCTAATTCACTAAAATCATCTATTATTCATCGTTAAAATCCTCAATCCTTCAGCAAACTAATGAGAAAAGTATGCGCATGTTTATAAACTAAAAAGACACTTAGCAAAACAAAACTAATACAGTCTTTTCAGATCAGTCTCAAGTAAACTTGGTATCTGAAGACTTAGTCAAGAAACTTAATCTTGAAACCATTCTTCATCTTAAACCATATCCATTGGGTTGGATATGCAAGAACAGAAATTTTCAGGTTACAAGAAAGTGTATTCTTCGGTTTGCAATCACAACAAACTTCATTGGCGAAGTTGAATTAGATGTTGTACTGCTTGGTATTTCAAGAATTTTTTTGGGCAGTCCTTACCTCTATCATAGAAAAGATATCCTCTATAGCCATGAAAATAGGTATCGCTTGTTAAAAAATGGTGCGGAGTATATTGTGAGAGCTCATCGCAAGAAACTAAATCTTTAAATTGTTAATGCTAGGAAAATGAAAAGACTAGTGAATTAAAGAAAGAATTTTGTGCTTCTTATCATTAAACCAAAGAATTATGTTGATTGTGAAGCATTCAAAGGTTGCAATCCAAAGTTGAAATCTGATTTGATTAAATTGGTTAATGAAAATAATGAGATGTTTTAGGAGCCAAAGGGGTTACCTCCCAAGAGGGTAATCTAGCATGAGATACAGTTGTAGCAAGATTGTCCTCTTCCTAACGTTGGAATGTACAGAATATCAGTGATGGAGAGTGGTGAAATCAAAAAGAAAATCCAATATTTGTTGGACAAAGGGATCATCTGACCAAGTACTTTTCCATGCGTGTCACCTATTGTGTTGGTGCCAAAGAAGGATGGAACATGGTACATGTGTGTAGATTTCCATGCATTGAACAAGATTATGGTAAAGAACCGTTATCCACTTCCTAGAATAGATGATTTACTTTATCAATTGAAATATGCAAAGTATTTTACTAAGTTGGACTTCAAGAGTGGCTACTATCAAATTAGAATTGTTGAAGGTGACATTTGGAAGACGACATTCAAAACAAATCAAGGTTTATTTGAATGGCTTGTAATGCCTTTTGGTTTATGTAATTCTCCTGCTACCTTCATGCATGTGATGAATGATGTTTTATAGCAATTTCTTGATGATTGTGTAATATTCTACTTAGATGATATATTAATTTTCAGTAAATCACTTGATTAACATGTCATGCATGTAAGAAAGTACTTGATGTCTTAAGGAAATAAGAGTTGTTTTTTAAGATGTCAAAATGTGAGTTTGGTCAAACTTCTTTGGTGTACTTGGGGCATATTTTTGGAGGAGGTGAGTTGAATATAAGCCCCTCTAAGGTTGAGGTCATTATGAATTGGCCAACACCCAGGTCAGTCACTGAGGTAAGAAGTTTTTTGGGAGCAAACCAATATTGGAGGAAGTTTATTGCCAATTTCTCTTTTATCGCAACTCATTTAATTGCATTGAGTAGTGTGAAAAAGGTCTTCCTATGGGGAGGCAAGTAGCAAAAATCATTTGATGCTTTGAAATAAAAGATCAGTTCAGCCCCAGTACTTGCATTACTGGACATGAGACAACCCTTTGAGATTCAAACTAATGCAAGCGACTATGCCATGGGCGCAGTCCTTATGCAACATGGTAAGCCCATTTCATTTCATTCAGAACTTTTAGGGGTGCAGTGCTCAACTATCCTACTTATGACAAGGAAATTTATGCATTGGTTCAAAGTGTGAAAAAGTGGAAACACTACTTTATGGGAAAGGAAACCATCATACACGTCAAACAAAAACCATTGCAATACTTGCAATCAAAAACTAAGTTTTAGCAGTCAAGGCACTTTCAATGGATGGGTTTCTTACAACAATTCCACTTGGTCATCAGGTATAAGAAAGGTATTTACAACAAGGTTGATGATATGCTCTCTAGGCCTAGTATTAGTGCAACTACTTTACTCAAGCATAATTTTTTTTTGCATGAAATTTATGTTGAGCAATATGCGTGTGATAATGACTATCAAGATGTTTATGCAAGCTTGAGTTAATGCAACCAAGTAGAGGAATTGGATTACCATGTACATAATAACTTGTTGTATCATTTGGGTAAGACTTTTATTCCACAGGGGGATAGATTGAATTTCATAAGGGAAGCACACACTTCTCTTATTTCTGGACATTTTGGTGTAAGCAAAACATTGGCACATCTTCAGAGGTATTGTTATTGGCCGCGTATGCTTGAAAGTGTGTCATGTTTCATTATGTGTAGTCATTAAGCCTAGCAATAGGAAGTTAGGATTATACACACCACTTCGTGATCCTTTTACATCCATTGGAGAGTGTTTATGATGGATTTTTTATGAGTTCTTCCTTTGTCAAAAAGAGGTCATGATTATTTGTATGTAGTTGTGGATAGGTTAAGCAAGATGTGTATACTAATTCCATGTAAAAAGAAAACACAGCTGAAAAAATAGCTCACTTATTCTTTCATCATGTTTGGGTTCATTTTGGTTTGCCCACATCCATTGTTAGTGATCGATATTCTCAATTTGCTGCTAATTTTTGGTCAAGTTTGTGGGACTTGATGGACACGAAGTAGAAGAAGAGTACAACCTTTCATCCGCAAATAGATGGTCAAACCGAGGTGGTCAATCGAACGGTCATATATCTTCTTTAAGGATACTGCAACAAGCATCCTATGTTGTGGGATGAAAACTTTCACTACATTTAGCATGCTTACAACCGTGCAACACAATCCTCTACACAAACATCACCATTTGAGGCATGTCTTGGATGCTTGCCTAGATCGCCATTGGATTTAATTTTTGGGAAGGATGTTGCTATTGATGGCCATAACGACATAGATAAAGCCAAGAAGTTCATAGAACAAATCCAATTGATACATCAAACAGTTCAATTTATCATCTTGAAAAGAGATCAGGAAAGTACAAAGCAAGGCACGACAATCATCATGTTGTTCACAAGTTCCATATTTGTGACGAATTTTGGCTTCACATTAGAAAAGAGAGGCTTCAAGGGGAAGGTAAAAAACTGAAACTAATCCATTATGGTCCTTTAGAATTTTGGAAAATATTGGTGAAAATGCCTTCAAGTTAGGTTTTCCTTCATACATGAAAATTTACTATGTTGTTAATGTTGAGAACTTGAGGTTGTATGAGTCTCCATTGATTGAATATCAAGGAGTATAGGTTCATATTCATTCTATTGAATAATTTTCTCCTGAATACCTTGATAAGCTTCAACAAGACACCATTCTTGACAGAAGAACAAGGACATCAGAAAGAGGGAGTGTCGACTACCTTAGTGTGGGGCTCAAACGTACAAATCCTTCTAAGGAAAAATGGATCGATATTGGAAAGCTGAGGGAAATGTACCCTCATCTACTAAAAAACTAAAAGTGATCTTTTGGGGTCCAAAAGTTTCTAGTGGAGAGGCATGATCAGGTGCTAAAAATTATGCTCAAAAATCAAAGTTTCCAGATCAGTTTGGAACCTGAACGACCACATATATCTCGTTGTTCTGAATCCGGTGCAACTCATTTCACGTAAAAATCGACACCTTATGCTCCCAGAAATGCGTTCTGTCCACTTTGTCAAATAGGAAAATTTTTGAAAAAAACAAATTGCAGGGATAACCGAGTCAGCAATCCATACTGCTAACTGGGCATGCACAATGGAAGATTGACTTGGTCAAAGGGTTTTTTCCATCTAATGGTGTGATGCCAAGTGGCATTTCATCATTGGTTCATTAGTGGTTGAATTTTATTGGTTGGGCATGTGGCCAACCACATGCTTCTGCGTGGCCCAACCAGAGGCTGCCACGTGGCAACATTGGAGGCCAAAAAATATTTGGTTAAGTATGAATGGAGAAAGCAGGGGTCAAACCCGCAACCACAGAGCAAAAAACAACCAACCTTATCATCGCACCCGCTGCCATGGTTCTTAATAACTTATGGTTTCATTATGATTTTATTATATAATACGTGGCGCATTGGGGGAGGGGGGCAGGGTCTATCCCCAGACTTGATCACAGCCAAAGGTGGGAGCACGTGCAGAAGGCTAGCTCCACGGCCTTGCTTGTAATAATAATATACCATGTAGCTATCGAATGTGACCATGCCAATCGAGACTGTGATGGAGCCGGAACTGTGGACTCCTAACCGTTCGGTGCCAACACTGCCACAAAGACCATGAATCTGCCATGTGTCCGAAACCAGAGTTAATTCTACTGGTTAGCCTAATTGCAGATGCCTATTTAAAAATAGTTTATTCAACCATATTATATATGGTTAGAAATATGGTTTTTAGGCTTCATTGGGAAAATTAGCGCGACTACAATTTCACCCGATTTTCAGAAAAATCGGTGCTCAGTTAGCTAGAGTCCAGGAAAAATTGTAGGATCGTGCCATATTTTGAGGAATTTGTGGAAATAATAGTGGATCAACTATGGGAATTCATAACTTCTCCATTTTTTGGCCAAATTCGATGCAGAAAGAGGTTACATCACCATTTTTGGGCATTCTGGAGCCGATGGAACATGTTTCATAGCTATTTGAATAGTGTAAACACATGTAATCACAATTTTGAGCATAATATAAGAGGTCCAAGCTATTGGATGCTGGACCAAGAAGATGTAGCCCAGGTAGGGTGAACTCCTTCATGATATTGTCTTGTGTGACTATTTATGGTGATGTTCATATCTGTTAGTCGTTGTTGTTAAATGTTTTGTTTATGTTAATTTGCTTATGAAATTCACATTAAAACACATAATAAATCATATTAAACTTGCAATTAAACTCATCATCCTCAAGAACTTTCTTTAAATTCTGAATTGGATCTTAGCATAGCAAAACTAATATTCCCATTCAGATCCAATTGCTGCATAAGTAAATCATTGATAGTTTAACCTTACTATACTACAATTAATACCATGCCTATACAAACTGTTTGAAGTAAAATCGATCCCATACATTGGCATGCACTAAAAGACAAATACTTGATAATATAGACTGAATGTGATGGTTAATGAACAAATAGGTTGCATTGATCCCTGTGTGGTTGTTGAACAAAAATCTCAGGAAACATTGAGTAGAATGTGGAGCATTGTTGTATGTTATGTGAGAGCGTGAATTACTGTATGTAATTATGTGTGTGCTTAAGGTGAAGTATGGATGAGAGCTAATATTTCGCTGAGACTAATTGAGGGTCGATAGCAGAATTAGTGGAGCATTAAAGTGTGTAGTACATAAAAGAGGCACAGATAAGAGAGGAAGGATTTGTTTCTAATAGTAGGTCAAGTCTTTATATTTCTATATCATTTATTTCTTAATTTGAAAATTGGCGGGGTGAACTCCTTCATCATGTTGTGCTGTGTGACTATTTATGGTCATGTTCATGTCTGTTAGACGTTGTTGTTCAATGTTCTGTTTATGTTAATTTGCTCATGAAATTCACATTAAAACACATAATAAATCATATTAAACTTGCAATTAACCTCATCATCCTCAAGCACTTTCTTTAAATTCTGAATTGGATCTTAGCATAGCAAAACTAATATTCCCATTCATATCCAATTGTTGCATAAGTAAATCATTGATAGTTTAACCTTATTATGCTACAATTAATGCCATGCCTATACCAACTGTTTGAAGTAAAATCAATCCCATACATTGGCATGCACTAAAAGAAAAATATTTGATAATATAGACTGAATGTGATGATTAATGAACATATAGGTTGCATTGATCCCTGTGTTGTTGTTGAACAAAAAATTCAGGAAACATTGAGTAGAATGTGGAGCATTGTTATATGTTATGTGAGAGCGTGAATTACTCTATGTAATTATGTGTGTGCTTAAGGTGAAGTATGGATGAGACTTTGCTGAGACTAATTGAGGGTTGATAGTAGAATCAATGGAGCACTAAAGTGTGTGGTATAGAAAAGAGGCACAAAGAAGAGAGGAAGGATTTGTTTGTAATAGTAGGTCAAGTCTTTATATTCCTATATCATTTATTTCTTAATTTGAAATTTGCAGGAAATGTAGGAAATTTGGTTGAAGCAGGTTGGTGTCTACATCTTTAGGAGGCTGGTACCTCTTGGAAAGTGGTGGCTTGTTATTTTCAAGGGGGTAGGGGACTCCTGTGAGTGGGTACTCAAAAACAACAATAACAAACAAATTGGTGGTTTTTCCCATTTTAGTTTTGACAATAAATCTCTGTGTGCATGTATGGATGTTACTTGTGTCGATGATGTATTCTTATGAGAGTGATTTATTCTATTTTATATGCATTTAATTACAATATCTCATATTGATTATTGTTAAGTTAAAAGAGATTGAAAGTTAAAATTTACATCCATCACTGATACCTCCCTCCCTTCTCATTAATTCCTTATTCCAACACTTCATTGACCTATTTGCGAATTTTTTTGGTGTTTACTTTTAGAATTCACGTGTCCAAATTAGGCCAAAATTTTAAATCAAGCTCTTTGTTCTCAAAATTTTTGTTATAAAGTCCCAAATTTGAAATCAATTCGAACATCAAAATCAAACCCATACCAAGAAAAATCGCACTATATTTTTACATTGGGACCAATATTTGAATCAATCCTGCCCTTATTTATAATGGTGTTCAAAGGTCCTAATTTCCTTCATTAGCAAAGATTCGTGATTAATTCTTCGCTCATTACAATATCTTCACATGAATGGAAATTTAACAAATTCAAATTCGCATATCTTAAGTATGTAGGTAATGTATACCTTTTTATATTCCTTTGAATATAATTTACTCACACCATATGATCAAGCCACCACCTTTTAATATGAGTGATTAAATGATTCCCAAAGTATGAGTTATAATAACACATGCCATGTGGATGTGATAAATGTTGGTTGGATAGGTAATTGTCATGATTTTATATTTATCCATATTAAATAATATTCAAAATAACATACTTAATATTTTGGTGATGAATATCACTTTGCAAGTAAGTTTTTTTCACTGAGTTGAAACCCACCTTAGGAGTTTACAATCAAGACTAAAGAGTGTGTCTTAGATAATTTAGCATATAGCAAAAATATGGGCTAATATTCTATAAAGCTCACAAACTTATATATTTCAAACTATTTAGAGAAAAAATTTATTTTTTAATTTATTTAATATTGTATTTTAATCATTTATTCTCTTTTGGTCATGCTAAAATTTTGCATGAAATACTATCTAGCTTCCAAGGAACGTGGGAATTAAAGAACAAAATTCCTCAAGGAATATCAATTGCAGATCAATAGTAAAATATTATCATATTAGAAGATCATTGTTGAGGAGGTAAATCCCCTCTGCGGATAGAGGCGATCCCTACTAGCCCAGCAGGGGTCTAGCAACAATCATCAAATGTTACAGGGCAAGTTCCTAGTTACGAATAAAATACCAAAGATGGAGGCCTACCTGGAATCCAATGCTATGATCTGTAGAAGAGAGCATTCCCGTTCCTCAGCCTAGGCAGATCACGATCCTCCCACGATCTCCGTGGATGGACACCTGCACATGCAAGAAACAACATGAATACAAGCATAAAATCCATAATACGCAACTATATATCAGTCAGAAAGGATATAACTCGTTATTAACATAAGTGAAAACAGAGTGGAACCATAACCGTAATCATTCATTAAATAACAATCGAAAGAGAATACAACCAATGTTCTGACGTCGCGGTCTCCTTTGGATGGGTCTCCAGTCGTTCACGTCTCGCAAAGCCCGCCAGGGAAAGGGCAAACCTCTCTAGAGTCTCTCGACGATAGTCTCCTTACTTGAGTTGGCCTTAAGGGAAGAAAGAGGGCTCTTATAGCACAAAGGCTCTTGGGAATTTGGAGATTCAAAGCTTAGGCACTTCAAGACTAGCTTGCAATGGAATTGAGCAGGCTTTTATAGATGGGGAAGGAGGGAGTTGGGATCCCTATTATTGTGGGATTGGCCCTATCAACAAGGAAGGTTCCATGGGAGGTGGCAAACTACTTCCCTTCCATGGAACTCCTGCAGCCAAACCTCCCAACTCAAGATAGGCAATGGTTTCTGAGTTTGTTGAAACACAAATTACGCCATCTTTATTTAAAAAAACACTACTTAAATTGGCTGGCGCGACTGCTGCTCTGGGATAAAGCACCAGTTGGTGTGGCCTCTTTGTAGGATTTTCCTCATTGGCGCGAGTGATGAACTGTCTGCCCGCGCCAATGCAAAAAGAGATGTTTTCATGATTTTTTACAAGGAGATGCCTTTAGGGCAATTGAAGCTCATGTTTAGAGGAATGCATTGATGATGATTTCAAGGCATGAAAATGTTCACAGGTCACGAAATGGGTCCTCCATTGTGCGGGACGGGGAATGGTAGGGACGGTGATAGATTACTGTGTAATAGATGCCCCCTAAAGTATGAGGTCTGAGAGAGAGAGGGGTGAAATTCTTTACGAGAACATGTTCAACTGAAGCTCCGTCGTCGGAAGACCTGCATAGAAAAATACAACTGATATCTCAAGTACATGATGTATATGCGGTATGGGCGCAGCCATCTGAAACAGAGTACACTATAATCCAGATCCAGGGTATGGGCGCAACCATCCAGCGAGGATCAAATAAAGAGACTCAGGTATGGTCGCAGCCATCCAATCAGTGAGTCATATACATAATGATAATAATCCACAATCGCAGCCTGGATTACAACAGACATAATCCAGGATCTTGCGCTCCATATCGACCCAAACAAAGTACAAGTTCAAGCATGCGAATATGTGAGCTGAAGTCGAACATGCAAGAACATCATCTGATTACCAACCAATGATGAGAGCTGTTAACAGATGCGAGAGGAACCACCAATAATGACAATGGCCCTCAAGGTACTACAGGTACAATCTACGGTGTGCGAATCAATGAGTTGGCGTCGAACACCCGCAGAATCATTCGATCGGAGGCCAATGATGAAAAACCCACGTCGAATGCGACGAACCTGCCATTGAGGCATGAAGGCTCCAAGGTACCATAAAGGAGTCTCTAGATCAACTTCCTGGATAATGAGCTGAAGTTGACAGGAAATGACCTTGATCGAAGGTGGGCCATAATGTTTCCCACATCATTGACACGAGACAGAGGAACATGATGTTTTGTTATGAATCAGGATCATATGAGAATCAGAGGAAGGTTGATATTCGCAGAGGCCAACTTCTCTTGAACATATAAACGACACGACAGTGGACTTGGAAGTATTTGACATCAACGGATCAGAGGTCATGGTGACGAGGCAATGAGCAGATGAGGGGTCAAAAGGGATTATCCAAACCAACGGAGGCAAAGTGAAGAAACGAGATGAGATGTCCCCAACCCGACACGAATGCAGACAAGTGCCATGTTCAAGAGCGACATACTGCCGACGACAATGACGATGGTTCCATTTTTCCCCACCATTTTTGGCGAGTACCCCAATTATTTTTTATAACAAGCTTGAAGGGGATAGAATATGCTCGTAATATAAGTCCGCCCTTCGGGCGAATCCATCCTAGTGCATTTAACAAGTCCTAGGAAGGAGGAACTCGGAGAACGTCATTTCGACTGGATCTGATGTCATCAGGGTTTGACAAGTCTGACAAAGGGAGAACTCGGCGTCTTTTCATGTTTAGAGAGTTTGAAAAGACAGCAGAAAAGTAAACTCCACAGGTCCCTTTTTGTAAATAGTTCCTCAGATCTGAAAAGGTAGAAAACAATATCCGAGAAAACCTCCTAGTCACGATAGGCTAGGGTATTCCTTTTTCGTAATCAATCCATCCTAGCCCGAAAAAGGGGTAAACGTATACTGGGTAGATGTCGATTCATGTCCATTTTAACGAGATCAAAAAGACAAGGGCCTCGACAATATTTTCATGTTTAGAGAGTCAGAAAAGCGCTGAAAGATGACTCCGAAGTGACTTTTTCGTGTATTCACCGAGTCCGAAAAAGTATAAAATACAACTCGTTTCCATCGTTAAAGTCGCAAAAACCTGCTGCTGCACATACCAAGCAAGCGTAAAACCCATTTTCGACATAACATATTAAAGTATTTGATAAAAATAACTTTTTAAAACTCATTTTATGTCAAAAAGTTATAGATATGCCAAAATGGTAAAAATAAAATTACATTTACTATTCACCTTGGTAAAAAGCAGCAGTGGTCCATTTGGAGTGCAAAATTCTGACGGCGATTGCGACAGTTTCGGTTGACCATTCAGATTCTCGTCTGCTACAGGTAAGAGGCGCTTCCCTACTCTTCATTTCCATCCATTTTTTAATAGTTTTCCCTTGTGTATCAGCCCTCTGTGGCCACTCTTTGAAATTTTAGGGCTGCGCTCATTGGCGTGGGTATTGGGCACGGACCCGCGCCAATGGGCGCCTAAAAATTCGAGATTTTAATCAATTTGAATGAAATTTGAAGCCTACCAGAGATCTAATCAAGGGTTTATGACCATGTGGATGCAGGAAATCAAGCAAAATGGTGATTGAATGGAAAGAACGAGAGCATGGAGAAGAGGATGAACAGGCCATAGAAAGTGAGGCTTGCATGAATGCCCTCAAAAACTGTGGGCTGAAGAAGTTCTTCCTTACACCCTATCTACGAGCTCAGCCTGAGCTCCTCCAGTATTTGATCAGTATTTGGGATGAACATGAACAAGTGTTCAAGTTGCGAGATCAGGTATTGGAGCTGGAGGTTTTTGATGTGTTTTTCATCATTGGATTGTCTCGCAGAGGTCCGATCCCTGTCTTGACTGGAAGTAGACCATCTGGCGAGAAGATGGAAGAAGTGATGGCACGAGTGTGCCAAGGAGCACAAATGGGAGCAGGGAGCAAAAAGGTGGATATCCACACTATCCTCGATCTGGCATTGAGAGTTGTCCTACATACCATCACGCGGGCTGCAGGGTCGCAGGCACCGCACGAGGCCACAAAGGCCCAACTCCTGCTGGCCTCAGAATGCATGAGTCCTTATTGTTCGACTGGGAAACAGCAGTAACAATAAACATGAAAAGGCAGCTCACAAAATGCAAACAAGCTAAATTGAAATAGTTTGGCTATGGTTCCATCCTGGTATCATTCATTCTAGAACGCTTACCAATCTTCCAGGGCCAAGGGGCCATAGTAACAGATCCGATACCACGCGAGCCAAGAATGGCTCGCTGGGCAGCACTAATGACCAGAGCTAGAGGCGGCAAATAGATGTCCTGGAGGCCAGAGTTCTTTAGGTGGTTACGGCGCTAGTTGATTGTTGTGGAGGACTGGCCATATGCAGGAACTGACTTCACCGGAGACCCAGATCTCCCACTGCCAGAAGGAGATGACTGGGACGAGGAGTTGGGTAAGAACTCATGTTTTTGATTTTTATGTTTTTTTTTTTTTGTTAATACACATTCGTCCTAACACATTTTATATATGGATGCAGATGTGAGACCTGAGAGACCAGCTGGGATGTCTCCAATCTCACGGAGGACTCAGCTAGCCCCTGATCCTCAGGGAGAGGGCACCGGAGGAGAGGATTTGATCCAGAATCTTGAGGGCATTGCCCGAGGGATCCCGGACTATGCTCGACTGGCGGACGTACCGATGGCGTACCAGCATCATACAGTGGAGTTCCAAGTCGGATCCACCAAATCCTGAGACGCTTAGTGCGTGCAGTTACATGCTATCATGAGCACCATTAACAGATGCAGTAAATCCCCTCTGCGGATAGAGGCGATCCCTACTAGCCCAGTAGGGGTCTAGCAACAATCATCAAATGTTACAGCGCAAGTTCCTAGTTACGAATAAAAGACCAAAGATGGAGGCCTACTTGGAATCCAATGCTATGATCCGTAGAAGAGAGCGTTCTCGTTCCTCAACCTCGGCAGATCACGATCCTCCCACGATCTCCACGGATGGACACCTGCACATTCAAGAAACAACACGAATACAAGCATAAAATCTAGAATACGCAACTATATATCAGTCAGAAAGGATATAAATCGTTATTAACATAAGTGAAAATAGAGTGGAACCATAACCGTAATCATTCATTAAATAACAATCGAAAGAGAGTACAACCAATGTTCTGACGTCGCGGTCTCCTTTGGATGGGTCTCCGGTCGTTCACATCTTGCAAAGCCCGCCAAGGAAAGGGAAAACCTCTCTAGAGTCTCTCGACGATAGTATCCTTACTTGAGTCGGCCTTAAGGGAATAAAGAGGGCTCTTACAGCACAAAGGCTCTTGGGAATTTGGAGATTCAAAGCTTAGGCACTTCAAGACTAGCTTGCAATGGAATTGAGCAGGCTTTTATAGATGGGGAAGGAGGGAGTTGGGATCCCTATTATTGTGGGATTGGCCCTATCAACAAGGAAGGTTCCATGGGAGGTGGAAAACTACTTCCCTTCCATGGAACTCCCGCAGCCAAATATCCCAACTCAAGATAGGCAATGGTTTCTGAGTTTGTTGAAACACAACTTCCGCCATATTTATTTAAAAAACACTCCTTAAATTGGCTGGCGCGACTGCTGCTCTGGGACAGAGCGCCAGTTGGCGCGACCTCTTTGTAGGATTTTCCTCATTGGCGCAAGTGATGAACTGTCTGCCCGCGCCAATGCAAAAGGAGATGTTTTCATGATTTTTTACAAGGAGATGTCTTTAGGGAAATTGAAGCTCGAGTTTAGAGGAATGCATTGATGATGATTTCAAGGCATGACAATGTTCACAGGTCACGAAATGGGTCCTCCATTGTGCGGGACGGGGAATGGTAGGGACGGTGACAGATTACTGTGTAACAATCATAATGAGATAATATTAGTTAAATTAAAAGATTGTGTAACTACGTAAGAAAAAATAAAGTGGAAAACAAGAAAGATAGTTGGAGGAGAATAAATATCAATAGAAAATTATAGAGTATGCTGCCAAATTCCTTAATTCATATATATCTTCAAAATATCTAGTGAATTAATTCTAAAGGGAATTATTTGGTAAAGTGTAACATTTACATAGTTTGGGGTTGCACATAACATAACTCAAAAAAATTATGTTCAAATATTAGAACTCTAGTTTAACAAGTTGTCTTACATTTTGAATCGGTAAAATATTGGAAAGTTGTACTTAATGATATTCCAACTAAAATTCCCACTATTCCTACACTAGCTCTAAACAAATGAAATTTCACCTCAAAAAATGGAAGCACAAATCCTCTAGAGCTCTTCAAGGAATTTATTTTGAGATCTAGAGTCCTTTTATGAAATATGGAAAAATATAGAGAAGATAGCCATATAGTCTAGATAAACCACAACTCTTCAAATTAGCACAAGTATCTTTTAACTGATATAGATTCTTTCAGAAGTAGGATAGAATAAAACCCATTAACTAGGGTGTATGGAGAAAATATCATCAAATTCCTAAAGTAACATTTGATTACTAGTTTTTGGGTTCCTTCTATACTTGTTTCTATAATGCTACATATTTTTATTATTTAAAATTAACAATTTTTTTCTTAGAAAAAGGAATTATTTAATGTACTTTGTTCATTATTTCTCTCAAGAAAATGGTTTAGTTGAATCTATTTACAAAAAAATATTATAATCTTAAAAACATTATATATAATTTTCAAAGAAATTGATATAATGCTCAATCATTTTTTCTCTAGGTCAAAAGAGTAACAGCGAAAGCTACTCTAACCTCACCACATTTTCTCGTTAATTAAAGAAAATATATTCTACCACCTTATGTTTTCATAGTATAGCTTCTTCAAGAGGCAACAAGGAAATATTGTGTAACTATTTAAAAAGTAATCTCTCGCTCAATGAAATCTAACGAGAAGAGGGAGAAATTCAAGAAGAGGAGTGATTTTCATTTGTAAATAGCTAAAATATGGTTTGACAAACATTTGGAAACATGCAAAATGTTTGATGTATGGAATCTTATTCTAAAATGGGATAAAGTAAATAAGCTCAAAAATGAAAACATATAAAGTCTCAACATTCATGGCTTAAGTAATTTTATGTGACTAGGAAACATGGCCTTAACAATTACAAACTGCAAAAATTGAAGGGGAGATGGAGCTTCTTCTTGACAATGGCCAAGTGTTGAGAACATAATTTTGTTATTTTCTTCAAGTTGGTTGACATGTACATATTAGTTTTCAGTGTTTCTAGTTTACTTTTTATTTATTTAATTGATTTAAGTTTTGATATTTTAGAATGGATTGCATTATTCTGAGGTTTCTTTAATAGATTTAGTTTATCATTCACAATTTTGTTTTACATCTATTTATTTTAAAAAAATGAGTTTTTATATACATGGATTACAAATATCGTAATAAGTTTACCATTATTAAGTGAGATACCTTGATAAAAGAAATCACATTAATAAATTTATAGAACTTCCCTTCTTACCCCTTTGCCATAACATAAACAAAAATCTTTGAAGAAATATTTCACACTATGTAAAAGTTTAAAACAATGACAGGATTATAGGTTAACCAAAGAATCAGTGAAGATCTTGAAATTTTAGATAAGAAATGATTTACTCATCCTAAATATATGGTCCAACCACGTAAACATATCACACCATGTGAATGGTTTTTAGTCAAACATCTAAGGTTTAAAATCTCAAAAATTATTTTTTTATCATGGCATGAGAAATCCTTTCTTAATAACAATGGAGATTTTGTTGCAAGTGTGTAAAAACCACTACTTTCCCATTCCATCATCCTATAAAAACATGGAATAAGGAATGGAAAAATAAATTTAGTTTATAAATGGAACATGCAAACAACTCCAACGAGTCTATGGACATCCAACGGCATTGATGCAAGGTTCGTAATGTTAAGGTGAATCGACTAGGAATATGGATTCTCATGGGTTATGTAGCAACACCATAGGGAAGTGAAACAACACGTGTACTCAAATTTTAACCCCATTTTAAAATGAAACCTCTTGTTCATGATTTTTACCTAAAATATCAAGTGAAACTTAAAAAAAAAAAATTCATACTTACTATCTTAAGTTATTCGATTAGGGTATCGTGAGTTCATGTTTCAAGTTAAGAATCTAAATAATCCATTTGTGAGAATTCTAATGTATGGTTTTTCATAAAATTATGACTTCATGTTAAAAGGATAATGTGATTAAAGAAGTGTTAGTGTAGAGATTCAATGGATTTACCTAGTTTGTCACCATTTGTTGTACCTATAACACTTTTTTAAGTTTTGCGTAAAATTTGGAGCCACACTTTAGTCTCACTCATATGAATATGTTATTAGCTATTTACATTAATTGTAGTTTTTTTTACATGCTTACATTAAATGTTTATGTTAGATAGGTCTCTCAATTTTATATTAGCATGATTTTCACTTATATCTTTTCTTAAATTTGTCTTCCCCTTATTGGGTTTTCTTCCTAATTGTATTTTTGTTCCAAATCGCATAGCACCCAATTTCCAAATTGGGTTTGACTTTCAAATTGAATTTCCTTTCACTCATTTGAAAACAAACTCTATGTTTCAATTGAGAATTGGTTCACCTTTTCTTATTTTGTAACTTTACTTTTTCCTCGTTTATTTCTTTTTTTAACACCTCAAACCTTTAGTTGTATTTAATTGTATATTAATTACAATGGCCAAATTATTGACTTCTGACACTAAGTTTAGTGTGAAGGATTCCTAACTTTGGAATTAGCCATGAGATTTGAATTAAAGGTCTCATGCAATTTTGAATTCTTCATTGAGTTTATTTTCTTCTTAATGAATATATATTCTTGTTTTCAAATATTCAAAATTGGTTATGTTATGACCTCCCCGAGATTTGGTTTCTCAATTACTCTTGATCACCAAATCAACATCCTTTTGTAGTAAGGTTATTTCACCTTTCCTTCGATTAGAGAATAAACTCTAATCGAAAAATCAGATTTTGTCATCGTTATCAATACTATATCCCCCTTTCATGTTTGATTTTCCTCCTATTAATTGGCCTCTTTTATAATTTATTTGGTATTTACTTTCAGAAGTTATGTGTCCAAATTAGGCTAAAATTTTAAATCAATATCTTTATTTTGAAAATTTGTGTTAGAAAGTCCGAATTCTGAAATCAAATCTAACTTCAAAATAAAACCCATATTAGGAAAACTTACATTTTATTTTTACATTGGGACCAATCTTGGATTCAATCCTCCCTTATCTACAATGGTGTTCAAAGGTCCTAATTTCCTTCATTAGGCAAGATTCATTAGTTGATTCTCCCCTTATTTGAACATGTTCAAAAGTTAATGAAGTCAAATTGACATATTTTAAGTATGTAGGTAATATATACTTATTTTTTCCTTTGAATGTAATTATTACACACCATATGCTTAATAAATAACCTTATAATATGAGTGATTAAATTTTTCCCATAGTATGAGTTATAACAATGCGCGTTTATGTACATGCCATAAATATTGGATGGATAGGTAACTATCATGCTATGATATTTATCCATATTCAATAATATTAAAAGTAGCATACTTAATATTTTGGGAATGAATATCACTTTTCATGTAAGTTTCTTGACTAACTTCAAACTTATCTTAGGATTTTATAACCAGGATTAAATAATGCATTGTAGCTAACTCAACATGTAGCACCAATAAACCCACGAGGTGGCGGCTTGTTGGTGATTGAGTGTTCTGTTAAAGCACTCGTTTGTAAAGGTCACCGGGTCAAACCCTGTGGGTGCTTGTCAGGCGTAAGCCTGTGAACTTTGCTGTGTATTGTCAGCGAGGGATGATGCCTGCCAGGAGGGTTTTCATTGGCAGCAGTGCGATGTGATCTTGTGTGGAAAATATGATTGTATGGTTCTAGTTACTGGTTTCCCTCTTGATATTAAAAAAAAGAATAGAAAATAAAACAAAAAATCTGTAGCACCAATATGGGAAAATATTTTATAAAACATACAAGTTTATATAATTCAAACTATTTAGGGAAAATTTGTTAGTTTTTAATTTTATTTAATATTATATGTTACTCATTTATTATGTTTTGTTCATGCTAGCATTTTGCAACAAATGCTTTCTAGCTTCTAAGTGACATGGGAATTAAAGGAACAAAATATCTCAAGCAATATCAGTTATTGATCAAACATAAAAGATTAACATAATAGAAGGTCATGAGGAAATAATAGTAGTTAATGTGAACAATGGTGGAACTACATATGAGAAAGTAAAGTGCATGACATAAAAGATAATTGGAGGAGAAGAAAGACTAATAGAAAATTATAAAGTAGGCTACCAAATTCCTTAATTCATATATACCTTCAAAGTAACTAGTGAATTAAATTTATAGTGAATTCTCTAGCAAAGTTTAATATTTATAGACCTTAGGGCTACGCATAACTCAAGTTTAACAAGTTGACCTACATTTTGATATGGTGAAATATTGGTAGGTTACACTTGATGAAATTGCACCTAAAATTCCCAATATTCCTACATTAGTTTTAAAAAAAATGGAATTTGACCTTAAACAATGGAAAAACAAATCCTATGGAGCTCTTCAGTGAATTGATTTTGAGGTCAAGAGTCCTCTTAAGATATATGCCAACATGCAAATGACTACCATCTTCCTTCTTTCCAACCTGAGATAAATTTTGTCCTCAATTATAAGTGTATGAAGAGTTGGAAGGTTATATTTCTCTCAACTAGAAAGACTATAGAAGTTCTTCGTAATATTAATGAATTAGAAATCTAGAAATTCATTGAGGCTCAAGTTATGCATATAAAGACAATTAAGACCATATTGCCTAAAATGGAGAAATGTGGAAATTTGATAAGAAAAAACATCACATTGTATAGATTTTATATTTCTTTACATTGTTCTCATAAGAAAACAATTTCTTCTATCAAGCACGGAAATTTCTTGTGAGAAAGTGAAAAAAAGAAAAAACTTCATTAAATTAGAAGACATGTCATCTAATAAAGATGAAATAAAATTATAAAATATATTTTGCTTTCATATTTTAGAGACTTTTCTATCGAGTATTAATAAATGATAAATTATTATTAACCAGATTCTTTACACACAAAATTAAATTCTATGACATGTCGAACTTTTTCTACTAATTTAATTAATTCAATCTTTAAAAATGATAATATAAATAGTTAATAATTATCAAATTTTAGCCTAATACTTTTAATTATTTAAATTATTGTTTTTATTTATATAACTTTTTACTCAAGCAATAATATATATTTAATGTTAAATTTGTTTAATTAAACTGTTATGCATGCTAAAATAGTTGCATTTCATCTTAACAAAATATTTCGTTAAAACCTAAACAAAGCTACGTAAGGTGACGTAGATATCATTGAAAACGCACATATATATTTGTGAATAGAATACACTGCTTAAATGTTAGTTATCCAATGCTTCCGTTTATTGATTCTCTCAGTGGATGCGTTGGCCGTATACGTCCATATTAAGCAATTTAAATATCAGGAATTGAACGGTCATCACCAAGGAGACTTTCCTTGTCTAAAGTATCAAGAATTAAGTGGTAACTAACTAGTAGTAGAGTTGTTGTTGTTGAAAAGAAAGCTTTCTATGGTGAAAGTGTTTGCTGTTAATATATTTTTGGTTAAATTTATCAATATCTCCTTGCAGATGGGAGGGAATGACCCAAAAAAAAAAAAAAATTTGTACTTATTCCATCTTCATCTTAACCGTTCAAGAATATAAAAAGTGGAAAAAATAACGAGTGTTTGAAAGTTCAGCTACAACGTGTTCAGACTTCAGACTTTACAAAGTTTTCATGAGCTATCAGGGATGACATACCTATGATTATTGGAAATCGTCCAACATTTGTCAAATAAAATTGAAATGTCCATTGCGTCAAAGTTCATAATTTTTCATCACTTCAATTTTCATTATTTTTGTTGGAATTGTTGAACAATTTCAAATACATAGAGTAAAATAAATTTTTTTTTCTACAACACAGAGATTAAATAAAATTGTAGACATAGAGAGATAAAATGTAAATTCTATTTCATAAAATTGTTAAATTGTTACACAAAAAAATTTCTTTCAGAACTAAGTTATGGATTCACAAGATGTATTAAACGGCTACAAAACACATAGTTTTCTTTCTCTCTGTTTCTATTTACTGCTACCACACAATGCTTTTTTTTTTTTTTTCTCTGTCTGTCTTCGAACAAAAAAATTACATTACACAATCCACACTCTGTTTTTGCTTCGAGCACATATATTGCATTTTACAAAATGCATGCGGCATATGTATTTCACTTCACGTTTCATTACAATAATTATATATATATTGTAAATATAATATATTTACAATATATATATTATATAATATTTATAACCAAAGTTTAAAACATATAAAATATTCCACAGTAAATAAAATATTAACCCAAAATAAAAAATTAAAACATAATGTGGTGGATTAAAAAAAATAAATCAAAACATTTAAAACTCCATATGTTCTATATTCTGTGGGGTCAAGATACAATGTAGGGACCCTTTTCGTTTTCCTCACGGAACTACTGCCATTGGTCAAGAGGTGGGTGATGTCACCGCCTTCGATGGGTTGCCTTTTTCTTTGCTACTCAAGGTTGGATGCCTCCCGGAATGTTGCTGGCTCTGCGTTAATTTAATTCAGAAGTGGTTGGTGCAGAATTCATTTTTGGTGGTGGCTGCAGATAAGGATACGTGGTTGCGTGAAGATCAGAACTAGAGATTGTTGACGCTGTTGTTGTTGTCCTTCATTCCCATCATAATTTAAGTTCTGCCGTCTTGCTTCTGTCTGTGCGGCAGTTGAACTTAATAATTCAACCCTCTCCTTTAAATGCAATTGCTGGATTTTCTTCCATACCCAGAGATTTTCTCAAGTAATTAATACTTTTCTGTCCCAATGGTTTTGTCAATATATCAGCAAACTGCTCCTCTGTTCTACAATGATGTAAAAAAAATTTTCCATTGCTCACTAGCTCCCTGATGTAGTGATACCTAGCATCAATGTGTTTTTTTCTTTTGTGAAATACTGAATTCTTTGACAATGATATTGTTGAGCTATTATCACAATAAATTGTCATGTCTTTTACCTGTTTATGACACAAACTCCTCAACATTCTCCTCATCTAAACTGCTTGACATGCTACTGCTGTAGCTGCCACATACTATGCCTTTATTTTTGATAAAGCCACAATTAGTTGTTTCTTAGAAGCCCATGAGATGGCTCCTGAACCCATTTAAAAAACATATCCAGAGTTGCTTTCCTTGTCATCTTTACTTCCAGCCCAATCAATGTCAGTATATCTAATTAATTCAAAATTTTCTGAAGTTGTATATAAAATTCCGTACCTCTTTCTTCCTTTCACATACCTTATAATTATTTTTGTTGCTTGCCAATGTGTCTCCTTTGGCTTTTCTATAAATATGGAAATTAAATTCACAACATGCATAATATCCGGCCTAGTTGCAGTCAAATACATAAGGCTGCCAACTATGTTTTTGTATAAAATTGGATCAAAATTCTTTCTATTGTCCTCTTTGCTTAACTTCAATCTCATCACTGTAGGAGTAATTGTTACCTTGCAATCCCGCATGTTAAATATTTCAAAAATTTCATTCACATACTTTGAGAAATAAAAATTTTATTTTCATTTTTCTCTACTTTTATTCCTAAGGAGTATCTCAGCAATCTCATATCAGTCATTTCAAATTTATCCTTCATGACTGTTTTAAAATTCTCAATGAGGTAAGCATCATTACTTGTGAATATCACATTATCAACATATAAAACAACAATGAACATATTACCATCTTTCTCCTTGATGTATAATGTGAGTTCTCCTTCACATTTCTCAAACCCATTTTCGAGTAGATATGCATCTATCCTACTATACCATTCTCTTGGTGTTTGTTTCAGCCCATATAGAGCTTTCTTCAATCTGCATACTTTGTGCTCTTGGCCTGCTTTCTCATAGCCCAAAGGTTGTTCAACATAAACCTCTTCCATCAATACTCCATTTAGGAATGTTGATTTCACATCCATTTGGTAAACTTTCCACTTGTGTTGTGTTGCTATAGACAACACTGCTCTTATTGTTTTCATTCTTGTAACTGGTGCAAAGGTTTCTTCATAATCTCTTCCTTGTTGCTGCTTGTAGCTTTTGACAACAAGTCTGCCCTTTTGCCTTTCAATCTTACCTTTAGCATTGATTTTGGTCTTGTAAACCCATTTCACTCCAATAACTTCTTTGGCTTTCGAGAGATCAACTAATTCCCATGTTTTATTTTTCTCTATGGCATTCATTTCTTTATCCATAACATCTATCAATTTCTTATCTTTTACTACTTCTTCAAAATGAATAGGATCTTTTACATGACAATATAATGCAAATAAAAAGTTCATACCTTTATTTGTTGTCTACTGCTCATAAATATTATTCAGACTTCTGAATCTGGTTCCTCTTTCACTCGCTGAACTTGTGCTTGTAGAAGCACTCAAATCTGCTCCTTGTGATGTGCTTGGAAAAGCACTGTCATCACTTCTCAAGGGTGTTCTCTTACATTTTTGTGGTGTCTCTTGCTGTCCTTGTATTGGTGGAGGTGGTGCTGCTAATAAAAAATGTATTTCAACGATTTCTTCCTCATTATCATCATGAGACAAACAATTTTTAACATTCATTGTTTTCTTAATGCTTCCATCCCAAACTTCTTCCTCAATAAATTGTACATCTCTGCTTATAGCAAACTTCTTGGTGGATGGGTTATACAATCTGTATGGCTTGGATTCTTCACTGTATCCAATAAATATGCACTTTTTCCCCTCACTCTCCAACTTCTTCCTTAGCTGATTTGGAATGTGTGCATAAGCCACACAACCGAAAACTCTCATGTGGGTGACATATTGCTTTATGCCACTCCACGCTTCTTCCGGAACTCTGTTCATTACACTTTTTGTTGGGCATCTATTCAGCACATACGCTGCACAATGTACAACTTCAGCCCAATATTCATTTGGCAAATGTTTTGCCTTCAACATGCTTCTTACTATATCCATGATGATTCAATTTTTCTTTTTAGCAACTCCATTTTTGCTGCGGTGTATACCTTGTTGTAAATTGTTTATTTATTCTATTTTCCCTACAAAAATGCAAGAAATCTTTGGAGATGTATTCTCCTCCTTTCTCTGTTCTTAAGACCTTAATACGCTACCCACTTTGATTCTCTATAAGATCTTTAAAGTGGCAGAATTTCTCAAACACTTCACTTTTAAATTTCAAAAAATATACCCATGTTTTTCTTGTGAAATCATCAATAGAAGTCAGCATATAGTGGTTGTCTGCTAATGATGGTGTTTGCATTGGTCCACACAAATCGTAATGGACTATTTCTAAGGGTGCATTTGCCTTTATGCTCTTTCCTGATGGAAAACTTTCTCTGTGTTGTTTGCCCAAGATGCAGCCTTCACAAAGGTTGTCCAGTTTCTCAATCAATAGTAATCCTTTTACCATTCCTTTTCTATGCAACAAATTCAGACTTCCAAAGTTGAGATATCCAAATCTCAAATGCCATAACCAATTTTCATCATTTGCTTCTCTTTGGAATATCTCTTGTGTCACTGTTGTCATTTCAGCTCCTTTATTCAAATCTGTTCTCACCTTGAGAGGAAACATTATGTTCCTTGTCATCTTCACTTGTGCAATGCATTGCCTGCTTGGTGGTTTATCCATGATGATGCATACATCATCTTCAAAAAATATAATGTAGCCTTTCTGAATGAGTTGTCTAATGCTCAAAAGGTTACACTTCATGTCAGGCACATAGTATACGTCTGATATGGATATTCATTCTCATTTCTTTGTCAAAACACTCGCTCTGCCTTTTCCCATGACAAAGACCTTACTATCTGTCCTCAATGTTACTTTCAAGACTTCACATTTTTATCTAACATGGAAAACATAGAAATGTTTCCAGTCATATGGTTACTACATCCCGAATCTAGAAACCATATGTCTTCACTTTTCTCTTCAGTCATATTACATGCTAAAAACAAATTTTCTTGACTAATATTTTCTTTAGTAAAACTGGTACTGGGTCTATTACCTATGTCACTATGTTTCTTCCTATATTCATTGACATAATGCCCATACTTCTTACAGTAATGACATTGGACTTGAGGTTTATCATACCATTGTCCATGTGCTTGATTTTGTCCACCTTGCTGGATGCTGCCTTGGCTTTGGTTTTGATTTTGATTGCTGCCCCTTCCACTTGTATTTGTAGGGATGTTTCTTCCTCCTCTATTTTGACTTCTGCCTCTACCTTTTCCTTTGTAGTTTCCTTAGCCTTGACCTCTTCTTCTTCCAAAGGACATTTGGGTTTTGAATGCATGCTCCAAAGATGAGTCTGATGTTCTGCTCAATCTTTGTTCATGTGTCATCAATGATGTATGAAGCTCATCAATATTTGTTGAGAAATCCTTTGTCTCTTTAAGGGTTGTGACTATCACATCAAACCTTGAGGGTAAACTCCTCAATACTTTCTCCATTATTCTTCTTTCTTCTACTGTGTCTCCATGAGATTTCATTTGGGTGATCAACCCAATCAGTAGAGTAAAGAATGAGTCTATTGTGTCAGACTTTTTCATGTAAATGACTTCAAAATCCCTTCTCATTAATTGAAGCTTCACTGTTTTTACTTTTTCCATATTTTTGTAGGCTGTCTGGAGGGTATCCCATGCATCCTTGGACCTCTTTATTGCTGCAATTCTTGGAAATATACTTTTATGCCCTGTTTAATAGAGATAGAATAGGGCTTTTGAGTCCTTCTTCCTATTTCTCTTTAGCAAATCCTTCTCTGCCTGTGTCAAGACATTATATGCTTGTTCATCTGCTGGTTCTTTTAGACCATCTTCAACTAGCTCCCATAAATCTTGAGAGGCAAATAGGGCTCTCATTGTGATTGCCCAATAGTCATAGTTCTTCTCATTGAACTGTATGAGTTGAGTATTTCCCATACTTATGCTTGTGTTAGCTCCTGCCATAGCTATCTTACTGAACTATGCTTAAAAAAACTTGACTGTGTTTTTAATAAATAAACCTTCTCACTGCTGAGAGATACACTTTGTCTCTAAAACTCTCGAGACTTCTCTTTTACACCTCTCTGGACTATAATCGTAACAAAAAACAATAAACTCCGTTTTTTATAAGTACCCGACTTTGTTTTGCTGAACTTCACACTGCTGGATAAATCTTCAACAAGCTTCTTTTTCCTTCCTTCAGCTTATTTGTCAAATGCAAAGAGCCTGGACTAGCTCTGATACCATGTTGGAATTTCTGAATAATTCCGAACACACAGAGAAAAATAAAATTTCTCTTCCACAACACAGAGATTAAATAAAATTGCGGACACATAGAGATGAAATGTAAATTCTATTTCATAAAATTGCTACACTGTTACACAAAAAAACATTTCCTTCAGAACTAAGTTTTGGTTTCACAAGATGTACTAAGCTACCACAAAACACATCGTTTTTTTCTCTGTTTCTATTCACTACTACGCACACAGTACTCTTTTTTTTTTTTTTTTCTACAATCGGATAATAAAATTACATTACACAGTCCACACTCTATTTTTGCCCTCGAACACATATATTGTCTTTTATACAATGCACCCAACATATGTATTTCACTTCATGTTTCATTACAATAATTATATATATTGTCAATATAATATATTTACAATATATATATTATACAATATTTATAACCAAAATTTAAAACATATAAAATATTTTAAGTTAAATAAAATATTAACCGAAGTTAAAAATTAAAACATAATGGGGCAGATAAAAATATGAAATCAAACATTTAAAACTCTATATGTTCTATATTCAGTGGGGTCAAGATACAATGCAGGGACCGTTTTCATTGCCTCCACAGAACTGCCACAATTGGTCGAGAGGTGGGTGACGTCACCTCCGGTGGGTTGTCTTTCTATTTGCTGCTCAAAGTTGGATGCCACCAAAATGTGGCTGGCTCTGCATTAATTTAATTCAGAAGTGGTTGATGTAAAATTCATTTCTGATGATTGCTTTAAATAAAGATACGTGGTTGCGTGAAGATCATAACTAGAGATTGCTGCCGCCGTTGCTGTTGTCCTTCATTCCCATCGTAATTTAAGTTCCGCCCCCTTGCTTCTGTCTCTGCGCCAATTGAATTTAATACTTCAACAATTTTGTTAAAAGTGTCATTGACTTTCAGAAAGAAGATTCTGCTATGGTGGATCGCCTGACTCCAAAGGGGAAACTGATTGCCCAGTCAATTCGGCCACTGTCTTTGATTCCACCTTTCTCATGATCTACCACGTCTGCAATTCAAAAGAAAAAATCTTTACCCTTTAGTAACGGGTAACCCCAACTTTTTCCACCGCCCCTATGGTCCAGCTCGTAGTTTGTTCAAAAGAAAAATAACTACCTTCAACTCACGGGCGATCGCAATTTGCTTTCAGTAGCTGTATCACATACAAGTCTCAGCGAGTCATTATAATTTTTTTATATTTGCCACCAGCTATGGAAGTTGTATAACTGCTAACCTGGCTTTCGACGTGCAGTACATCCTCGCCACTCGTAATTACTTCTTTTAACAAGTAATCTTGAAAAATTCAGAACATGGTTGCATATAAGTGGTTATAAAAGGCATATCGCTCAATCAAGTCCAGACACAGTGTAGGTCTCTACAGTCTCTTGAGAACCATAGTCAGTGTCTTAATGTCCATGGAATCTCAAGAAAGTGCTACATCATATAACCCTCTGTAATTTCTGAAGTCCTCTGGAATATTTTTCTTTCCTGGAATACAAGGAGGCTTAATCTTGAAGGAACATGGTCTTGACTCACCATGGAGGACCACAGGACTGAGATTTTCCATCCCTTGTCACTGCAAACTGACAATGCAGATGTTGAGGTTAAGGTTGAGAGAATCTCAATTGGCAACACAGACGATGAGACTGAGACAGTCTCCCGACGGGTTTCCCGCATATTGAAATGCTTGCCGGCTGAAAAGTCTAAAGCTTACATTCCCCAGGTGGTTTCTCTAGGCCCTTTTCATTTTGGTAAACCCCAACTTGCCAAATATGAAACCTTCAAAAGCAAACTCCCAGACATACTGACTGATAGGGCAGGCCGTCCTCCCTTCACTAAGTTGGTTGAGGACATGACACATCAATGTACTAGGATAAGACAATGGTATAAGTTCTTCCAGATTTGTCCAGACAGTGACGAAGAACTTGGCTGGATATTGGCTAGAGACGGCTTATTCCTTTTGCGTTTTTTAAGGTGTGGTTTCCTATACAGTTGAAGTTTCAATGAAAGTTTTAAGATTTTGTCAAACAAGTCTCAGTAGCATTAGCATACATTTATTTTTAACATCGAGATTTTTTTTTAGTTCAAGGGTTTTAATTCAAGTATCAGAATTAAATTGTAGATTTGTTTGGAAAACTAATAGAAACTAGCGACTCATACTCTTCTTAGATATTCTAATCAAAATAATACCCGACCCACTTATGAAGATGAGATGGTGAGGTTGTAGGTTGACATAAGCAGTACTTTTTTGATATGTAAATAGTTAAGTCTAATTCTTGGAAGTATTTAGCTCTTTGTGTGCAAAAGGGGAAGGTGTGTGTTTAATCTTATTTGTTTTTTTTTTTTAATTTTTATATCTTTTGCTTAAAGAAATAATCTAGGTAAATGATACCCAGTTTTTGTTTTGCTTTCGTGTATTTAGGAAGATCTTCACTCGGGATCGGGACTGTGATCAAGCAACTCGAGTCTTTTTTCATCAAAACCAGCGACCATCAGCTGTTGAGGAAGATATTATGAAGTTAGAGAATCAAACGACTATGTTTGCAGCTGTGCAGGCAGATATTATGAAGCTAGAAAACCAAATACCCATGTTTTCCTTGCACATGGTTCTTCAATGGCAGGCTGGCACACATCTTGATCTCAAGTCTATTCTACGACACGTTTGGCACACTTTGTCTCCTTTTCATTACAAACGTGACAGGCTGGATTCGCATATATTAGCCGGGACCTCGTTGAAACCGGATTCACATCTTTTAGGGTTTGTATATGAAAAAATCATCCGCTCTTCCGATTCTACAGACCATACTGAACACAATCGAATGTGGAAGAAAAAGAGGTTAGTCACGCTCCCATCAGCTGTGGAACTCAGAAGAAAAGGAGTGAAGTTTGCTGCACACGTAGAGCATCTCAACGAAATTCGTTTCGATGGCAGAAGCTACACGTTTCACTTGCCCACAATTGAAGTGGACGAGAGAACAGAAGCTGTCATGAGAAATTTGGTGGCATTCGAGGCATTCGTTTGCAAAGAGGAAACGAAACCGCTGATGTGCTATGTGGAGTTGATGGACCGCTTGATTAACACAGCTGCCGACGTTGAAGTGCTGAGAAATGGCGGTATAATCCACAACCGCTTGGGCACCGACGAAGAAGTGGCGAGTATGTGGAACGGAATGCGGGAAGGATTGGGGGAGGGCGAATATGAACCAATCGATTCCGCTATCGATGATGTCATAACATTCTACACAAATTATGAATATATAATGATATGTGCTGATCTTAAGGAAAAGTATTTCCCAAGGGCATGGCTTGCAGTATCTACGTTGGCAGGATGCATCGTATTGCTTTTGAGCATACTGCAAACTCTTCTGGCGTGGGAGCAAGTCCGCCTTCAACGAGAAAGTATGAAAAACATGTAATAACGTAATAGTGCTATTTTCACGTATAGGTTTAAACTTACAGTGGCTGCTTTTTCCCATGTATAATTGTCTCTTTATAGCGCAGGTTGGATCGTATAGCTCTCTTGCTTTGGCCTCACTTCAGTTTCCAACTTTGCAGTAAGATGAGGGCAAGCAAGTGTTGTTACAGGTCTAAATTTTGCGAGAATAAAATGCTAATGTGAACCATTTATGATTGCAAGGTATGCGTAGCTGTTTGTTCCCATAATTAAATATATTTCTCTTACAGGCAATATATATATATATATATCATGGCGTGAATATGGCCAGGTAATTATGTTCATAATAGTCTTTTGAGTGGCCATGTAATCGTTAATAACCATAAAATAGGGCAATTATTAAAATTGCAAATTGTGACACGTAATTCAGTAGTTCAAATGCTCCGATCAAAAGATATTGGCTTATGATATTGCCTCAATATATATCATTGAATTACAATTACCATGACCCGAGATTGATTATTCAAAATTCTTAAAAAATCCCAGTACAATATAACTCTTTGAATTGGATATTTGACAAAAGAAAATCATGATTATCAAACGAAAATTACTATGGCCAATTTCGTTTCAAATATAGAAAATATATAGATTACATTATACATACTCTTCCATCATTGAAAATGTTCAATAATCTTCCTATAATGGGTTTTAATTTGAGAGGAGTTAAATTTCTGTACGCGCAATTTTATTTTAGAGTGAAATAAAACAATGTATAATTTTTTATTGTTTAAAGTTTTAAATTGTATTTTTGAATAATATATTTTTTTAAGTATAAGCCAATATTAATTCACATTAAAATATTTTATTGATAATCTATATTGGATATTTTATTATCTATAACTTTGAAATATTTTATTTTAACATTTTTTTTCTATATTGATATATATAAGAAGTTGAAATTCATATAAGTTAACATAGATATTCAAATAACTTATTTAAATAATGTGTTGAAATATTTTTCAAAAGTATAAGTTTTAAGAATCTTACTCATATATATTTTTTTACTTCTAATTTCTTTACATGAAATTATATTAGGTTATATGGACAAGTAACTTGATTTTCTTTTTTCCTTTTTATTATGGCCAACATTGGTTTTTTATTTAATGAATATTTTATTTTTATTTGAAGAGGACCTGTGTTAACTCCAAGTTGAGCATAGAAATACTTACACATCACCTTCACACTTGGTTGTAGAATGAGCCGCTTGGCTCAAAGTTCAATTGCACTGATGGTTTTATTAAGGACACATTTCAACACGTTCAAGTTTCTTGCTTCTTGTAAAATGAAAACCACCCAAGACCATAGCATTTTAGAACTATTACTGTGTTTCTTAGTTGGAATAATAACAATATCAATGTGTTTCAGTAAAATGTAATAAATACAATAAGAAACAAAATTAACAATATTGTGATGTTTTCAGCCTGAAAACAATGTAATTCTTACCAGAAGTATCCACCTTCAGGATATATGGAAAACTGCTATCCATCCATGAACAAAGTGTTGAGAATTTTGTATGGCATAGGTTAATTCAATTTTGTGCTTGATAATTACTTGTGAGCTTACTTTTCTTACTCAGATCTTATCTTCATTAGCGTACTATGTCTTTCATGAAATCAATTATCAAAACACAAGAGACACAAATTTTAGGCTCTTCATGCCAGGGCCAAAACCTCTCCCTCTTGGAGAGGAAAACCCGAAAGTAATACTTCTTATAGATCTTTAATTGACAAGTACCATTACCATGACCTATACCCTCAACTTCATAATGCCTCCAAGACCTTGCCAATCCTTCACTACATCGTGCTGCACTAGTATTGAACGCGTTCCCTAACTAATGTACTTTTGTTTTCTCCTTCTTCCTCGGGTTTCTCCTAGAATCTCCTTTGTAATCTACTATCTGCAGCTTTGATACCCAATACATATTCCTTGTACTTGTTAGTATATTCCTCCTTAACATTGAGCTTCTCCGAGAGTATAATGGTATCCTCAACACTTGTGATATCTTTCTCTATGCTGTCAATACACTTGCTTAAGGATCACATTCCTAGTTGAACTATATCCTTTCTCTTCCATGTTGATCCATCTCTTTACTAGCTTGATTACAATCATGTATCTTTACACTTAATCTCAGATATTCACGTGGAAAAATGCACCCAAAAGAAAGGTAAGTTATCCTTTCTTCTTTTCATTGTTCTAGCTTATTTTGAATGCATAAATTGTACCCTAAACTATTCATTGCATTTCCTAGAAACTTCGCACTATGATCTGCATCTTTTATTGCAAAGATGTCAGAGATTCTTCACTATGATTTCAATGAAGTATACATGTGTATTTATAGTGGTTGGCCATAGGAAATAAGATGACTTGGCCATGAATGGTTATGACGGTTCATGAGCCGACTTTCCAAGGAAATTTTGTAGGATCTTCAAGCCGACTTGAGAGGCTTATCTTCCAACAATGATGACAAGGTATTGTTGGTATATTTACATCGTTTCTTTGACTCATTACAAGTGTAACATCGCTTCATGTACATGACTCTAATTCATACATTTATGATAGATGAAAAATCCCTAAATGACATCAAGGAGAAGCCTTTGAACCATAAGAAAACTCCCTTTCTCATGAAACCCATGAGTCAAGCATTTACAAAATACATTTTATTATCTTTTTCTTCTTCATTACATAAATTCATAATTACTAGTCATTATGAAGAATGAACCTAGTTACACTTTTCAATAAAATGTCTAAATGAAATGATCCTCCTACTAACATATTTGACTTAAAAATACATCACCTATAATACTTGCAACATAGTCCCCTCCTCTAATTTGAAGTGTATATCTACCATTATGATTTCTATGGCATTTTTGAGTGGCATCAATGATACTCTGTGCATGTTACGAATGTCTAGTGGATAAGAAAAGGTTTCAAAACATGTCAAACCGATCCGAAAGAAACATTTATAATTTATCTTAGTTCAATGGCTGGAGATGAATAAGCTACCGAGCATGAAAAATTTGAGAAGTATTTTTTGCAAGGCATATATTCCTATTGAAGCCCATACCTAAAAATTTCAGTGTCCGAAGATGAATAAGATATTGAGCATGAAAAAATTGAGAAGCCATTTGCAACAATGTCCCTCAACGAACTCTGGTTCCCCTCATTTTATTTTGAACCTCCTCCAACATTAAATTGTAAGGATTTTGATGAGCTGACAAAGACAAAGACTTGAATAGAGGAGTTGGATACAGTCAACTAGAATAAGGGAACCTTAGAAAGAGGTAACTTTTTCTCTTTTTTTGTACGCCAAGGTTACAATAGTTTATGGTTGAGGAATTGAATATTGAATCAATATTTTGATACATATCTAAATACAAATTTTGCACTTTATAATTATGATTTTTAAGCGTAAAAAAAGCTATGATTTTTCAATCACTAGAAATACATAAGACATAGGCCTAAAATAAGAGATCATATTTCTTTTATAGAACTAGAGGCCAGTCATTGCATTTTGGAGGTCATAAAATTAGAGACCATATTTCTTGTACATAGAGGCCAATCATTGCATTTTAGTTGCATAGCTTCAACAAAAATACCAAATAGTAATATAATGCCAAACAAATTATAGAAAATTATTTGCAAAGTATTGAAGGATGTTTAACAAGAAAAACTTGTATCGAGTGTTTGTAAGACTTGCTTATAGCCCTTTTAAAGATTCCACCTAATTTGAAAAATAAGCAAGCCCACAAGTCACTCAAAAAAATAGTGAATGTGACTATATATATATATATATATATATATATATATATATATATATATATATATATATATATATATAGATTGATTAACCTCTGTATTGCATCAATGGCCGCAACAACTTGAGCTTGTCCAAAGCTTTTTCTAGGAGAGAACTATCACACACACACACACACACATATAGCTTTGGACAAGCTCAAGTTGTCTCGGCCATTGATGCAAGATAGAGGTTTATCAACCTTTTGAGAAGGAAACTACTTTTCATGTTGAAAAGAATAAAATAAAAACCAACAAATATTAATTATATGAATTTGTAAAATAAATACACTCCCTTGATCCAATAAGTGGCTGACTTAAGATCTAATCTTTTAAGAATATTTTCATTTAATCAGTGAAATGATGGATGGCCATAATTTTCACAAGAGGAGGCCTCAGATGTGGCATTATGCATGGTGTGAAATACAAGGCAAGAAACACTAATTTCATAGTATATGGAACACAAAAGGAAGAGTTAGATATATGCATTTACAAGACTCTATGAAATTGGCAGGATCGATAAACTTACCATAATGTAAGTAGTGCAAGATTGGTGGGATATAAAGAGTGGTTATGGAACTTTAAGATATGTGACACATCCTTGAAACTTGAAACCTAACTTCTTTAAGTAGAAGGTATGTAGTCCAACCTTGTTGGATCAATCAAATTGCAATCCAACTTTACAATAGTGAAATTATAACACAACATCACAAAAGTAGCAAAACTACAAACCAACCTCGAAGAGTTAACTAACTGAAGATATAATGTTCAAAGAGTATCCTTGTTTAATTCAAAATATGATGGAAAACCCTCACCTTTTAAAAAGACAAGGCCTCATTAGTGGTCATACCACTTTGAGCAACAACATTATGTAGTGCATAGTGTGAAATATATGGCATGCAAAAATCTATTGCAAAATATATGGAACAAAGAGGGAAGTGTTTGTGTTGTTTATTTTCATGAGTCTGGTGCACAATATATGCAAGAAAGAAAAAAGTGTTTGTGTTGTGTATTTTCAGGAGTTTGTAGAAATGGTAGCATCCAAAAAATTAATATAGTGCAAGGAGAGAAAGAACAATACACTATGTAACTCTGTGCCACTCAAATCTTCAAGTTTAGCCATTCTATCTTTTAGTGATGCAATACTAGGCTGAGGTGTTCCTTGTGTTCTATTTCGATGACTCCAGATGTTTCCTATTATTCTTATAACAAAGTGAATGATTTAAAGAATGGCCAAAATAGTATGCTATAATTTCCCTTAGATTAAGTGACAAAGAAAATAGCCAAATAAGATTTAGAAAAGTGCATTAGCAATGTCTCATGATATATATTAACTGTAAAAAATGAACTAGTTTTGAAATTATATATAAAATAGTTCAATGAAACATTTTTCCATATAAATTTTGGACATACCTCCATTAACACTAAAAAAGTCTTCATCATAGTCAGATTCCAAGATAGTTACAAAATAAAAAAATGTCACCTCCTTATTTACTGCTGCGAATGAAAGACTAATGTGGAATCAGTGGTATTAATGAAAACTTCATTGGCTTTGATGTTGATGTTGATGCCATAGCTATTGGTTATTTTACTTTTGGTGTATCTACTGATGTTGGTATTATTGGCTTGCAAAGTATGCACTTACTGCTTAGTAATAATGTGCTACTTAAAATTAACAACCTCTGCTTGAGATTGTATCCATTCACATCTTTAAATGCAATGATTATATCACATATGGAAGTAATTCAAATTGCATGGAATTCCACGATATTTTGTGTTGACAAAGCTACATCTGTGTTGTGTAAAATGTCATTGATTTCTATTACCTAACGTTCAATTTCAAAAAGATGGATTCTCTATATCAATTATATTATATGATTTTTTTTGAAAGTTTTCATGTTATTAACATGGAGAATGTTGGAACCCATGTTTGGTGGTTCTTAGATGTTGTCTTGTGTGATTGGAACTCTCCCCATTGTTCTGTTCCATTTTTTTGTGTCATTGAAATGGAATATGTTAATATAAAATATGCTTATATTGATATAACTTTGTTTTAAAATAGAAACAATACAGTATCACCATGTACAAACATTTTGAATGTTTTCTCCTCCAGATCCTTTGTGTCCACCATCTTACTTTGAGTTGGTCAGAATGAACACTTTTTCCCCACCATTCCCACCATTATTTCCTTCTCCCCCACTGTGGTTGTCCGAAAGTGGTCTATACAAACATCATAGGAATTTTGGGTGAAACTCAACTTCAAACTTCTGTTCTTCTCTAAGTATTACAACCTTTCATCAATTTTTTTAAAGTAACAATACCATGACCTAAATATTTAAATAACTCTTGGTGTCCCCATGACTATGTTCTACCTCAAGTTGGCAGAAGAGCCCATGGGAATGGAACCTCACTCCCCACCATTAGTCCCAAGCCTATTGGCACTTACATGTGACTAACTTAGTAGCCTATGGGCGCTTACATGTGACTAAATTAGTAGCTATTCCAAATATCTCACTAACACATCGACTGAAATATGACATGATCAAGATTTCCTAGAAAGATCTAATATGTGCTTTCAACATTAATGACAATGAACTTCCATAGGAGCCTATGAATTTCAGGAGAAAATAAAACTTTTATTTCCTACTATTAGAAGATCCAGATGCAAGCTTCCTCTTTCTAGTCTAAAACTCTAGTGAACAAAAGGTTTTCCATGTTTATCACTAATTCTAAAGAGTCAACCACTAATTGATGAAAGAAATCCATTTTTATTCTGAAACTTCAACCATTAACTAATACGTAGTTGTTTTTCTATGTAGGTTTAAAAAATAGCCAGCCATACCAAAAAAAATAAAAAATGACAATCCAAACTCATTACCGCTTAACCAAAACACTCTTATATATCCTAAAACCAAAACAAATTCACTTATATTCTGTATTTTTGGTAGACACAATGAACTGTTATCCATAAATCATTATTTGGAAGAGTTGTTTTATTTTTTATTCCGTTGGAAAATTTTACTTTTTATTCATCACAAGGCTTATTCAATTTGAAAAATCTTCCCCATTATATATTTTTTTAAATTTGAATCCTCTAATTTACTTTGTTTTCTATTGAATCCTTTTGATTCTACATTAATGACATGTCGATATTATGTGATGTTCAATTCCTTAGAATTTCAACTCTGTGTTTCAATTATTTAAGATCGTTATATGCTTTCTTTAAAATCTCATTCCCGGGTGGAATTTGCCCCTCGATATGATGTTATTCCTCATTTGAATCCTTTGATCCTTCGTTTCGTGGTTAGATGTTCGTCATCGTCGGCTCTTTGTTACCTACACAAGGGGTCAAACAACAACAAACATGAAATCATAACACATATATTACATATATAATCTACCTAGCTAATTAAGGAGAACTAAGAATCCAATCATACATTAAAGATGAGAATGGAAAGCATGAATAAATTGTATTATATTAAAATAGAGAAGGGGAGTTACAACTTGCACCTTGATGTCACATCTCTCCTTCGACAGGTTCAGATCTAGGTACGTATCCAGAGTGCTCTTTCCAACTTGATGTGAAAGGGAAAAGGGTCTCAACTCTCGATCGATACCTATAGCAACAAATGTCTCTATGTTGTTTTTCTATCTATATTCTAACTAGCAGAGCTATGGGAGAATATCCATTTTATAGCAAGGGAAGAGGGAACATGGATCCACCTAAGGTGGGGAAATTGGTTATCCCTTTGGGTGGTTCCATTTTTGTGGGAAAAAGAACCCAAAGGGAGAAGCTCGACTCTATCCTCAAGGAAAAACAACCAACCTCCGCCATGAAGCTTCACTTCCATTTTTTTAAAAATTTCCACATGAGTATTAACACATTTATGATCCTTAATCTAGAGCCAATCGATGCTACCCTAGACCAAAACGGAGCTATCGACGTGAGTAAGACACGCAGAGGGTGTCACACTCCAAATAACGATGTTTTCAAGGAGCTGCTTCAGGAATGGTCAACAAAGAGTTTAATCATTATGCTGGATGGGATATGATGGCATATTTTCATTATGGAAAATGGACACAAGGGTTACTGTCAGGGGTCTCGAGGATTAGGAATGGGGGGATTACATGGACAATGAAAAATTGTTGTGTAACAGGAGCACTAGGTCAAAATTCATGGAAGTTAATGAATATGAGGAACGTGTGCTAGGGACTAGTGTTAAAGAGTGCTAGTTGGCATGCCAAGGAGGTAGTGACAAGGTATGATAAGAATTGGTAAGCATGCTAGGGAATATCAAGAAGTCATAAATTGTGC
This sequence comes from Pinus albicaulis, assembly GCA_034641835.2. NCBI lineage: Eukaryota > Viridiplantae > Streptophyta > Pinopsida > Pinales > Pinaceae > Pinus > Pinus albicaulis. Next base: position 766,519,994 of record CM076583.1, on the reverse strand, counting down.
TTGGGAGTTTCAATGTGTGCTAATTATATGTTCCAAATAGTGCCAATATATGCCAATTCATGCTAGCTAAGGATGTGTAGGGTTGCAGGGTTATGTCAATATGTGTCAAGAAGTGTCAAGGAAACAAAAGCAAGAACCAATAAGAGGGTTAATAAGTCGGGACTTTATATTTTTCAAAAGGGGTATACTAGACACACTAATAATAGGTCCCAATACATGCCAAGTGGCATTGTGTGCCAAGTGCTAATGTATGTCAATGCATTCAACTAATGTGTTCCAGGGCATGCTAGGGACTACATGCATGCCAACACATGCTAGGAGAGTTCTATGTTGTGTTAGTGCATGCCACCATGTGCTTGGGCATTAGTGTCATGACAAGGTGTTCTAGGTACAAAGGTGTTCCAAGACATGCGAGGTGGTAATAAATGTTAGTGTGTGCCGAAGCATTTATTTAAGGTGTACCCATATTGTTGAGGAGTGTTAGGTATTTCTCATTAATAGAGTTGACAGAGCTTGATTATGTACCAGCATAGATCCATCTAAAACATAGATCTAACATGAGCCGAAAGGGATCAAATTCCTTTTGTTGCAAACTTATTTTAGAATACAAAAATTTGTTATTGTTTAAATTTCAATTTTGATTGTTATAGAGATTACATAACATGTGTATTGAAACATTTTATATTAAATCATATTAAATTATTTTATTCATAACTCACATTGGATATTTGATTCTATCGTACATTAAAATATTTGCTTTTAACATTTTTTTCTATATATAGATTTATATAAAGTTGATATCACTTATTAAAATATTTTTTAAAAACATAAGGTTTAAACATCTTACTCACATATTTTTTTTACTTCTAATTACTCTACATGATATTAGGTCATATGGACAACTAATTAAAAATGCATAGCATATATATATATATATATATATATTTTCATTTTTATTATAGCCAACATTGTTTTTCGATTTAGAGAATATTTTATTTTTATTTTACGAGGAATGAACATACTTAACGTAGCCTTCACACTGGGATGTAGAAACAATATACATGCAGTTTAACCACATATCTACCAAGGGTCTCGAGAGATCCAATATCAAACTTTTTTTAAAAATTACATGTCAATTAATACATTTTACTGCTTCGTAAATTTGTGATTAATATAGTTTTATGTGGTAATTTTTCATTGTTTAAATTGTATAATTTTATATTTTATCATTATTAATATTTTATATTAAAAATTGAATTAGTCACACATTTTCCTCTTATTAAAAAGTAACTACTCTACATTACCTTCAATTAATTTTTCCTTTCAAGCTAAGGTTAACACACACACATATATATATACACACTTTCTGTAGAGAGAGAAAATCCATGCTGAAATATATTAGTTAATATGGATATTCAAACACTTTCTTTAAGTTCTATATATATATTTTATTTCTATAAAGTTGTATAAAATTATAATATCAACCCTTAATTGTTGTGTTAATAGATTTTTAATTGTTTAAATTATTTTTATTATTTTTTGAGGACGTGACATACTTACACATCTCCCTTGTACTGGATTCTAGAAAGATCCACCTAAAAAATGGATCTAACATGAGCCTAAAGGGATCAAATTCCTTTTGTTGCAAACTTATTTTAGAATACAAAAATTTGTTATTGTTTAAATTTCAATTTTGATTGTTATAGAGATTACATAACATGTGTATTGAAACATTTTATATTAATTCATATTAAATTATTTTATTCATAACTCACATTGGATATTTGATTCTATCATACATTAAAATATTTTCTTTTAATATTTTTTTCTATATATAGATTTATATAAAGTTGATATCACTTATTAAAATATTTTTTAAAAACATAAGGTTTAAACATCTTACTCACATATTTTTTTTACTTCTAATTACTCTACATGATATTAGGTCATATGGACAACTAATTAAAAATGCATAGCATACTTTTTTTTTTCATTTTTATTATAGCCTACATTGTTTTTCTATTTAGAGAATATTTTATTTTTATTCTACGAGGAATGAACATACTTAATGTAGCCTTCACATTGGGATGTAGAAACAATATAGATGCAGTTTAACCACATATCTACCAAGGGCCTCGAGAGATCCAATATCAAACTTTTTAAAAAAATTACATGTCAATTAATACATTTTACTGCTTCGTAAATTTGTGATTAATATAGTTTTATGTGATAATTTTTCATTGTTTAAATTGTATAATTTTATATTTTATCATTATTAACATTTTATATTAAAAATTGAATTAGTCACACATTTTCCTCTTATTAAAAATTAACTACTCTACATTACCTTCAATTAAGTTTTCCTTTCAAGCTAAGGTTAACACACACACATATATATATACACACTTTCTGTAGAGAGAGAAAATCCATGCTGAAATATATTAGTTAATATGGATATTCAAACACTTCCTTTAAGTTCTATATATATTTTTTATTTCTATAAAGTTGTATAAAATTATAATATCAACCCTTAATTGTTGTGTTAATAGATTTTTAATTGTTTAAATTATTTTTATTATTTTTTGAGGACGTGACATACTTACACATCTCCCTTGTACTGGATTCTAGAATGAGCCTTTTGGCTCAATTATAATATCAACACTTGATTGTTGGGTTAATAGATTTTTAATTGTTTAAATTATTTTTATTATTTTTTGAGGACGTGACATACTTAACATCTCCCTCATATTGGATTGTAGAATGAGCCTTTCGGCTCAATGAGCTTTTCGGCTCAATGAGCCTTTTGGCTCAATTATAATATCAACACTTAATTGTTGGGTTAATACATTTTTAATTGTTTAAATTATTTTTATTATTTTTTGAGGATGTGACATACTTAACATCTCCCTCATATTGGATTGTAGAATGAGCCTTTCCGCTCAATTAAATAATATATTTCCTACACACACTAGTGGAACTTTATCTAAAGATAATTTTCTAGATAATAAACTTAATAGATATGAATCATGTGTTGACTCATAGGAAAACTCTATTCGACTAGTCATTACTTGAGGGAAATGATACACGCTAATTACTTCTTAAAAAATTGACTGACTCTAACCACTATGGCCTTGGAAATATTATAAAAAGGAATCCATAATAATGGTCTTAAATCGTTATATTTTGACAAAAAATATATTAAGAAGCACATAGCTTCATCAAAAACTCATTGGAATGATCAATGATGACGAACATTTTTTGACCGTCACCAAAAGTAACAAAAAGAGCATTGGTGAGGGTCATTGAAAGTTTGTCACTAGAAGTGTCACCAAAGAGAGAATTAGTGATGGGCCTTTAATGACCCTCACCAAAAGTGTCATTTAAAATGGATTTGGCGATGGACCTTAAAGGACCATCACTATATACACTTACAATGACACTTTTTTAAGGACCATCACCATATGTGATATTGGTGATGGAACTTAAAGGTTCTTCACAAGCATGACCCTCACCAATGTCCTTTTTTCTTGTAGTGATTCCACTCGACCATAGATTGGTTGAGCCAAGTCTCACTTCAGCTAATCAACCCCATGCAATATTCCAAGCATGAATGTGGGATCTCATCAAACACATCAATCACAATCAATCTAGGCTTCCAGAGGTGAACCACCTCAACCTTCAACAAGGTACTCCACCTCATGGTAAGACATCACAACCATCTTGGATTGGTCTCTATCCAAGTTGTTCAAGGGCTCCAGAGTGTTTGTTCCAAGTAAGGCATCCAATACTAGTAACTCAACCCACAGTTGTTCCCCAGGCTTCCATATTGTTTGTTAGTATGAATCCTTATTCGAAGTGTACAAAAAAGACCACTTTAGCTACACATAATTTATAGCCCTAACAACAGAAATGACTACTAATATCTTCAGATCTGCAATTAGATGATCAAGAAAAATGCTGCAAAAATCTAGATCTATGCATTAGAAGACATTAAATAGTAGAAAAATAAGATTTACTCCATAGATCCAATAGAAAAGACAAGAATATATCCAATGAATAATTTTATTAATGGCACCTGGGAGGAAAACAAAATAGGGTGTTCCCTGTTCTCCTCAATGGGATGGGTTCTTGTGAGTCCTCAACACTTCAGATTTAGAACTTCTCTCTCTTGCTGGTGTAGAAAACCAAGAAAAAAATGGAAAAGTATGGCTATGATTATGGATCAATAGCCAGACCAAGTGTTGAGATCCAAAGTGATCTTTAGGCAACAAAAGGTGACAAATGAATGGGAAAACCCTTCTATTTGTAACAAAATATTGAGTTAGTCTAGAGATTGGTGCATAATCAAAATATTATTAACCAAATCTAGATCCAACTTTTATGGAATATTTTATTCTATTTGTTGGAGGGAAAAGGAATTTGTCTTGAGTCAAATCCCTTTATTTGTAAATAATAAATAAATAAGTGATTTATTTATCATTTTAAGGATGTGGTTGGGTAATAATAAATAAACAAATGATTTATTTATCATTTTAAGGATATGGTTGAGTAATAATCAAATAAATAATGATTTATTTAATTATTTATGGGTGTTCTAGTTATATTTAACAAAGACTATTATTTAATAAGGTTTAAATAACTAATATTTAGGAAATACTAAGATAAATAATGATTTATCTAATTAATTTCCTTGTTTTGGGTTAAATATAATGAGGAATATTAATCAAACTACTGTTTAATTAATTATTCTATGAGGAAAAACAAACAAATATAGATTTATTTAATATTTCCCCATGGGGTTTCCTATTTAGACCATAAATAACTTAATAAAGGTGTTTTACTAAGTTATTTTTCATAGTGAATGCAATTTTACTTGGGGTAAAATTAGTCTTACTTGATGTACTTGGGTCCATATAATACCAATGGATTAGATGACCAAAAAATGGTGTAACAGTGTTTGTCCAACGAAAGCTTCCAGGAACTAATAACTCAACTCACAACTAAAGGAATCATGAGAACCAACCAGAAAACAATCAATTGAAATAATCCCACATCACCATGGATATCCAGGAAATGGAAAGGCTAGGAAAATCCAGATGCATACACCATGCATGCCAAACTAGTGAGGAAATCATACATGAAATTTGGTACCTACACTTAGAGCCTGTTGTAGATGTTGATCCCAAAGACCTCTTGATATTTCTTGCTCTTCCTTTGCTTTCTTGATCCAAATCTCCAAGTATGCCACACTCTCCAAGAGTGCTCCGAGAATACTCTAGGTGATCAAGAGTTTGAGAGAGAGAGAATAATGATAAATTCAAATTGAATTGATCAAAGCTTGAGCAAAAGCTTACCAACTCATCCTCAGAAGCATTTTTTATTAATGAGGCCTCTATTTTCTTCACTTTCCATTAATTTCCTTCATTTTCCTCTTCACATGCAACTTGTGACCTTTCACCTTCCTATTTTCCTAATTTCCATTATTTTCATAAATAATTTCCAATAAATGCCACTTTTCCATTTTAAATCATTTTCCATTACCTTTTCCAATTTCCTTAAAAAAATAAACCGAAGTGAACACCCACTAGGATTTTTTTCCCGCCATTCAACTTGCAATATGTGCCCCATCACCGTGGTCTTATATTTTTTTTACACGAATGTTTTTACCAGGTTTGTTACATCAGGGAGTGAGTGGTTCTGGTTTGGCGAGGCCAAAACCACCTCACAGAAAAAGTGGAAAATACGGAGACTTGGCTGGTGCATTTCGAAGTGCACATCCAGTGTAACTTCCACCTCCCTCCTCCTCCAGGAACAACCTCGGAGAACCCAGCTTCGATTACGTCGGATGAATAGTATGGTCTCAAGTTTTTTTTTATGTATTGTCTATATTTTGGTGCCTTCGGCCCTCTCATTTGTGGACGATGTCCTTAGCCTCCTTTTTGTGTTTTAGTCACTCGTTGCAAACATTATTTAACAAACCTAGTAGAGGTGAGACCACTTGCCTTTTGCTCTACTGGTTGTAAATATTTTTCTCTATATGAATAGAATATTGACATAAAAACAAATAAAAATAATATATATATATATATATATATATATATATATATATATATATATATATATATATATATATATATATATATATAATTGCTATTAATTAAGATCATTAAATTTGGATATTAAAAATAAAAAAATCTTAAAATATAGATATTCATTAAATTTTTAACCGCAAATAAATAAATGTGACAACTTTCCTTAATAACCACAACTTTATTTTGTATTTATAATTGATTATTACTTTGGATCATATTTTACAAATACAAATTCCAATTTGTAGTATTAAATGATTAAAATATCTTTCTATGCTTAAGCATCCTCAATTTTAGTTCTTTGAAATATTTTCATAGCTCAATAGTTCTTTGAATACCTTCCAATACAATGTTAATGAGTTAGGATTTGCTACTATTCCTTAGGAGTGGCCGAACGAGGAGGAGGCTAAGTAGATATCTATAGGAATTTATTCTTCCTTAGGTATAATTGTGTTTTCAGTTTGTAATCTATACATTTTTTTCTATTTTGACATAATCTTCCTTTTGAATTTTCTTTCACCGACTAATTCAGACCCTATTCTCAACATATATGATCCTTCCATTTCCCTTTAGTTCCTAAATGGTGGTTCTATTTTCTTTCGATTGAAGGTTTTTATTCATACTTTATTTTCCATTTTCATGTTTCCATAGTAATGGTCATGATAGAAAAAATTGTACTCTATTATTTTCATGCATTCGCTACATATTCGATAGGAACTACCATTAGGGTTTGTTCCTTCGATTCTATAGTCTAGATGTTTAAGACTTATGACCTATCTCGACCATGCCATTTGAGTACCCGTTTTTGGAATAAAGAATTATTTTTGTAAATAACTGTTAACGTTTATTTTTAGTTTGAATACAACATAAAAATTTTAACCGATTATGTAATTTCCATGAAACATATCTTGTCCCCCTTATTCACAAAGCAACATTTTCTTTGCACAGGTTTAACATGTTGTATCGTCATACATTTTATTACTTGCAATGTTTCTTTTCGTGTATAGATAGTTTTCTATTGATATGGAAAAGCATCCTATTGTAAATGTTTATTTTTCTTGAGAAGATATTTGGTCATCGAATAGTCAAGTTTATATTATAAAAACCATATATATTTTATTTTATATAAATAGGGTCTTTACAAGTTTTGCATGCATGAATTTTAATGAGTTAAATTGTATTTTTCTTTCTTTTCATAATTAACAATTTACTATCTCAATTTTCAGGACTATGCGAAGCAGTTATGCTCACTACTTGACAGCGAGGTGTTGATCTGGATTGGCTCATTGTTTTTTTTTTCATCCAAGTCGAGGCATTTAGAGTTGAAAAATTGGAGGAATCATCTCATGGGACCATTTTTACCAGAGGGACCTAGTTTGGAAAAACAGGATCCGAAAGCTTCTAGGAGCATTTTGAGGCATTAAACAGAGTTTTGGGGGGTAAAAATTTGTCTCTTTAGCGCTGCACCATTTCATGATATTATACACACAAATATATTTCCAACGGCGCAAGAAACATGTCAATCAGAGTTCATATGCAAAATTTATGCCACTCAGGATTTGACGTTGTTTTCACACCTATAGTTCAGGAGGATGTCGCGTCAGCACCCATTATTCATGGGAAATGGGTTAGCCATGTGTTTGTGATGTAAAAGACTCTAGAAGAGTCTATATTTTAACTCTAGTTAATAGTTTATGTAGTCAAAATTAACCACTAGTAGGCTATCGAGTTGTGTTATAACAAGGCCACTAGGAGGATGAGACATTCCATTATTTTGAGATAATTTCTTTCCATATTTGAGCAAAGATAGCCAAGAGGGATAGGAGGTAGAGAACACAGGGAGGATTTGTGTTGTAACACCCTCTTCCTGCATCTACCCAAGTAACTAGCCAAACGGGGTAAACATGTGACGAGAGGCTACTATAATGAGATTCAAGCTCGTAAGTGACGTTAAGTAAATAGAAACAACAGAAAACACAACCTGTAGACCTTATAAAACAACGGCAACAACGCTATGAGGTAACCCAACTATTTAGGCCTGTTACGCCTATGACACACTGAAATTTCAACCCCATTTGAGCCATAACTGCAATAATAACACTACATTTTAGGGGCTAGGAGGCTATAGCTGCAGCAATAACACTGCATGCCAATGGTTAGGGCCCCAAATGCTTAGTTCTATTCCTTTGGCTCTGGGATTTGAGCCACCTTTTTAGGCCTAGATCCCAGGACACTTTCCATAACTTCATGAAAATTTAAGGGATGATAAATAACAATGGTATAATGATACAGAAGAAGTCACATCAACAAGAAATCATATGTACCCCTCCTAGCCATGACAAACATTTTTTCAAACATGTCACAAACATTGAATCTACAGGCATAAACAACATATTTAAGAATAGGGGTTTCATACTTATCTAAGAATCGCTAAGAAGCATTGCTCCCTTACATCATTAGCTGCAATACAATATATTTGACCATAGATACATTGTGCATTCATTGACAAGTAAAAACATGGATAAAGCCACACATCATTATTGATAAAATACATGCTTACAACCAACATAACAATAACATAAATACCATGGATACAACAACAATAGAATCCAAATATAAACCAATATATTTGCATAGTAGATACCAAAGGAATGAGCTCTTCATCACTGAATGTAAAAACCAACAAGAAATGGAACTTCCATGTTCCACCCAAACATAGATTAGCTGGGCCAAATCTCTCTTCAGCCAATTACCCCCGTGCCATATTCCAAGCATGAATGTGGGACTCATAACCAACCAAAATGAACCAAACAAGCATTAATGCTATCGTAGTTCTATGCCTACACTGTGAGGAATTTTATTGTCTCCTAGTCTCTTAGGGTTTATCACAATCCATAGTTTGAATCATTGATTACTAGGCCCTAAACCGAGACATACTCTCCAGGATTTACCGTACATCCTATCCAAGGACTACTAGGCCAAAATGGACATCACCCACCTCAGAGGCTTTACCGTAATCCATCTGGATCACTAGGCCCTAAACTGAGGCAAACCAACTCTAGGATTTACCGTATATACTGCCATACATAAGCAAGGATTCCTAGGCCCACTGAGGCACACAATTTGTCTTTAGCGTAACCCATAGTCCTGTTCAGGGGTTACTAGGCTAGTGGCTTTACCATGATCCATAGTCCGTTTCAGGTACCACTAGGCCATGTGTTTGTCATTTCAGAGATTGATCCAGGTGTATATTGGTGGCCATCCTCCTATTCCACTTGGAACCCCACAATTGTTTCTTTCAATTTTCCAGTTTCCTTAATTTCAACACAATTTACTATTTTTGGTAGTTTTTTCAGGTCCTGAACTTCTAGAGCCGTTTTGAGGCCCTAAATTACGTCTTTTGGAAAACAGGAAAACATCAATCATTGACTCATGTTTGTAGTCAAAAGTGGTAGTCCTCGGATAGATATTTCTATTGAGGTATTGTGCATGTCAAATGAAGATCGTATGCCAAAGTTATGACCCAAGGAAGTTGATGTACCAATTTTCCCCAACAGGACCCACAAATTTGGATTTTCATCTCCTAGGTTTAGTTTTTTGTATGTTTAGGTTTTTCCATTGTTTCTCAATAATAGATATGAGTTTGAGCCTCATTGTAACATATTTCAAAAGCATGTAACCACCACATCTCTTCTCGGAGATAAGCTACCATCACCCGAGCTAGTTTATTTCCATTTTATCTGTAAGCATATTTTAGTTATTTGATATTCATGACATGAATTTTTATTCCTTTTCCATCTCTGCATTTATTTATTTTTCTTTATTTTATTGTGTTCCTACATAAGTCTGGATCAATGGTATCATAGAGGTTTTCTCTTTCTCAATCTTTCTTTGCATGTCCCCAACGAGATCAAGGTATAAGGAGTTAGGGCTCTATTTGGTTGAACCTTTGCAATATCAGCCTCAAAAACACTGACGACCTCCCGTGGCAGAAGAAAATAAAAATGAGGGAGTTGGAGATCCTATCAAAATATTTCTCGAGGAGGCCCTCGAGAAATAGAGGAACACTATGTTGGATAACTTTGCCTAGGTCCTTCAACGACTACCCACCAACAACAAATCTTCATCCAGTAGCCACTTTGGAGGCGCTATACTCATTTTAAGGTACAATTTAACTTTGAAATTCCCATATTTTAGGGCCAATTAGATGCAGACACCATAGATAGATGGTTGAATCTATTAGAAGGATATTTTTCGATTCATGTCTTTTCCAATCAGGAAAATATTAATTTTCCACTCCTCAAAGCTGCCCCCCGTATTAAGGACTGGTGAGAAACCTATTGCGATCAAAAATAGAAGAGGGAATCATCCATGTTCTCAGCCACACCCACTTGGAATTATTTTTGAGACACCATCAAGGAACAATATTACCCCGTAGGGAGCTATGAGATCAAGCACATGCAATGGACTATGCTGCGGCAACAAAGGGATCAAGATGTGCATGAGCTGAAGAATCTGTTCCATACCCTCTGCACAAAGTTCAGTATCAAATCTTTAGAGAAACATTTGGTGCTTAAGTACCATAGATGTTTGCATATATACATCTAGGAGGAAATGGAGTTCCTTGAAATCTCCTCACCTGGTGCAGTATACTGGCACGCTGCCAAGATTGAGAAGAAATTAAAACAAAAGCAGTAATACTTTGTATCTACAAATCAGAATTAGAGGAAAGGCACCCCCAAACCATAGAAAAATGGACAAAGCCAAGGCGGGGCGGCCCAGGACAACCGAATGAAGCCGCAAGCGAATAACAACACCACAAATCCAAATAAGTACACGGGGAAGTGGTGTGAGTTCCATAAGAGCTCCACTCACAACAAAAATGAGTGTTGGGCCAAGTAGTCACTGGTGGCCGAGCTGAAGGCTTCTGAATCAAATGCATGTTTTGACTCTGAGTCAAAACCGGATAAGGGGAATGAAAAAGGGAAGCAAGTTATTGATGTAGGTCCTAGTGCCACCATTGCCACCACCAATATCTAGAAGGAGGAACCCGAAGATCTAAATGAGTGCGAGCGTCTCTTCCGTTCCCATATGTGGGAGAAGGGTTCCCTATTGCAGCTCATTTTGGACAACGAGAGCCAAAAGAAACTCATTTTAGTAGAGGTTGTGAAGCAGCTATGCCTACCGACCATGAAACACCCACAACCATACACCATCGGGTGGCTTCACGAAGGACGAGATATCTGCATCATCCAACATTAGCACCTTCCCTACAATATTAAGCCCTTCACAGATGAGGTATTATGGAATGTTTCTCATCTTGAAGTTTGTGATGTATTACCAGGCAACCCATACTTGTGGAAGGGACATGTTGTGTATGACTGTAGGCCTCACACTATTATTGTTACTTTGGGAAATAATTTGTATAGGATAACATAGGTAGAACTACCTACCGCTATCGCTTTGATCACTGAATATCAATGCAGTAAGCTCATTTCCTGAACTGGATTTCTTTTTTTTCCTTATGATCCACTCTAAGGGAAAGAAGAATATTGTGGCCACGTCCTCCAGACAGGGCTCTTGTGCATGGCGACAACAGATGGACAAGGTCATGGAGGAATATGGGGACATATTCACCTCACCCGTAGGGGTAACTTTGGACTGTTAGGTCAAGCACTCCATTGATCTGACCCTAGGCGCGCCACTATCCAGTGGACTAATCTATCAGTGCTCTGTTATGGAGAATGATGAAATCAAGAGGCAGATTCAAGATCTTCCGTAGAAATTTCCCACTCGACTGAGTTCATCGCCCTATCTGAGCCCGATCGTGTTGGTGTAGAAGAATTATGGGACTTGGAGACTCTGTATTGACTATCGAGCATTGAAAAAGATCACTTTCCGAAATAGGTATCTGATCCACAGATTGATGACCTTCTGGACCAACCCAAGGGGGGGAAATATTTCGGCAAGATTGAATTTAGTTCAAGGCATCACAAGGTAACAGTTGGACCCTACGATGTGTGGAACACTACCTTCAAATCAAAGGAGGGCCCTTTTGAATGGATGGTCATGCATTTTCGGTTGACGAATGCCTCAGAAAAATTCATCAGGTTGATGGACAACATATTGTGACCATTCACCAACTCATTCGTGGTGGTGTATTTGGATGACATCCTAATCTTCAGCTATATTTGAAAAGAGAACCTCCACCACATTTGATAGGTCCTCTAAGAAATGTGGCAACACAATTTTTGTGCCAATTTGGAGAAATGCACTTTTGGCATGACCCAGGTTCAATATTTGGGATACATCATTGAGGAGCGGAGGGTACATGTGGACCTAGCCAAGATCTAGGTCATTCGAGAATGGCTAACCCAAACCTCTCTAACAGATCTCTACATCTTTTTGGGTCTTGCCAATGTGTACCGAAGGTTTGTGTTGGGGTTCTCTACAATCACTTGGCCTTTGAGTCAGGTCACCAAAGGAGGAGCGAAAGAATTTTTTTTTTGGTATGAATCTCAACAAAAGGCTTTCACAGAATTGAAGCATTGCCTATGCTCTGCATCAGTGCTCACATTACTATAATTGCAACAACCATTTGAGATCAATACATATGCTTCTGACTATGTTATTGGTGCAGTTATTACTAAGCAGGGGAATTTAGTGGCATATCACAGTGAGACACTTTCAGACACAATCCGAAAGTATCCCACCTCTTACAAAGAGATGTATTCCATTATGCAGGTCTCCTGACAATAGAACCATTACATTATATGGAATGAAATGGTCATCCACATAGACCACAGATCCTTGTAGTTCATACATACAGAAGGGAAGTTATAGAATGATTGCCATCATAAGTGGTCCACATATATGCAACAGTTCCACTTGAACATTAAGTGTAAGAAAGGAAACACCAATATTGTTGCAGACTAGCTCAGCTGACCACCAGTCATGGCACTAACCACTGTGCTCAACTCTTGTATGCACAAGACTTCAGAGTGGCCGCATTTGTACAAAAGTGATCTAGAATTCACCAACACATATTAGACACTTATGGAAGGGAAGCAAGTTTCAAATTTTCACCTCCAGGATACACTGTTAGGTAACCTAGGACACCTCTGTGTGCCTTCAATCGAGCGTAGCAAGATGATTTTGGAGGTGCAATATATTTAGGTCACTGGAAACTTTGGAGTAGAGAAAATAGTGGCAGTGCTACATAAGTATTTTTATTGGCTGAAACTTCGACACGATGTTGGGAAGTACATTAGATCCTGCACTGCTTGCACCATTGCCAAACTAACCATCAAGAAGAAAGGCCTATATACTCCTCTGCCAACTCCTATTCAACCTTGGGAATCCATCTCCATGTATTACATGTCGGGCCTCCCTTCGACTAAGCATGGAAACGACTGCGTTTTCGTGGTTGTCGAAAAATTCTCTAAGATGTCCATTTTGGCATCCTGCACGAGGAGTATCACAACTGAAAACACTGTTAAGCTCTTCTTTGAATGAGTGTGGGTACACTTTGGGACCCCATAGTCCATAATCTATGATCTGGACAACATGTTGTTAAGTGCATTTTGGTCAAGTCTCTGGTCGATGTTGGATACACTAAGTCCACCGCTTTCCACCATCAAACTAATGGCCAAATAGAGGTCATCAACAGGATGATTGTACACATTATGTGAATGTACAACTAGAATAATCCTCACACATGGGATGAAAGCCTCCCCTATGTCCAACACAACTACAACAAAGTTCTCCATAGCTCAACTCGCCACAACTTCTTTCAAGTGGGCTTGGTATTCTAGCCATTATGTCCCATTGATGTGGCCATAACATCTATAACTACTCAGGAAGCTTCAACCCATGTCCAGTCTGAAACTAACAGGGCTAAAATATTCATTGAGAAAATCTAGCACACCCACTATTAGGTCCATGACATATTGGACAAAGATAATGCTAAGTACAAGCGGTGACATGATCAACATCGGGTGCCACATAAGTTCAAGATGGGCGACAATGTTTAGTTAAATTTCAGAAGGAGCACCTCATTGGGCCCCACCATAAGCTTTGAATTCTCCAATATGGGCCACACACCATCATGAAGGCTGTAGGGGACAATTATTTCGAGCTCATCATTCATTCGTTCCTTGTTCAATGTGGACCACCTTCGGTCATTCTTTCCACCATTACTAGACAAATCCGACATTGCAGAACAACTCACACCAAAAAAGTTAAACCTAGGCTATATGGAACGTTCCACCACTGATCGAATCATGGGCACACAGATCAAGAACACTCGCCAGCATAAGATCCAATTATATCAGGCTATCAAAGCTGGCTTGCACCAAGACAAGAGGCTCACTAAGGACCAAGTTCAACAGAAGCTACCTCGTCTCATGGAATGATCCAGATTTATGCAGGAACGCAACAGAATAAACATATAAACATAAATACAGATATGCAGCGGAAATAACACTTCATTTCATTAATATCAAAGAAATGAAATTTGCTTACAGACAGAATGGAAATAAAACTAGATAAGGCGCTGGTAGCTATCTCTGAGAAGAGATGTGGCGGCTACAGGCCTCTGAACTAAGTTACAATGAGGCTCGAGGGCCTATTTATCATTTAGAAACAATGGGAAATCCTAAGCAGCCAAAACCCTAACCCTAGGAGATGAAGCGCCAAAACTATGGGCCCCGTTGGGGTAAATTGGTGTTTCAACTTCCCAGGGGTGTAACTTTGGCATACAATCTCCGTTTGACGCGTACCATACCTCGTTAGAAAGATCTATCCGAGGAATACAAATTTGGAATGAGAAACATAAGTCCGCGGACCCATGTTGCTCTCTGTTTTCCCAAAAAACGTCGTTTAGGGCCTCAAAACGGCTCCGGAAGTTTAGGACCCGAAAAACTGCTAAAAATAGTAAACTGTGCCGAAACTGAAAAACTGAAATAGACAATGGTGGAGCCCCAAGTGGAATAGGCGGGTGACCACCAATATCCACCGGGATCATTCCTCCCCCCTTAGGAAGCAATGGTCCCCATTGCGTTAAGTTCCTCCATGAGATGAGGAAATTTCTGCTGAACTTGGTCCCTGGTGAACCACTTTCCTTGGTGCAGAGTTGGCCAGCTTTGACAACCCGATACAGTTGGATCTGCTGTTGACGAGTGTTCTTGATTTGCATGTCCATGATACAATCTGTGGTGGCTTGTTCCATGCAGTCTGGGTTTAACTCTGTTGGTGTGAGTTGTTCTGCAATGTCCGAGGTGTCCAGTAGAGGTGGGAAGTAAGGACGAAGGCGATCCACATTGAAGATTGGGTGCAGACCAAGGAATGGTGGAATACTGAGCTCGAATGCATTGTTCCCTACAGCCTTGGTGATGGTGTACGGCCCGTATCGGAGCGGGCGAAGCTTGCGGTGGGGTCCAGTGAGGCGCTCCTTCTGCAAATGTAGCCATACTTTGTCACCCACCCGGAAGTTGTGTGGCACCCGGTGTTGATCATGGCGTTGCTTGTACTTGGCATTGGCTCTGTCCAATATATCATGAACCTGTTGGCGGATGTGTTGAATGCGCTCGATGAAGCTACTGGCTTTGTCAACTTCAGACTGGACATGAGCTGAATTGGCCTGAGCAGCTGCAAATGGCATGGATACGTCAATGGGACATAGTGGCTGGAATCCCAAGCCCACCTGAAAGGGGCTATGGCCGATTGAACTGTGGAGAGCCCGATTATAACTATGTTGTACATAAGGGAGGATCTCGTCCCATGTGCGTGGATGCTTTGAATTGTACATGCGCAGAATGTGTACAATCATTCTGTTGACGACCTCTGTCTGGCCATCTGTTTGGGGATGGAAAGCTGTGGACTTGGTGAGCTTGGTATCCAACATCGACTAGAGGCTGGACCAAAATGTGCCGAGGAACCTGCTATCCCGATCTGATATGATAGACTGTGGGATCCCAAAGTGCACCCACACTCGTTCAAAGAAGAGTTTAGCAGTGGCTTCTGCTGTGATATTCTTCTTGCAGGCCGCCATAATGGCCATCTTCGAGAATCTGTCGACGACCACAAAAACACAGTCATTTCCCTGCTTAGTAGAAGGCAGGCCCGACACGTAATCCATGGAGATGGATTCCCAAGGTCGACTAGGGGTAGGTAGAGGAGTATATAGGCCTTGCTTCTTGATGGTCGGTTTGGCAATGGCACAAGAAGTGCAGGATCTGATGTGCTTCTCGACATCCTTTCGAAGGTTCGGCCAATAGAAATACTTCTGCAGGATTGCTACTATTTTCTCGACCCCGAAATTCCCAACGACTCGACTGTAGTGTGCTTCCCATATCATCTTGGCACGCTCGCTTGAAGGAACACAAAGGTGTCCCATGTGACATAAAAGTGCATCTTGGAGGTGAAAATTTGGAACTTGCGTACCCCCCAGGAGTGCCTTGTAAGTTTGGCCGAATTCCGGGTCACTCTCATAGAGAAGCGGCCAATCAGAAGGCTCGTGCCCACAAGCGTTGAGTACAGTGGTGAGCGCCACGATCGGTGGTTGGCTAAGGCAGTCTGCAACATGATTGGTGCTACCCTTCTTATACTTGATGTTCAAATGAAACTGTTGCAGATATGTAGACCACTTCTGATGGCGATCATTTTGCAACTTCCCTTGTGTCTGTATGAACTGCAGGGGCCTGTGGTCTGTATGGATGATTGTTTCCTTCCCCAAAATGTAATGCTTCCATTGTCGACAAGCTTGCACAATGGAGTACATTTCTTTGTCATATGTGGGGTACTTGCGAACCGTGTCAGACAATGTCTCACTGTGAAATGCCACTGGATGTCCCTGTTGAGTAAGAACTGCCCCAATAGCATAGTCAGAGGCATCTGTCTCGATCTCAAATGGTTGTTGCAAGTCTAGTAAAGTGAGCACTGGGGCAGAACAGAGGCGGTTTTTCAGTTCTGTGAACGCCTTCTGTTGAGGTTCCGACCAAAAAATTTTTGCTCTCGCTCCTCCCTTGGTGACTTGACTCAAGGGCCAAGTGATATGAGAGAATCCCAACACGAACCTTCGATAGAAATTAGCAAGACCCAGAAAGCTGCGAAGCTCTGTTATAGTGGTTGGGGCTGGCCAATCCCGAATGACTTGGATCTTGGCCGGATCCACATGCACCCCCCTTTCATCAATAATGTATCCCAGATATTGAACCTGGGTCATGCCAAAAGTGCACTTCTCCAAATTGGCACACAACTTGTGTTGCCGCAGTGTTTGGAGGACTTGTCGGATGTGGTGAAGGTTCTCTTCCCAAGTCTGGCTGAAGATCAGAATATCATTCAAGTACACCACTACAAATGAGTTGGTGAATGGCCGCAAGATGTCATCCATCATCCTCATGAAGGTGGCGGGAGCATTCGTCAACCCGAAAGGCATGACCAGCCATTAGAAAAGGCCTTCCTTGGCTTTGAAGGCAGTCTTCCACACATCGGAGGGTTCAATTGGTACCTGGTGATACCCAGACTTCAGGTCAATCTTGCTGAAATATTTTGCACCTTTGAGTTGGTCCATAAGGTCATCAATCCGTGGGATTGGGTACCTATTCCGGACAGTGATCTTGTTCAGCGCCCGATAGTCAATACAGAGTCTCCACGTCCCATCCTTCTTCTGTACCAACACGATCGGGCTCCCACAGGGCGATGAACTTGGTCTGATGTGACCTTTCTGCAACAGCTCCTGAATCTGCCTCTTGATTTCATCATTCTCTAGAACAGAGCGCCGATAGATCGGTCCATTAGGTAGCGGTGCACCAGGGGTCAGATCAATCGGGTGCTTGACCTGACAGTGCAGAGGAACCCCTGTGGGTGAGGTGAATATGTCCCCGTACTCCTCCACAACCTTATCCATTTGTTGTTGTTGTGTAGAGGAGCCCTATCTGGAGGTCATGGCCAAAGTCTTCTTCTTGCCCTGGGGGCGGATCATCAGGAAAATGAATTTCCTCGTTTGGGAAATGAGCTTACTGCATTGTTTTGTAGTAACCAAAGAGATAGCGGTAGGAGGTGGTACCTCTGGTATCCTGTACAACTTATTTCCCAAAGTAACAATAACAACACGAGGCCGAGACTCATACACAGCATGATGCTTCCACAAGTATGGTTGTCCTAATAATACATCAGAAACATCAATAGGAGCAACGTCACATAATACCTCATCCGTGAAGGGCTTGATGCTATAGGGAAGGCGGCACTGCTGGCTGACGCGGAGATCTCGTCCTTGGTGAAGCCACCCGTTGGTGTATGGATGTGGGTGAGCTGTGGTCGGCAAGCCCAACCGCTTCACGGCGTCTGCTGAAATGAGGTTCTTTTGGCTCCCATTGTCGACAATGAACTGTACCGGGGATCCCTTTACCCACATCTGGGAGTGGAAGAGACGTTCCTCCTCCTCTGGATCTTCCGGTTCCTCCTTTTGGATCTTTGCAGTGGCAACAGTGGCGTTGGGCTCCGCATCAATAATCTGCTTCCCTTTTTCATTCGCCTTTTCAGGTTCTGATTCGGAGTCAGAGCATGCATCTGACTCAGAAGCCCTCATCTCGGCCACTAGCGACTGCTTGGCCCGACACTCACTTGTGTTGTGAGTGGAGCTCTTGTGGAACTCACACCACTTTCCCGTGTCCTTCTTTGGCTTTGCGGTGCTATTCTTTTCTTGTGGCTTCGATGAGTTGTCTTTAGCCACCATGCCTTGGCTCGGTCCTTTGTTCTGCGGTTTGGAAGCACCTTTCCCTTGCTTTTGATTCGCAGATCCAAAGTCTCGCTTCTTCGGCTTGAATTTCTGCTCAATCTTGGCAGCATACCGGTATGCCGTACCAAGCGAGGAGATGTCGAGGAACTCCATTTCCTCCTGAATGTATCTGTGCAGACAGCTGCGATACTTTAGCA
This sequence comes from Pinus albicaulis, assembly GCA_034641835.2. Classification (NCBI taxonomy): domain Eukaryota; kingdom Viridiplantae; phylum Streptophyta; class Pinopsida; order Pinales; family Pinaceae; genus Pinus; species Pinus albicaulis. Next base: position 766,500,969 of record CM076583.1, on the reverse strand, counting down.
CCAAATGTTTCTCTGAATCTTTGATACCCAACTTTGTGCGCATGGTATGGAACAGATTCGTCAGCTCATGCACATCTTGATCCCTTTGTTGTCGCAGCGTGGTCCATTGTATGTACTTGTCCTCATAGCTCCCCACGGGATAGTACTGTTCCTTGACGACATCTCGGAAAGAATTCCAAGTTGGTACGGCTGAGAACAGAGAGGGTTCTGTCTGGTCCTTGTTCTCACAGTAGGTTTCCCACCAGTCCTTAACATGGGGGGTAGCTGTGAGGAGTGCAAAATAATCTTCTCCCGGTCTGAAAAGTCATGAACCGAGAAATATCCTTCTAACAGATTCAACCATCTATCTACGGCATCTGCGTCTATTTGACCCTCAAATATGGGAATGTCAAAATTTACTTGTACCTTAAAAGGAGTCGCGCCTCCAGAGTGGCTGCTGGATGCAGATGCGCCGCCTGTGGGTAGCCGTTGAAGGATCTGAGCAAAGTTATCCATCATCACGTTCCTTTGTCTTTCGAGGGCCTCCTCGAGCAATATTTTGATAGGATCTCCTGCTCCCTCATCCTTCTTTTCGTCCCCCATGGGCGTCCGTCGAGGTTTGCGAGGTTGATCTTGCAAAGGTTCCACCAGATCGAGCCCTAGCTCCTTATACCCCGACCTCGTTGGGGACATGCAAAGAAGGATCGAGAAAAAGCAGACCGCTCTGATACCACTGATCCGGATTTATGCAGGAACGCAACATAATAAACATATAAACATAAATACAGAGATGCAGCGGAAATAACACTTCATTTCATTAATATCAAAGAACTGAAATTTGCTTACAGACAGAATGGAAATAAAACTAGCTAGGGCGCCGGTAGCTATCTCTGAGAAGAGATGTGGCGGCTACAGGCCTCTGAACTGAGTTACAATGAGGCTCGAGGGCCTATTTATTATTTAGAAACAATGGGAAATCCTAAACAACAAAAACCCTAACCCTAGGAGATGAAGCGCCAAAACTATGGGCCCCGTTTGGGTAAATTGGTGTTTCAACTTCCCAGGGGCGTAACTTTGGCATACGATCTCCGTTTGACGCGTACCATACCTCGTTAGAAAGATCTATCCGAGGACTACAAATTTGGAATGAGCAACATCGGTCCATGGACCCATGTTGTTCTCCGTTTTCCCAAAAAAACGTCGTTTAGGGCCTCAAAACGGCTCCGGAAGTTTAGGACCCAAAAAACTGCTAAAAATAGTAAACTGTGCCGAAACTGAAAAACTGGAATAGACAATGGTGGAGCCCCAAGTGGAATAGGCGGGTGGCCACCAATATCCACCTAGATCATGGAAGCACTCAATATAATGGGAACCATTACTTCCTAAGGGGGGAGGACTGATCCAAGTGGATATTGGTTTCCACTCGCCTATTCCAGTTGGAACCCCACCACTGTTTCTTTTAGTTTCCTTAATTCTAGCATAGTTTACTATTTTTGGTAGTTTTTTTGGGTCCTGAACTTCTGGAGCCATTTTGAGGCCATAAACGATGTTTTTTTGGAAAACGTATAGTCAAAAGTGGTATTCATCGAATAGATATTTCTATCGAGGTATTTTGTACGTCAAACAAAGATCGTATGCCAAAGTTACGAACTCGGGAAGTTGATGTACCAATTTACCCCAATAGGGCCCACATATTTGGAGATTCATCTCCTAGGGTTAGGTTCTTGGATGCTTGGGATTTCCCATTGTTTCTCAATCATAAATAGGACTTTGAGCCTCATTATAACACAGTTCAGAGGTAAGTACCCACCACATCTCTTCTCAAAGATAAGCTACCATTGCCCGAGCTAGTTTATTTACATTTTGTTTGTAGGCATATTTCAGTTATTTGATATTAATGAAATGAAGTTTTATTCCTATTTCATCTTTGCGTTTATGTTTATTTATATATTTTTTTGTGTTCCTACATAATTCCGGATCAGAGATCCACCCTACTCAGCTTCGAATACATTTGGAAATCTAGCTCAACCGAAGTATGAGAAACCCATCTCATCAAAGCTATACGGAAATGGAAAGGCTAGGCTGAAAACAATGTCACACCTGGAAAATCCCATGCCAAGAAAGAAAATAACCACATGCAACACCATGCATGCCATATTTAGCAAGGAAATCACATTTACAAAATAATACTTGCAAATAATAACGTTGTAGCGGCTTGATCGTGATCTTCCATTATTTATTTTCCTTTCTTGTTCCAATGCAAAAGTGCTCCAAGAAAATCATAAGTGTCCAAGAGTGACTGTGAGAGAGAGATAATAATGAGAGACAAAAGTGTGAGAAAAATCTTGCCAATTGGTCCTGAGAAGATTTTTTATTAATGATGCCTCTATTTTCTTCAATTTCCATTATTTCCCTTTATTTTCCTCCTCACATGCAATTTGCTAAGAAGCATTGCTCCCTTACATCATTAGCTACAGTAAAATATATTCTCAGATAAGTATGAGACCTCTCTTATGTGTGTGTGTGAGCTTATTCTGTCATTCTCTGTTTTTCTGCAAGATTTGCATTCGCATGCATGCAATAATTACAATTAAATATTGAGATCTTAAAGTTTAATAAAAATATAATAGTGTAGAATCTCATATTTCTAATATAATATTATCAGATCTATTGTGACGAATTCTCCATTGGAATATCCATGATAGTTTACGGATAAGGTGATAACCCTCATTCTTGAGTAATATTTTTACATTCTATAAACCCCCTTGCTGCTAATTCGTATAAGCCAGAAATATTTGTTAATTCCCTCTATGGTGGAAGATATAGAAATCTTAAATTGAAGGAAAAAAATGCAATTATGTCCTGTAAAATAGTTTGATTGTAACCCACCTTCATGAAAATGGTTCTTAACCTAAACTCGGTAAGGAGAGGGGTAAACCCACGAAGGTGGGTTACACTTTTGTGAGAATCGGGGGCGGAAAACTGATTTTCCCAACAGTTTAGCGAAATGTTTATAAAAGTTCGACCGAATTTTTGAAATTAGTTCGACTGAACTCATTCTGCCGTTTACATTGACGACGTATTGACAACATGTGCAAACCGATTTTTGGTCGAAGATGAGAAAAATGGCAACTAAAGTTCGACCGAAATACTAGTTCGGTCAGACTATTTGTTCGGCCTAAATTTTAAAATAATTCAACCTAACTTTAGTTTATAAATACACCAGCCCGGAATGTGGATGGGTTTCAGGATTATTACCATTGTTTGCAGTTGCAGGGTCACAGGCGCAGGTGAGAAATTTGTTGGTGTTGGTTTTCTATTTTGTTTTTGTTGTGAATTTTTTTTATGGTTGTTCTATCGTTCTTCTATTTTAATTTTATAGTTGTTTTTTTATTTTTTGCAGGTAATTTGTAATCCGTGACGTCCCCAGACTCCTACTTGTCTTCTTGTTGCGACCTCGACATCTTATTCTCATTGCAACCTCAACGTCTCCAAATTTCTAGGTTCCTACATCTTAGAATTGTCAAATTATTGTGTAAATGTAATTTTTTGAAGTCCAAGTTTGAGCCACTGCATGACTCCTCTCTGATGACTTTGTTGGACCTTCCCCCTTTTGGTAGCACTGGAGAAGTTTCACGACGTACAAAATTGTTTCTAAATTGCATCTAATCAAAATAGAAACTGCTTAGGATTATAATATGAACACATGCTTAGAATTTAATTCCATGGTCATTCTATGCTTCTATAATTTCTTCTATGTATTGTATAATTTAATAATAAATTTAATTACCTCTCAGTCTCTTGTACTACCCAATGGGGTGCTCCCTCGGCCCACAAAATTATATACATGTTTCAGGAAAGGACTAGTCTGGCCTCGGACTCTGTCTGATGTCAAGCTAACCTTGCCTTACATAGTCAATTTCTTGACCTATCTGTCATGATTTTTTTTGTTTCTTGTTCTTCTCAACATTGACTCTATATCTGATACATTATTTCTTTATATTTTAAATAATGAAGAAAAATCTTCGCCTATTAGCTGCTTCTTTCATAAACACACATACTCTTATTTATTTTCATTTTGTATAACAACTCCTATAAAAATTTCCAGTTTTTTTTCCAGAATTAAAATATACCACAATACCTTAGTCACAAAACAATTATCAAGACCAGGAATCATAGTTATTTGGTTAACTTAGAAAATATAGGAATTTTTTTAAGAATAAAGCTCTTCTCCCTTCCTATGAGACTAGAAATTACGTCTCTGTCTCCCCCAAGCCCCGAGACTTCCAGAAAATTTTTGTGCCAAGACTATTATATACGTAATAGTTTGAGTCTTTTATAAAGTAGTTTTTTTTATTCTATTAGCAAGCAAGTAGTATTAGCAAGAAATAAGGTCAGGCCCTAATCAACCTACCTACCTTATTGGGTTTACCAGCCATCAAGGGTTGCCCAGAAAGGGCCGAAATTTCACCAGTGACCTGCAACCATATTCTATCTGTTTTATATTTAAAGGCTTTAATTTCGCACTGCTACATTTCATAAACTTCGCTTTTCCATAGAGCTTTAAGTTTGACCAAGTGCTATTATCTCTTACTGCCTCTCTTGCCGAGAAAAATAACCTAGATATGCTTTAGGATTTTCTTTATCAGTAGGCTTAGCAAAATAAAAAGCCGCTAGTAGCAAGCTAGTTCTTCAATCTTCACAAATTTCCAATTTAGTAATAAATCAAGCCATAATAGAGTTTTTAGAAAAGGGTTATTCATTATGAAATCACAATGATTAGTATCCCAACCATTTCAAATTCTTGTTACATATAATAATAGTGATTACAAAGTTGGTAATTAGTGTAATGTTTGTGTTACTAGTTTTCTTATGCTAGTATGTTAACCTTCATCCTAGTAGATACATTTTGGAATCTGAAATAGTCTGTTACCCTTTAGAAATACCTTTTGGAATTTGATTGCTTGAACATAGAATTCTATTGTTTTTGAGGTCATCTATTTCATTTTAAAAATATTTTTCAATTGTTTCTAAGGTCATCTATCTCATTTTTAGAACATATTTCAATTGTTTTTGAGGTCATCTATCTTATTTAAAATATTTTTCAAATTTGCAATTTGTTGTGGGTGCAAAATGTGTGGGGGAATTCGATTTCTTGAATAGATAATTCTATTGTATTTGAGGTCACCTATTTCATTTTAAAAATAATTTTCAATTGTTTTTGAGGTCATCTGTCTCATTTTTAAAAAATATTTCAATTGTTTTTGAGGTCATCTGTCTTATTTAAAATATTTTATAAATTTTCAATTTTTTGTGGGTGAAAAATGTGTGAGTGTTGATGGTCTTCGATTTCATTTACACAATGTGTACCCAATTGCAATACAATAATTGAGACGAATGACCTATTCAAGAACTAATAAGTTGCTCCCAAAACATTCACAGACTCGAGAGGAATAACCAAGACTCTTTGAATCATCCCAACCAATATCATAACAAATGAGCCCAACTCTGTTGTAGGTTGAACTTAATTCAATTTTATAATTCTGAAATACCAATAATATTTTTTTTAAATTTTTTTTTTTTTTATCTGATTCTAAATGTTCTTGCTTAAAACCTTGAAATTCTCTTTAAATTGCAGGTTGAATTTAAGTCAAATGTAAATTTCATAAATACATTTTGGAATTTGATTGCTTGAACAAAGAATTATATTGTTTTTGAGGTGATATGTTTCATTATAAAAATATTTTTCAATTGTTTTTGAGGTCATGTCTCATTTTTAAAAAATATTTCAATTGTTTTTGAGGTCATCTATCTCATTTTCAAAATATTTTTCAAATTTGAAATTTGTTGTGGGTGCAAAATGTGTGGATGTTGATGGTCTTTGCATTCATTTACACAATGTGTACCCAATTGAAAGAAAATAATTGCAACGAATGACCTATTCAATAACTAATAAGTTTCTCCTAAAACATCCACAGAATCAAGAGGAATAAGCCAGTCTCTTTGAATCATCGTAACCAAGATCATACCAAATGTGCCCAACTCTATTGCAGGTTGAACTTACTTCGATTTAGAATTCTGAAATACTAATAGGAGTTTTTTTTAATTTTATTTTGTTTAGCTGATTCTAAAATATTCTTGCTTAAAACTTTGAAATTCTCTTTAAATTGGAGGTTGAACTTAACTCAGATTGTAAATTTCAGAAATACCTTTTGGAATTCGATTGCTTGAATGGAGAATTCTATTGTTTTTGAGGTCAGATATTTCATTTTAAAAATATTTTTCAATTATTTTTGAGGTCTTCTGTCTCATTTTTAAAATATATCTCAATTGTTTTTTAGGTCACCTGTCTCATTTTTAAAATATTTATCAAATTTGCAATTTACTGTGGGTGAAAAATGTGTGGGTGTTGATGGTCTATGAATTCATTTACACAATGTGTACCCAATTGCAAGGAATTATCTATTCAACAGCTAATAAGTTTCTCCCAAAACATCCACAAACCCAAGAGGAATAACCTAGACTCTTTGAATCATCCTAACCAAGATCATACCAAATGAGCCCAACTCTGTTGCAAGTTGAACTTAATTCGATTTTAGAATTTTGAAATACTGATACCTGATTTTTTTTTAATTTCATTTTGTTTATATGATTCTAAAATATTCTTGCTTAAAAATTTGAAATTCTCTTTAAATTGTAGGTTGAACTTAACTCAGACTGTAAATTTCAGAAATAACTTTTGGAATTCGATTTTTTGAACAGATAATTCTATTGTTTTTGAGGTCATCTCTCATTTTAAAAATATTTTTCAATTTTTTTTGAGGTCATCTATCTGATTTTTAAAATATATTTCAATTTTTTTTTAGGTCATCTGTCTCATTTTTAAAATATTTTTCAAATTTTCAATTTGTTGTGGGTGCAAAATGTGTGGGTGTTGATGGTATTCAGGCTAAATTTCTTTAAATCTTATTTTTTCCCATCTATTTTTGGTATTTTGTCTCCAAATTGTTTCTAATTAATTAGAACACCCTCAAATATAATTTAACTAGCTGCTGAACATTAAAATTCTTGCATCAAGTTGAATCATCCTAACCAAGAGCTAATGTGTTGAAAACTGGTACAAAAAAGAGTAATCACATAAAACAACAACAACAAACAAGTAATGGATATTATGCGTCTAGATTGACATGGAGTGTTTTATGATGTAATGGATATTAATAATCTAGATTGGCATGGCTATATTTTATTAATGTACCTAAATTTACACCTTCCATGATGCTTCTAATCTTGTAAAATGTTAAAAGTGGAGTGTTTTATGATGTAATGGATATTAATAATCTAGATTGACATGGATGTAAATTATTAATGTACCTAAATTTACGCTTCCCATGATGCTTCTAATCTTGTAAAATGTTAAAAGTGGAGTGTTTTATGATGTAATGGATATTAATAATCTAGATTGACATGGTTGTATTTTATTAATGTACCTAAATTTACACTTTCCATGATGCTTCTAATCTTGCAAAATGTTAAAATTGGAGTGTTTTATGATGTGATGGATCTTAATAATCTAGATTGACATGGTTGTATTTTATTAATGTACCTAAATTTACACCTTCCATGTTGCTTTATTCTTGTAAAATGTTAAAAGTGGAGTGTTTTATGATGTAATGGATATAAATAATCTAGATTGACATGGCTACAGTGATATGATTATAGTGTAGGTTGATGTTCAAGTTGTAAAATTCTTGTACATATCAAGGATTAATGATAGTACAAGCCAAAAATGACATTATTATAAATTATTAGACAATTTGATAACTGCTAAATCATACTTCTTATTAAGGACATAACTAATTTGTAAGTTGAACTTTTTTTCTCAATGTTCTTAGCCTATTTATAGATGTCAAAGTAAAGGTTTCTAGATGTGATTTCTCCCATAAAATTCAAGGCAAACTAAGTGGAAAACTAAATTCTAAGGAAAACCCTGTACATGTCATTTCTCCCACAAACTCATAAAGGTGTGACTTTTGACATGTGTCATTTCTATGTCATTTATCCCATAAACTTTAAGGCAATGTCATTTCTCCCATATACTATAATGCAAACTTTAAGGCAAACTATGTACATGTCATTTCTATCTTAAAATATAGGTAATGAAAACTTTAAGGCATGTCATTTCTAGATCTGATTTCTCCCATAAAATTTAAGGAAAACCATGGACATGCCATTTTCCCCACAAACTAAAGGCTTTTTCCCATAAATTCAAGGCAAAATTTAAGGCCTAAAAACTGAACTTAAAGTGGCTGAACTTCCATAGGATTTTAGTCTATCTGTTGAGTGTTAACTTATACAAGTTCTAAAGGTAGAGTTTGTAAAGGGAGTGTTAACTTCTACAAGTTCTAATGGAAAAGTCTGTAAACGGCCAGGAAGCCTCTCATTAGGGGAATTTTAAGGTCTAAAATGGGCCTCCTAAGGAAATTAAAAAATAATAGTTGAAATAATAAAAGAAGATTTGATTACATCATCAAATTTTAAAGGGAAAAAAGAAAAAAATACTTTTCAACTCGTATTTTCATCTTATCTCTCAAATTTTTTACTCAAATTTCACGAGGGATTACTCGTTGAATGCAAAATTTAATTCCTCATCCATGGAGTACCCATGTTGCATACTTTCAATGGACCCTACTACACGAAAAATGAGAAATACATGAAAAACGTGATCGCAATCACATTTTTTCATGTATTTCTCATTTTTCATGTAGCAAGATCCATTGAAAGTATACAACATGGGTACTCCTTGGATGAAGAATTAAATTTTTTCATCCAATGAGTACTCCCACTCAAAATTTGAGTAAAAACTTTAAGATATAAGTTGAAAATATGAGTTGAAAAAGTAGTTTTATTATTTTATTATTTTTTAGTATTTTTACCCTTGTACTTAAAAAATGGTGAATCATCCCCCATGGTTGACATCATCATTTTGAATCCTATTAGTTCTTATAAAGTTTATTTTGGTTATACAATTTTCTTAGGAGGCCCATTTTAGACCTCAAAATTCCCCTAATGGGATCTCATCTTTTCTGAAAGGTGACATATCAAGTAAATGCCCCTACAGGAAATCTCTAGAATAGATCTAAACAAAATTTTGTCATTTTAATATCCATAAACCACTACCAGATCTAAATAGAAGTTGTTAATTTTAATATCCATAAACCACTACCACTGTAAGGAAAACCGTGTACATGAGTCATTTATCCCATACATGTGTCATTTCTTCCATAAACTCTTACGAAATGTTTAAAGCATGTGTCATTGGCTTTCTCCCATTAAATTTAAATCATGTGTCATTTCTCAAGTCTTTCTCCCATTAATTCAAGGCAAACTTTAAGGGCTAAAAACTGAACCTAAAGTAGCTGAACTTCTATAGGATAGGAACCCCCAAACTCAAGGCTTTCTCCCATTAATTCAAGGAAAAATTTAAGGCCTAAAAACTGAACCTAAATTGATTGAAATTCTAGGGGATTTTAGTTTGTTTTAACTTCCATAGGATTTTAGTCTGTCTGTTGAGCGTTAACTTCTACAAGTTCGAAAGGCAGAGTCTATAAAGGGCCAATTAGCATTTGGATCTCATATTTTTTGAAAGGTGACATATCGAGTAAATTACCCTATAGTCAATCTCTAGAATATATATAAATAGAAGTTCTTTATTTTAATATCCATAAACCACTACCACTTTAAGGAAAACTGTGTGCAGGTGTCATTTCTCCCAAAAAATCTTAGGAAAAAATTTAAAGCATGTGTCATTTCTCAAGGCTTTCTTCCATTGATTCAAGGAAAACTTTAAGGCCTAAAAAGGGAACCTAAAGTAGCTGAACTTCCATAGGATAGGAACCCCCAAACTCAAGGCTTTCTCCCATTAATTCAAGGCAAAATTTAAGGCCTAGAAACTGAACCTAAAGTGTTTGAAATTCCATAGGATTTTAGTCTGTTTGTTGAGTGTTAACTTCTACAAGTTCTAAAGGCAGAGTCTATAAAGGCCCAGGTAGCCTCTGGATCTCATATTTTCTGAAAGGTGACATATCTAGTAAATGCCCCTACAATCAATCTCTGGAATAGATCTAAATAGAAGTTCTTAATTTTAATATCCATAAACCACTACCAATTTAAGGAAAATTGTTTACATGTGTAATTTCTCCCATACATGTGTCATTTCTCCCATAAACACTTAGGAAAACTTTAAAGCATGTGTCATTTATCAAGGCTTTCTCCCATTAACTTTAAAGCATGTGTCATTTCTCAAGGCTTTCTCCAATTAATTCAAGGAAAAATTTAAGGCCTAAAAAGTGAACCTAAAATAGCTGAAATTCCATAGGATAGGATCCCCCATACTCAAGGCTTTCTCCCATTAATTCAAGTCAAACTTTAAGGCCTAAAAACTAAACCTAAAGTGGCTGAAATTCCATAGGATTTTAGTTTGTTTGAACTTCCATGGGATTTTAGTCTGTTTGTTGAGTGTTAAATTCTACAAGTTGTAAAGGCAGAGTCTGTAAAGGGCTAGGTAGCCTTTGGATCTCATCTTTACTAAAAAGTGACATATCCAGTAAATGCCCCTATAGTCAATCTCTGGAATAGATCTAAATAGAAGTTATTCATTTTAATATCCATAAACCACTACCACTTTAAGGAAAATTGTGAACATGTGTGATTTCTCCCATAAAATCTGAGGAAAAATTTAAATCATGTGTCATTTATCTTGAGGCTTCTCCCATTAACTTTAAATAATGTGTCATTTTCAAGGCTTTCTGCCATTAATTCAACGCAAAATTTAAAGCATAAAAAGTGAACCTAATGTAGCTGAACTTTCATAGGATAGGATCCCCAAAACTCAAGGCTTTCTCCCATTAATTCAAGGAAAAATTTGAGGCCTAAAAAATGAACCTAAATTAGTTGAAGTTCCATAGGATAGGATCCCCCAAACTCAGGGCTTTCCCCCATTAATTCAAGACAAACTTTAAGGCCTAAAAACTAAACCTAAAGTGGTTGAAATTCCATAGGATTTTAGTTTGTTTGTTGATTCTTAACTTCTACAAGTTCTAAAGGAGTATATAAAGGGCCAAGTAGCCTCTGTATCTCATCCTTTCTTAAGGCATGTCATTTCTAGATGTGATTTCTGCCATAAAATTTAAGGCAAATTTTAAGGAAAACCATGCATGAACCATGTAAATGTCATAAATCTCCCTTAAGCTCTAGGCAATGCAATATTTAAGGCATATTATTTCTAGATGTGAATTCTACCATAAACTTTAAGTCAAACTTTAAGGTAAACCATGCACACGTCATTTATCTCATGCACATGTGTCATTTCTCCCATGCATTTTCAATAAATGTTAATTTATTATATTTTACTGAATTTTTTTTTCAGGGATAAAAAACCCACTAAATATGGTTGAAAAATGGACATTACGCATAGATGTTTCTTGCTATCCCAATCTAGGGAAAGAAGTGATCACATATGTGCTTTGCAATATTAAGACTAGCAAGGTCCTCCAAAGGAAAATGAATATAGCAGGAAGAACAACAAACAACGAGGCATATTATATTGCATTGATAGAAGGCTTGGGAATAAATAGCGAGTATGGATCAAATGGAATTGTAGATTTCACCAATTCCAAACTTGTATGAAACCAGATGAAAGGCATGTACTATGTTAAAAATGAGAGGCTAAAACAATTGCATGGAAAAGCAAACAATATTGTTAGCCATTTTCATTTTTTTAGTATAATACATTGTACAAATGTAAATAAGATGTCTGTTGATATATTGCGTGGGGCAATGTGAATTCAAGATTCATCTATTAAAGATGAATTAATAGATGAATTAGAATTAGATGGGGCAATGCAAATTCAAGATTCATCTCTCAAAGATGAATTAGTTTTGAGACGCTCTTCTTCAAAAATTCTAGATTCATCTCTCAAAGATGAATTAGTGTTGACACGCTCTCCCACCATGTACAACACAACTTTGTGAACTTCACATTTGCAACAAGTGGTGAACTTCACATTTTTATAAAATTAAAAATTGAGGACTTCAACAAATTTTTATTTAAGTTGAGTTTCACACTTCCTTTTTAATGACCGTGTGTTTTTTCTTCAATTATATACCAAGTGTGCTCCCACCATGTTTTCAATTATATACCAAGGGTGCTCCCACCATGTAAAGCGCAATTTGGTGAACTTAAAATTTTTATAAAAATTTTTCTTAAATTGAGTTTCACACATCAATTAGTGCTTTGAAAGTTTTGTTTTACATACTTTTTGTACACTAAATTATATTAATTTTTTGAAATTTATTTTGAATTTATTTTAAATAATAATTTAAAAATAATTGTAAATGTTCTCTCTCTCTCTCTCTCTCTCTCTCTCTCTCTCTCTCTCTCTCTCTATATATATATATATATATATATCATGGAGGATGAAAGACAAAGATCAATGGAATCTCATATCTCTATGAGAGATGGGGATCAGGGATCGATAGATGTTCATGGTATTTAAATATAATTTTAAATATTCATATATATACATACATGTGTGTACATATGGAAATGATTTTTTATCAATTTTGTGAGTTAAATTAGTTGTTAATAAGTTTCATTTTTTATTTTTTAGGAGGTATGAGGACAAGGGTGTCTACTTCATCAATGGAGCATGGCCATGGTTCACGAAATTGTGGTATGGTTCATGCAATTTAATCTATGAATATGTACATGTATTTATATTTATGAATGTATTTTTGAATTGATTATAAATTTATATTTTTTATGAAGCTTCCCTCTTATCTCATGAGGTTGGTGGTGGTAAACATTCCCTTGGAGGGCCATCAATAGGTGCTAGAAAATTGCGTGAAGGTGGTGATATGTATTCCCCCATAGGCTAATCAACGAATGGTCATGTTGGTCCTCAACCAATCAGTGATCGTTCTGGTTCTTAACAGGGTCATTCTAGTTCTCAATAGTCTTAGGGTGGTCAAGATGCTAGCAAACCATATCGAGGTGACCATCAATTTGAATATTATTTTAATTCAATTTGTACAAATTTGTTTATGTGTATTTTTTTAATATGCAATTTTTTATATATTGATGCAGAGGCTGAAAATGCTACTCCAAATGTTGCTTGAAAAAGATGTTGGACAAAACACGTCATTCAAGAAGAAAGTTGTATACCAACCATGACTGATCCGTCTGACATTTCCAATATACCTTGGGAATAAAACATGCAGCAATGCACATTACATAGCTGATAGACACCTTATATAGCTCACTATCTGTATGATAAACACCTTTCAGCCTATGGAAGACTCCCATGGAATAACGAGGTTCCGCTTTATTTTGAAAAATTATTTTATGTAGAATTCATTTTACAAATGAAACCTAATTACAATGACATTCCCTTTGAATTTGTTGGTCCTGGGAAAGGTCGATTGTGTGACCATAGGGGTGCTAGGCGTGACGTTGAGTTTTCTCGCCCTGAGCCACCATTGGTTAGTTAACCTCTTCGTGTTGAAACTTTGCAGTCAGAGATGGATGCCACTTCTCATTTTAGTCGAGAAGGAAGGGATGCCATCATTGACAATGTTCAAAGTGGATTGGGTGGAGTTGATGTTTGTCTGAATCGACAAAGAGCACATGAGAATGCATGCGCTAATTTTTTGTATTATATAGATGAAGAGATTGACAACATGAGTGTTGAACATCTCAGAACATATGCAAAGAATTGTCGCAATGTTTTGCAGGACCTAATTATTCATGAGCAAGAGGGCATGGGAATGGTATGTGTTAATGGTTAGGGTGATTATTTTAACACATGTAAAATTTGTAATATATATATATATATATATATATATATATATATATATATATATATATATATATATATATATTTGCATAAATTAATATAACAAAAAATTATCATGATATTTTAACACCATTTGCAGTTGCCACACTTGATGAATGAAGAATATTTTAATATCATGGTCGGAGCCTCTAGTTCAAACAATCATGATGGGTCTCACCTCAATCACACAATCAAGATGGTTCTCACCATCAAGATATGATGGCAAATGTTAGTGTTTTTTAAGTGAACATGATGATGTACAATTATTTTTTATCTATTATTATATAAATCGAAACTCGATGATATATTTTTAAAATAAATAATTGTGTACACATGTACATGTATATATATAATGAAATGTTTTAACAGATTCTGATTCTGTTCGATGTTTTTGGGATGGCGGTACCTTCTTATTCCTTGGGAGATGTGCCAAATACACCATCACAAGTATGAACAATTTTTCACTTTTAAATATGTTTTTAAGTTATATATTCCAGCTCAAAAAGTTCCATTAAAAAATATATATATCTATATCTTGATTTATTTTAAATTTTTTAAATTTTAGGTTTTTGGAGATTTTCTTTCCGAGCCACTCTTAGGAGATGTGCCAAATCCACCAGCACAAGTATTCAATTTTCACTTAAATATATATGTTTTTAAGTTATAAGTTATAAATTGAAGTTCAAAATTTTTATTATAAATTGAGATTTAGATTTGAGTTATTTTAAAGTTTTTGAATTTTAGGTTTTTGGAGATTTTCTTTTGGAGCCTCTATTAGGAGATGTGCCAAATCCACCAGCATAAGTATTCAAATTTTCACTTAAATATATGCTTTTATGTTATAAGTTATAAATTGAAGTTCAAAATTTTTATTATAAATTAAGATCTAGATCTTGAGTTATTTTATACTTTTAAATTTTTTGAATTTTAGGTTCCTAGAGGATTTCTTTTCTCCACAGACTCTAGCGATGGAGTGTATGATGGAGATAGGAACATCCACACCATTTCAACCATTTGAACAAGTTTTCTAAACTTTTTTTAATATTATTGAAAATAAGTTTATATATGCATTTTCATTTGAAATATATATATATATATATATATATATATATATATATATATATATATATATATAATTTTACATGTTTATTGTACAATTTACTGTTGAAGATATTCCAGCGGGGGATGTTTCAGTAGACAAGCAACAAATGGAGAGGGAATCTCATGAGGTATTGCATGATCTTTTTTTACATTTTGTTTTTTTACATGAAGTTCTATATATTCTCATTCAATTTTAAAACAATAATTTTAATGTTTGTACACATTGTGTGCAAGTTCCCCATGCTTCGCATGATAGGTCGAGGATCGTGACTTTGTTGGGAGAGACACTAAATCCATCTGTATTTGATGGATGATGCACATGCACTATTTTATGGATGATGCACATGCAAGTGTAAAATTATATTTTCAATATATTTAGCCTTAAGTTTACTTTTTTATATATAGTCTTATCTATATGCAATCATATATAACTTGATACTTGATACTTGATACTTGTGAGATACAAGTTTTGGACATATTTTATGTGAACTACATTTGGTACATGTGATTGTGATATAATGTTTTGTTTTTATTGGATAGTTGAACTACATTTGGAATGTGAAGTAATGTGAAGTAATTTGTGATCTATAATTTTTTTTTTTTTAAACTAAAGTTTTGGATGGTTGGACTACATTTGGCATTTGAAGTAATGTTGCCTTATAATTTGTTTTATTTTTAAAAATCAAGTTTTGGATGGTTGAACTACATTTGTGATTGCACGATATAATTTTTTGTTTTTATTAGATAGTTAAACTACATTTGGCGTGTGAAGTAATGTTGTGATATAATTTGTTTTGTTTTTAAAACTCAAGTTTTGGATGGTTGAACTACATTTGTCATGTGAAGTAATGTTGTGTTATAATTTGTTTTGTTTTTAAAACTCAAGTTTTGTATGGTTGAACTACATTTGGCATGTGATTTCACAATATATATATATATATATATATATATATATATATATATATATATATATATATATATATATATATATATATATATATTTTATTGGATAGTTGAACTACATTTGGCACGTGATTATGATATAATGTTTTGTTTTTAAAATTCAAGTTGTCGTTTTCCAAACAAAAAAAGGTTCACATAAATATATGTACATAGAAATGATTTAAGTACATGTTTGAATAGATATGCTAAAATGATTGAAATACAATACATATATATATATATATATAAACAATCATAAGATTCTAGGTCTTGTTAGATGTGTCAAACAATCATAAAATTTTAAAATTGCATTCTATAATGTATATATATCCAGTACGTGCAACATTTTTCATCAATGCACATAGAAAAGCTACTTTCAGTTAATTACATTCTAGAACATATATATCCAGTACGTGCAACATTTTTCATCAATGCACATAGAAAAGCTACTTTCAGTTAATTGCATTCTAGAACATATATATCCAGTACGTGCAACATTTTTCATCAATTCACATAGAAAAACTACTTTCAGTTAATTTCATTCTAGAACATATATATCCAGTACTTGCAACATTTTTCATTAATGAAAATAGAAAAGTTGCTTTCCGTTAATTGCATTCTAGAAGATATATATCTAGTACGTGAAACATTTTTCATCAATGCATATAGAAAAGCTACTTTCAGTTAATTGCATTCTAGAACATATATATCCAATACATGCAACATTTTTCATAAATGCACATAGAAAATCTACTTTTAGTTAATTTCATTCTAGAACATATATATCCAATACGTGCAACATTTTTCATCAATGCACATAGAAAAACTACTTTCAGTTAATTGCATTCTAGAACATATATATCCAATACGTGCAACATTTTTCATCAATGCACATAGAAAAACTACTTTCAGTTAATTGCATTATAGAACTTAGATATTTAGTATGTGCAACATTTTTCATCAATGCACATAGAAAAGCTACTTTCAGTTGATACTAGTGTGCATGTACCAAAACAATGTACATGTGCAAACACTTGCACAGATAACATAACAAGGCAGTTCAATTTTTAGTTGAGTTTTGGAAGTTGTAAAACATGAATCCAAACAGAAGAAATTGTTGGGTAGTTCAATCAAAACAATTCCAATGAATGCCATCTTCAATGATCCATTCATGATCGGATTTTTACATTTTCCATTTCTTATTATTATTATTTTTCTTTTATTGAACCTCCATCAACTTTATGCGTGTTGCACACACCAAGTGACAATATTGACAAATTATGACATCAGGTTCATAGTCTTCAAAGTAAACAAAATCCCCACTTTGATTAGTTTGTTTGAAAAAATAACCTTTCAGTATAATAAACTCTCTTTCATATGGAAACTTGTGATCATTATAGTTTTCTAATAATTTCATATTTCGTTCAGTGCAACTTATAAAATAATACTTCACATTTTCATCGTTGATAGTAGGTGCAATTACAGAAAAAAATCTCCTGCACAATAAAAAAAAACTTATGTATTTAAATTTAGATCATAATTAACATGAAATATTAACTTTAAAATAAATTTAGTATCTATTTCTATATCTCTATCATTTGAAAGCAATTCAAGTGTTACCGTATCTAACAAGATCAAAAACTTGATCACCATTAGATGATATTGTAGTCTCCTCTGATTGCATTTCTTCAAACATTGCAACAGACATTTTCCCCTTTGTATTTATCTCTGTATGTTTCCAATATTTTACATACATTTTGTTTTCACAAACATCATTGGATTATGTGTTGTCTATGCAAACATGACAAAAACAAGAATATTTTCTTTTATCCAATGCAAACACATTTGTGGAAAAATTTGTTTTAATTGAATGAAATTTTCGAGTCCCTTTTATTGTTTCAATGTCATTTCCAATTGATCTATCTACATTTTCGACCCCAATATGCCAAAAAAACATATATGGAAAATTCAAAGAAGAATGTAAATATGGTATCAAAATGCCATCAAAGATAATCATTGTGATAAATGTACATTGTTTAAAATTGGATATCCAATAACAATTAAATTGAATGTACCTTCACACTTCCCTTGATCAGTTAGTCTCATGGCTTAATGCAGCGCTGCACCATTGAACAACTTCTTTAGCATCCATAAGTCAGTTTACAGAGGGGTCCATTTGATATCTTTGAAGTTCTCATTTTATGGATGCCCCTACACCATCATGTTCTCCTTTTCCATGACCAATCTCAAAGAAATTCCAACAATGTTTAATGTAGGTTTTCATATGAAGACAACACAACCAAAAGAATGATCATGAAGATTTGAATTGCCCTGTGCATCCATCTAACCATATCCAATGTTCATTGAATTTTATTCCACAACTTTTCAATGAGTCATAAATCTTTCCAAAACATTGTTGTACAAAATATGTATCATGTGTACGATCGTCACTGATATAAAAGTGATATTATTTAATAACATGTCGATTTTCACTGGTGCTTTCTATATGATCAACATTTTGTTCAGCATGTGTATATAGAATATGGATGAGCATGCAGACTTGGTCAGAATGATAATATTCACTCTGAATTTCTTTTTGTGGAACAAATGTGTAGTTTTATGCAAAATCAATTACTGACAAAATGGTTCCTGGTGGAAAAAATGCAGGATATTTTTTGAATTACAAGTCCTGCCATCGAGCTCTATGGGAATTCTTGCTGTATTTATAAATTTCTGCCTCAAACTTTCTCAAAAAATATATCACAAAAATTTCTTCTTCTTGTCATTCAATTATTATAGCACTATTTGAATCTTGAACCAATGTATCTATATATTCATATCTCTTCCATTTCACTTTCATGTTGGAAAATGATTGATCATTTATACCAGAATGATATTTGTTTTGAAATTTATTCAAATTTCCACAATCATAGCATTTTTTACCACCAATACATTTCTTTTCGTAAAATAATTCATCACTTTCTCTTCCACATAGAATTAGAGATATGAAATCACAGATAGTGGAAGGAGGAGAAGAATCTTTCCTAAATGTTCTACCAAAATTAATGAATGTTTCATAATATAACTGAAATTTCACATGATAATGACAACAATAAGTGTCGTGTACAGTGATAGTTTTTACATACCATGGTTTTTGTTGCACAAAAGCACTGATTGAGACATCAATTTCACGATTCTCATCTTTGAAATTTTTGAACAAATCTATCTGAGCGGTGTCCAAGAAATGTTTTGGATGTTTTTCGTACTGATTTCATGCTATTCTTCTTCACATCACATCCCTTGCATTTGGCTAAACAAGTGAATTTTTCTTCCAATATTCATATTTTAATTTTTTAACATTTTCTCCAAGTCTATCTTTTTACGGTTTCCTAGAAATAGCTCTTCAACAAGCGAGTTCATCATTTACATCTATTTGCAATTGAAATTTTTGATGTTTGTGCAAATTTTTTCGTGAGGTTCCTAATGCTCATGCCATATATTTTACCAAGCAATTCTCTTTAGTACTTGATGAAACCACTGCCATATGTATTGCTCTATGTACAACTGAAACATTTTTTTGTCTAGAGCTTCTAATTGAATTTATAACACTATTTATATTTTGTATCACATTTTCCTCCTTTTTTTTTATCTTTTGTTGATTTTTGAATACCCAATAAAGTCATAGCTTCTTTTAATTTCCTTAACGATAGGAGACCTTTCAACAATTGGTCTTGAATTGCCACATTTTCCTTTATGAAGTACGTATCAAAAATGCGATTAACATGATATCGTATAACATGGTCAACTCTTTTTTCTCCATATGTCTGAGTGTCAACATTTTCTAACATCTCATCATCGACATTGATTTCATCTACATATTCGAATTAATAATACAATAATAATTTTACATATTCAACAAACAACTAAATTAATAAATATGTATAATTTCAATAATACATGCATGTGTTCAACATATATATATATATCTATACCTCGTGATTCAATTTATTCACTTGAATTTCTTTCAACATTTTCATTATCTTCAATCATTGGTTCAATATCTCTTTCACTTTATCTTTCAAAGTTTTGTATCTCATCATCAATGTTTTGAGGAATATCTCTCTCTATTTACATTACTAAATATTTTTCAAATTAGTTCATCAAATAGAAATTAAGATTCACATTTTACAATAGGAAAATTTTAAATATAAAATTAATAATATTTACATTTGCATACCTGCTTCAACTTCTAGTTGAGGTTGATTTTCCCTTTCAATATTTGAGAGTGTTTCTCTCTTTCTTTTGTGAGATTCTCTCCCCTATTCTCTATGTTCCTCAGGGTCTCTTGTTCGATCATATTTTCTCATGCAATTCCTTCGATTTCCCATGATACTTGAGTGTGAAGTTCAAAAAATTTCCTTCAAAAATTTAGACAAAAACTCAATTAGAAAAAACATCACAAAATATTTAATTTTAAAATAAAAAAATTAATTTTAAAATATTGCAAAAAATACATACTTCAATCCAAAACACTTGGGCAAAAATGTGAAGCTGGGTTACACTTTTGTGAGAATCGGGGGCGGAAATTTTTTTTCGGCAATAGTTTGGCCGAACCTTTTATAAAGTTCAGCCAAAATATTTGATAGTTCGGCCGAAATTTATGAGAAAGTTCAGCCGAACTTGTGCTTCCGTTTATATTGATAGCACATTGACGGCATGGGTAAACAAAATTTTTGCCGAAGATGGGAAAACCGACAACAAAAGTTCGACCAAACTTTGAGTTCGGCCAAATTTTTACTCTTAAAATAGTTTGGCTGAAATAGTTCTTATAAATATATCGCCCGCGAAGTTCATTTGTTTACCACATTTGTGTTTTCTTTGATCTGTTTGTTCGCTCGTTTTTCTGTGTCTATGTTGCTGCTAGTCTAGGGATGCTTCCGTCCGCGCTATTGGTGATTATCTGCAACAAATTCAAGCGAGCGAACTATTAGGTATTTCTCCTCCTGCTCATCCTCTGTTTTTCACAAGGGAAAAATTCATAATCTTTCATTAAGTAAGAAAAATTACATGTTACATTTTACAAGTAGCTATCCATAGAGCGTCAATTATACATTGAAATCTGCATGAATTATTCATTACCAATTATGGTATTTCTCCTCCTGCTCCTCCTCTATTTTTCACAAGGGAAAAATTCGTAATCTTTCATTAAGTAAGAAAAATTACATGTTACATTTTACAAGTAGCTATCCATAGAGCGTCAATTATATTGACAGCATACATCATCCATGATAAATACAAAATTATATAAGGAATTCATTATAACAAAAGTAAGTTTGGTGCATAACTTACTAGTACCTGTGGAGCCCAAAATATCAATAACAAAAATTGAAAAGCTGTTATATACAATGGTAGTGATATATCTACCGGATAACATGTAGAAAAAATATATAAAATAGATACTAATCAAAGTATAATAAAAAATACAGTTTATAAACCAACTGTATGTGGTTCTCGTATTGCCTCCATGAAAGGCCCGTGGAAGTAATTGTACACCTGTGCAGCAATGTGTTCTGTAATGTGCCAATCACCCCAGTTTAACTCTGCAGCTTCCTTGGAAAGTTTGTCTGCCACTTTGTTCCGATTCCTGTAAATGTGAGTGACATAAATTATGCTGTTAATTATGCTTTAAATTTCATTACCTTTTTTTTTCCAAGAAAAAAATCAAACTTTTTATTAACAGAAATAAAAAATTACCTAGTATATGCGTTACGCATTCCTTTTATGGTTGTATGATTCCCAGATCATAGAGCTCACATGATGAAAAGTACACTGTCATCTGTCAAATGCCTGAATATGAACCACTGATCTGGTGTACATGCCTCCTCTATAAGAGGAAAACAACCCATAGATCAGTTCATATCCAGAAAAACAAGTATGTCCATATGTTCATAAAAAAGAAACAGTTTTTTGTGTTAACCCAGGCCTCCTTAGAGAGGAAAACAGTCCAGACAGGATAAACAACAAAATAGAAGTTTGAAAATAAATGCAAGTAAGAGTAACTATCTAGGGCATGTATATCAAACCAAAAAACAAAACACTTTCTAATATAAAAAGAGGGAGACAACAAAATAAAGTTATACATATGGTGGTTGATCCGACACATCGATCATGCCCTGATCCTCGTCCTCTATCCTCCAACAGCCCATATCTTTTTGCAAACCCGCTTTAGAAAGCTGGTCTACTGCATCATTGGCGCATGAATTTAGGGAATAAAACAACCCCCCTAAGGGAAAGACCCCTACTGCTTTCTTAGATGTATTTACTCCCGCAGGTTAAACTGTCCTTGCCCCTATTGACTCTGTTGTTGTCTATGCCTATGCCATCTAGGCCTATGTCCACGTGCGGGCTATACTCTTTTCTAGGAATAGTCCAAAAATTGGAAATCGATCTAGCCATGAGCAGGTTGAAGAGAGCTCCTTAAGGGCTTGGAGTCGTTAATTTGGGGTGGTCCCTGTATATATGGTTTAAAAAAAAACATTAAAAGTATTTTTTAGATGTTTTTTCTCTTCTAGTAAAGGAGATAAAATATAATTCTGACAATTTCTCTCTCCATTGAACCATTTAACGACATTCATAGAGTCCTTTTCTATGTTAACTTTGGACTGTTACTGCAAATGTGCCTTTTGGAATTCTTGGTTTTAATTTGAGTTGATTGGTGTCATGTAGAAGTCAAGGCACTCATTGCTATATAAATTTTGTATTTACAACCAAGTGGGGACGAGAAACCCCAAAATTCCAAACAAAGCATCTATGTTGTTAATTATGCTTTAAATTTCATTACCTTTTGTTGTAAGGTGTATGTTGAATTTCTAGTAGTATGATATGCATTCGGTTGCTGCAGTTGTTACTGTTCCTGTGGATCCATCAATTTCATCTGCCCTAGCTGATTCTCGCCTTGTGCATGGAATTTTACTACCAATGTTAAGCTTATGCCATTACTGAGCCTTCTCTCGATTCCTCAACGCTGGAATGATTGAATTAGAATGATCTACTACTGTAATGTGACTACATATTGTATTTTATACTGCTGTAATGTATTTATGTAATGTGACTACATGTTGTCTTTTATAGTACTGTAATGTATTTCTCTATGAGACATAATCTGATCTTTTATACTTGATAACCTGTTATGGGTATATCAAGAGGATTTTGTATATGAACTATTATCAATATATGAAACAGGGTTTTTTCTCCTTTGAAAAAAGAGTTGAAATCATTCTAAATTCACATGTAATGTATTTCTGTAATGAGAATACATATTGTCTTTTATATTGTTGTAATGTATTTCTATATGAGACATAATCTGATCTTTTATACTTGATAACCTGTTATGGGTATATCAAGAGGATTTTGTATATGAACTGTTATCAATATATGAAATAGGGTTTTTTCTCCTTTGAAAAAAGAGTTGAAATCATTCTAAATTCACATATGTTCAATGGTGTCACTATTTCACTTCCGATATTATGTTGCTTACCTTGACGAACAGGTGGAACTCTGCTGGGAGGCCTCTCTGTTTTTTGACTCTATGCTCATACTGTCAAAGGCCATTATATGTTATATGGACTAGATTGTATAGTTATTAGACTACATATCTTCATACTATTCTACAAATAGTATGATGGAAACCAAACATAATAATGTATTAGGACATCACAACTTGCTAATTAGTTATTAGACTACATATCTTCATATAGAACTTGCAAATAGCATGATGAAAATGTGAACTTGCAAATAGTATGATGGAAATGTGGATCTCAAATAAAAGTCATGATTAATGCTTCTAGAAACCAAACATAATAATGTATTAGGATATGCTCCTTTAAATTGCAAATAGTATGTTCGAAATGTGGATCTTATGAATCTTCATGATTAATGCTTCTAGAAACCAACCATAATTTCATGTATTAGGACATGCTCCTTTAGGCTTGGTGGAAGTAACTTTTCTTTTTATTTCTCGCTTACACACACACACACACACACACACATATATGAAGAGATGATCCCATTTTCTTTTTTATTCATAGATCAAATGTCATTTAAATATAAGATTTATGATAATGTACAATGATTCATTCCATATTATTTATAAATTTTTTGTTTAAAAAATGAACCCTTTAAATGATGAACCTAGTTAATGCTTCTTCTTCATGAAGAAGACTACTTGATCTTTCAATTTGAATTTGATGATGGTCCTTTGTTATCTTTCTTGACTACTTCAAATTATTGACATAGTCATATGCTTCTCGATACTCTTTTTGTTCCTTCCTTATATTGTATTCTCCCCCTTAGATATTGTGTACTCTTCCACCTAGATATTGCACTCAATTTTGATGTTCCTTTGTTATCTTTCCTGGCTACTTCAAATTATCAAATTATTGACACAATCATATAGATATTGCACTCAATTTTGATGGTCCTTTGTTATCTTTCTTTACTTCAAATTATTGACACTTGATCATATAGATATCATATAGATATTTCACTCAATTTTTATGGTCTTTTGTTATTTTTCTTGACTACTTCAAATTATTGACACTTGATCATATAGATATTGCACTCTATTTTGATGGTCCTTTGTTATCTTTCTTGACTACTTCAAATTATTGACACAATCATATGCTTTTACCTTAATATCTTGTAGAGCCCATTTCATCCAAAACACTCAAAAAGAAGTAACTACTATGTATCCCACTTCTACCCTAGATAGAGAAAGTAACAACTCTTTCTTGCTTAACCATTAAACCAAAGACTCTTCTAAGTAGAATTATACATTGTCCACTTGTATTTTTCACAAGCCTAGTTGAATCTCTATATGTTGTCAATGTAAATTTCTCACAAGTAAATTTGTCAATGTAAATTTCTTAACTTTTACAAATTTTATAGGCAGAGTCTGTAAAGGGCCAGGTAGCCTCTGGATCTCATCTTTTATGGAAGGTGACATATCTAGTAAATGCCTCTACATTCAATCTCTAGAATAGATCTAAATAGAATTTCTTCATTTTAATATTCATAAAACACAACCACTTTAAGGTAAACTGTTTACATATGTCACTTCTGCAACAAACTAAAGGCTTCCTCCCATTAATTTTAGATGTGAATTCTACCATAAAATTTTTAAGTCAAACTTTAAGATAAACCATGCACATGTCATTTGCAATAAATGTCAATTTAATATCTAAATTCACATATGTTTAGTGGTGTCATTGTTTCACTTCCGATATTATGTTGCTTACCTTGATGAACAAGTGGAACTCTGCTGGGAGGCCTCTCTATTTTTTGACTCTTTGCTCATACTGTCAAAGGTTGTTATATGTTATATGGGCTATACTGTATGTTATATGGGCTATAATGTATAGTTATTAGACTACATATCTTCATATAGAACTTGCAAATAGTATTATAGAAACCAAACATAATGATGTATTAGGACATCACAACTTGCTAATTAGTTATCAGGCTACATATCTTCATATAGAACTTACAAATAGCATGATGGAAATGTGAACTTGCAAATAGTATGATGGAAATGTGGATCTCAAAGAAAAGTCATGATTAATGCTTCTAGAAACCAACCATAATAATGTATTAGGACATGCTCCTTTAACATGAAAATAGTATGGTCGAAATGTGGATCTCATGACTCTTAATGATTAATGCTTCTACAAAATAAACATAATTTAATGTATTAGGACATAATTTAATGTATTAGGACATGCTCCTTTAGGCTTGGTGGAATTACCTTTGATTTTTATTTCTCTATTACACACACACACACACACACACACACATATATATATGAAGAGATGATCCCATTTTATTTTTTATTCATAGATCAAATGTCATTTAAATACAAGATTTATCATAATGTACAATGATTCATTCCATATTATTCATAAATTTTTTCATTAAAAAATGAGCCCTTTAAATGATGAACCTAGTTAATGCTTATTGTTCATGAAAAAGACTACTTGATCTTTCAATTTGAATTTGATGATGGTCCTTTGTTATATTTCTTGACTACTTCAAATTATTGACACAATCATATGCTTCTCATTACTCTTTTTATTCCTTCCTTATATTGTATTCTCCCCGTTAGATATTGTGTACTCTCCCACATAGATATTGCACTCAATTTTGATGGTCCTTTGTTATCTTTCTTGACTACTTCAAATTATCAAATTATTGACACAATCATATTCTTTTTGTTACTCTTTGTATTCCTTCCTTATATCTATTCCCCCCCTTAGATATTGTGTACTCTCTCACATAGATATTGCATTCAATTTCATAGGCTCTTCTTTTGAGGTCAAATATATTGTATTCTCCACCTTAGATATTGTGTACTCTACCACATAGATACTTCACTCAATTTCATAGGCTTTTTTTTTAAAGTCAAATAAGTGACAATAATTTACAAGAACTATCCATAATTTGTTTCTCACATGTTCAAATTGTTCTCCAAAAAGACAATTTACAATAACTATTCCTAATTTTTTTCTCACATATTCAAATGCTTCTCTAACAAGAGGGCTTTGTGGGTATGTATTCCATCTTCACTATTTTCTCAAAGACTTGTTGTGTGAGGAAGTGGTACTTTATGATGATATGTAAATAGTGATTGAATGAAGTAGAATATTAAATTATTTTTGAAATTATTATTAAACTTCTATTGAAACACTTAATAGATATATAGAGTTACCTTAATATCTTGTAGAGCCCATTTCATCCAAAACACTCAAAAAGAAATTACCTTAATATCTTGTAGAGCCCATTTCATCCAAAACACTCGAAAAGAAGTAACTGTACTATGTACATTCCACTTCTACTCACTCAAAAAGAAATTTACCTTAATATCTTGTAGAGCCCATTTCATCCAAAACACTCAAAAATAAGTAACTACTATGTATTCCACTTTTACTCTAGATAGAGAAAGCAACGACTCTTCTTGCTTAACCATTAAACCAAAGACTCTTCTAAGTAGAATTATACATTGTCCACTTGTACTTTTCACAAGCCTAGTTGAATCTCTATATGTTGTCAATGTAAATTTCTCACAAGTAAATTTGTCAATGTAAATTTCTTAACTTCTACAAGTTTTATAGGCAGAGTCTATAAAGGGCCAGGTAGCCTTTGGATCTCATCTTTTATGAAAGGTGACATATCTAGTAAATTCCCCTACAATCAATCTCTGGAATAGATCTAAATAGAAGTTCTTCATTTCAATATCCATAGAACACAACCACTATAAGGTAAACTATGTACATGTGTCATTTCTCCCACAAACTAAAGGCTTCCTCCCATTAATTTTAGATGTCAATTCTAGACCATAAACGTTTTAAGTCAAAATTTAAGATAAACCATGCACATGTCATTTACCTCATGATCTCGTGTCATTTCTCCCATGTCATATATATATTTTTTATTGATTTTTTTTTTTCAAGGATAAGAAAACCATTAAATATGGTTGAAAAATGGAAATTATGCATAGAAGTTTCTAACTATCCCAATCTAGGGAAAGCAATGATTACATATGTGTTTTCCAATATTGCGACTAGCAAAGTTGTCCAAAGGAAAATGAATATACTGAGAAGAACAACAAACAACGAGGCATATTATATTGGATTGATAGAAGGCTTGGGAACAACGATGGAGTATGGATCAAATGGAATTGTAGTTTTCACCAATTCTGAACTTGTGTGCAACTAGATGAATGGTGTGTGCCAAGTTAAGAAGGAGAGGCTAAAAGAACTGCATGGAATAGCAAACAATATTGTTAGCCAATTTCGATCTTTTAGTATAAGTCATTGTACAAATGTGAATAAGATGTCTGCTGATCTATTGCGTGGGGCAATGCCAATTCATGATTCATATATCAAAGATGAATTAGAATTATACAAAGCAATGCCAATGAAATATTCATCTCTCAAAGATGAATTGGTTTTGAGATGCTCTTCTTTAAAAATTCAAGATTCATCTCTCAAAGATGAATTAGTGTTGAGACGCTCTCCTTCAAAATTTATTGATGGACATTGTAACATATATTGGATATGTATGTGTTGTGTACTTATAAATGCGTATTTTTTAATGACCATGTGTTTTTTCAATTATATACCAAGTTTTCTCCCACCACACCATGTAAAGTGCAACTTGATGAACTTCACATTTGCAACAAGTGGTGAACTTCACAATTTATAAAATTAAAATGTGGGGACTTCAACAAATTTTTGTTTAAATGGAGTTTGTTTAAATGCAATTTCACTTCTTTTTTAATGACCATGTGTTTTTTTCAATTTTATACCAGGTGTGCTCCCAACATGTAAAGCACAATTTGGTGAACTTATCATTTTTGTAATTTCTTTTTACTTAAATTGATTTTGACACATCAATTATTGCTTTAAAAGTTGTGTTCTACATAATTTGCGTACACTAAATTACAAATTGATTTTTTGAAATTTATCTTTTGTAATTGTCCACCAATAGATATATATATCATGGAGGATGAACGACGAAGATCAATAAAATACCATATGGGGGATCAGGGATTGGGGGATGTTCATGGTATTTAAATATAATCTTAAATCTCCATACATATGTGTACATATGGAATTGATTTTTTATTAACTTAATGAGTTAAATTAGTTGTTAATAAGTTTCATTTTTTATTTTTTAGGAGCTAAGAAGAGAAGGGTCTCTACTCCATCCATGGAGCGTGCCCATGGTTCACCCAGTTGTGGTATGATTCACGCAATTTAATCAATGAATAGGTACATATATTTAGATGTACACATGAATGCATTTTTCAATTGATTATAAATTCGTATTTGTTTATGAAGCTTCTCTCTCGTCTCGAGAGGTTGGTGGTGGTTAAAATCCCTTTAGAGGGCCAACAATGAGTGGTAGTAGGTTGCATGAAGGTGGTGATATTTATTCCACTAGAGGCCAATCAATGGCTGGTGGTGCTGGTTCTCAGCAGGGTCATTCCGGGTCTCAACAGTTTGAGGGTGGAGAAGATGCTAACCAACCACGTCAAGGTTGCCATAAATTTCACTATTTTTTTCATTGAATTTGTACAAATTTTTTTATATGTGTTTTTTCTAATATATGAAATTAAATATATATATTGATGCAAAGGTTGAAAATGTTCCAAATATTGGTAAAAAAAGACGCAGTGTAGAACGCTACATTTAAGAAGAAGGTTGTCTACCCACCACAACTTATTCGGCCGACATTTCTAATATACCATGGGAAACAAACATGGTGCAATGCACTTTAAAAATGTGTGAAACAATTCATGCAAAATTGTGGAGAGATCTCGTGGCTTTGACTCTACTTGCTGAGAGTCGACAAAGCCTCGAAATATTTACACATTCATTGGGTGAATTTGTAAATGTGTACAAAAATCTTGGGCTAATGACTGGTACATTTTTAGAAGTGATGAGAAAGAGAAAGGAAACAGTAATGGGTCCAGGTAAATGGGAGGATGTAAAATAAAGAGTTACAAAAGATATGGCGAAGTTAATGTTTAATTTCAAGGAAGGGCCAAAAAGAAAAATGCTGAAGGTGAAATATTTCAAGAACCCAAATATAGCTCACTATTTGTATGATAGGCACCTTGCAGCCTATGGAAGGTTCCCATGGAACGACAAGGTTCCCATGGAACGACAAGGTTCGATTTTATTTTGCACAATTATTTTATGTAGATTTTTTTTTGGATATGAAACCCAACTACAATGACCTTTCGTCAGAATTTTTTGGTCTGGGGAAAGGTTGATTGTATGACCATAAGGCCACTAAGTGAGATGTGGAGTTGCCTCACCCTGAGCCGCCATTGGTGAGTCGACCTTTTCGGGTCGAAACTCTACGATCAGAGATGGATGTGACTTCTCAAATAAGTCGAGAAGCAAGGGATGTCATGATTGACAATGTTTACAGTAGATTGGGTGGAGTTGATGTTTGTCTAAATCGACAAAGAGCACGTGAAAATGCACGTGCCAATTTTGTGTATTGTACAGATGAAGAGATTGACAACATGAACATTGAAGATCTCCGAATATATGCAAAAAATTGTCGCAATGGTTTTCAAGACCTAATTCTTCATGAGGAAGAGGGCACGGGAATGGTATGTGTTAATGACCTTAGGGTTCAATTATTTTAACATGTATATATGTATACAATTTGTAATAAATACATGTGTATGTACATGTATACATTTATTTGTATGTACATTAATCTAACAAAAATGTATCATATGTTAAAACACCATTTGCAGTTGTCACGCATGATGAATGACGAAAATGTTAATATCACGTTCGGGACCTCTGGTTCAAACAATGTAGATGGGTCTCACCATCAAGATATGTTGGCGAATGATAGTGTTTTTTAAGTGATATTTTAAAATAAATAATTGTGCACACATGTACATGTATGTATATATAATGATAAAATGTTTTAACAGATTCCGATTCCGTCCGATGTTTTTGGGATGGCGGTACCTTCTTCTTCCTTGGGAGATGTACCTTCTACTTCCTTAAGAGATGAGCCACAAGTATGGACAATTTTTCACTTTTAAAATTTATGTTTAAGTTATATATATATATATATATATATATATATATATATATTCCACCTCAAAAAGTTCCATTAAAAATTGAGATATATATATATCTTGAGTTATTTTAAATTTTTTGAATTTAGGCTCCTATAGAAGATTTCTTTAATCCATGGACTCTAGCGACGGAGATAGGAACATCCACACCATTTCAACCATTTGAACAAGTTGTCTAACTTTTTTTTTAATATTATTGAAAATAAGTTTATATATGTACACGTGCATTTTCATTTGAAATATATATATATATATATATATATATATATAACTGTACATGTATATTGTACAATTTACTGTTGCAGATGTTCCCATGGGGGCGGAACTTGTTGCAGGTTATCAAATGGAGAGGGAACCTCATGAGGTATTGCATGATTTTTTTGTTATATTTTGTTTTTTACATGAAGTTCTATATATATTCTCACTCATTTTTAAAACATCAAATTTTAATGTTCAAGTACATGTGCATTGTGTATGTAGGTTTCCTATGCTTCACATGATAGTGCGCGGATTGAGACCCTGATAGGAAAGACGCTAGATCCATCTCTATTTGATGGACATGATTTGTAGATTTGATTTCAAGATTTAGATAGTCTTAAATTTTCTTTTTTATATATTATCTAGATGCACTGTCATATATATATATATATATATATATATATATATATATAACTTGATACAGTTTGATACTTGTGAGATCTACAATTTTTGGACATATTTTATTACAGTGTTAATATAATTTTTTTTGTTCCAAAAAGTTAAGTTTTGGATGATTTTAGTACTTTTGGCATGTGAATGTGAAGTAATGTTGTTATATATAATTTTTTTGGTTTTTAAAACTTTTAAGTTTTGGATAATTGAACTACTAGTAATGTTGTCATCTATAAATTAATGTTTTGCTTCTGAACTACATTTGGCATGTTATGTAATGATGTGTTATAATTTGTTTTGTTTTTAAAATTTAAGTTTTGTTTTGCTTCTGAACTACATTTGGCATGTTATGTAATGATGTGTTATAATTTTTTTTGTTTTTAAAATTTAAGTTTTGGATGCTTGAAGTACATTTGGCATGTGAAGTAATGTTGTGATCTATAATTTTTTGTTAAATTAAAAGTCAAGTTTTGGATGGTTTCAATCTACATTTGGCATGTGATATAATGTTAAATGTTTTTATTAGATAGTTGAACTATAATTGGCATGGCATGTGAAGTAATGTTATGTATGATATAATCAAAAAGTTTTTAAAACTCAAGTTTTGGATGGTTTCAATCTACATTTCGCATGTGATATTTAATGTTTTAAATGTTTAATATTTTAATGTTGCACGATATATAATCAAAAAGTTTTTAAAACTTAAGTTTTGGATGGTTTCAATCTACATTTGGCACATGTGGTATAATGTTAAATGTTTCTATTGGATAGTTGAACTATAATTGGCATGGCATGTGAAGTAATGTTGCACGATATATAATCACAATGTTTTTAAAACTTAAGTTTTGGATGGTTTCAATCTACAATTGGCACATGTGATATAATATTAAATGTTTTTATTGGATAGTTGAACTACGATTGGATGGCATGTCGAGTAATGTTGTAATATAATAAAAAAGTTTTTAAAACTAAGTTTTGGATACCATTTTAACCTACATTTAATGTAAATCCCTTTAATTTTGATTTAATGTTAAATGTTTTAAATGTAAATCCCTTTAATTTTGATTTAATGTTAAATGTTTTAAATGTTTTGATCTAAGTTTTTGATGGTTTCAATCTACATTTGGCCTATGGAAGACCCCGTGCGTAGACAATGGTTGCGTTGCATAAGGGGAGGTGGGGGTAGGGATGGAGGGGGTAGGAGTGCTGGTTCTCACCCTCCTCTTTCCATCCATGACACAGGTAGCCACCCTCCTCCAACAAGTAATGAAGCACAATTTCACTTCACCAGCGCTATGGTCAGACCATGAATTATGGCGACCATTTCCATCTCTTTTAAGGAGGAGCCGAAAGATGAAGGTGCTTCTAGTTTCAGGAATCAGTGGAGAATGTCCACTATCCCAACCCATCGGCCCCAGGACACCAGAAAGTCGGAAACTCTTCCATTCAAATCTAGCTCGATGAGCTCCAACAACGATGGCGCAAGCAGTGACAACTCCTCCCAGCACTCCAAGGGAGTAGATGATGATCTGGAGGACTATGGTTGTCCAATTGTGGAGGAGAATCATCCTACAAACATTGATAGCTAGCCTGATGTCAGGTCCTCTTTAGCTTTTTCTCGGTTATGGGCAGCCCTTTTTCTGTTTTTTTTATTTATACCCCCTTTGGTGTTGGCTAGTTAGGCAACCTAGGAAATGGGTCTCGCTATGTACATTTTTTTCATTACAATTATATATATGTAAATCCTTTAATTTTGATTTAATGTTAAATTTTAAATGTTTTGATATAATGTTAAATGTTTTGATCTATGTTTAGGATGGTTTCAATCTACATTTGGCCTAGATGGAAGACTCCCATATGAAGTATTGTTTTGATTGAATCAAACAGAGTAAAGAAGTAGCTGTATATATGTAAATCCCTTTAATTTTTATTTAATGTTAAATGTTAAATGTTTCAAGATATAATTTTAAATGTTTTGATTTAAGTTTTGGATGGTTTCAATCTACATTTGGCCTAAATGGAAGACTCCCATGTGAAGTATTGTTTTGATTTAATCAAAAAGAATAAAGAAGTAGTTATATGTAAATCCATTTAATTTTGATTTAATGTTAAATGTTAAATGTTTTGATCTAAGTTTTGGATGGTTTCAATCTACATTTGTCTTAGATAGAAGACTCCTATGTGACTTCTATTGTTTTGATTTAATCAAAAAGTTTTTAAAACTCAAGTTTTGGATGGTTAAAGTACATTTGGCATCTTAATATTTCTTTTGATCTCTACATAGTCTTATTTGAGTAAAAAATTTTCCAATAGGAAGAACATAGCTTTTTAATGCAACTAACCATGTATCAATTGAGCTCTAATTGAGAAAAGAGTTTAAAGAAGTAGATATATGTAAATTATCCCTTTAATTTTGATTAGAAATATAAGAAGTACATATATGCTTGTTGAATTTGGGTCAATGTCATTAATGCACTCAAATATGTAGCCTTGTTGATTTATAATTTGGTAAATTGATGACATTCAGTTAATTGCATTCTAGAACATAGATCATATCCAACCATTGGACAGACAAACTTTGTACTAGATTTTCAATCAGGAATAGAGATGTGGGTCAAATCCTACCAAAAGTCGGAGAAGTGCTCCGAGTCTCTTGTTTGAAAGAAATATTCATACAAAACTATACTGTGGACGATTTACTTACATTGTACGGATACTTTTTACCAGAAAATCTCCCAAGAAAAATTGAGCACATTCAGTTAATGTATATATCTAATACGTGCAACATTTTTCATCAATGCACATACAAAAACTACTTTCAGTTAAAATTGCATTCTAGAACATATATATTGAGTACATTTAAATCATTTTTCATCAATTCACATAGTAAAACTACTTGAACAATTAATTTCATTCTAGAACATATATATCCAATATGTAAGTAACATTTTTCATCAATGCACATTGAACATATCCGACCATTGGACAAACACATTTTGTACTATATTTTCAATCAAGAATAGAGATGTGGGTCAAATCCCACCAAAAGTCAGAGAAGTGCACCGAGTCTCTTGTTTGAATGGAATATTCGTACAAAACTATATTGTGGATGATTTATTTACATTGTGGATACTTTTTACCAGAAAATCCAACTAGTTTTCCATCAATGCACATAGAAAAACTAGTTCCAATTAATTGCATTCTAGAACATATATATTGAGTACGCGAATCATTTTTCATCAATGCACATAGTAAAAATACTTGAACAATTAATTGCATTCTAGAACACACACACAAATATATATATATATATGTGGCATTTTTCATCAATGCACATGTATAGAAAAGCTACTTTCAGTTGATACTAGAGCACGTGCATGTACCAAAACAATTTGTACATGTGAAAACACTTACAAAAATAACATAAGTAGCTCAATTTTTAGTTGAGTACTGGAAGTTCTAAAACATATTTAATCCAAAGAGAATAAATTGTTGGCCAATTCAATCAAAAAAATTCCAATGGAATGCCATCTTCAATAATCCGCTCATGATCGGATTTTGACATTTTCCATTTCTTAATTTTTGTTTTTTCTTTGATTGAACCTCTATCAACTTTATGTGTGCTGCACACACCAAGTGACTATATTGACAACTTATGGAATCAGGTTCATAGTCTTCAAAGTAAACAAAGTCCCCACTTTGATTAGTTTTTCTGAAAAAATAACCTTTTAGTGTAATAGATCCTCTGTCATATTGAAATCTATGATCATTATAGTTTTGTAATAATTTCATTTTTCATTCAGTGCAACGCATCAAATAATACTTAAAATTTTCATCGTTGTTAATAGGTGCAATTACAGCAAAAACATCTCCTGCAAAATAAAACAAACTTAACAAAATTATACATATTTAAATTTATTTCTAGATCTTTAAATCATTAGAAAGAAATCCAAATGTTACCTTCTCTAACAAGATCAGAAACTCGATCACCATCAGATAATACTGTAGTTTCCTCTGATTGCATTTCTTTAAACATTGCAACAAACATTTTTCCCTTTGTATTTAGCTCTGTATGTTTCCAATCTTTTACATACATTTTGTTTTCACAAACGTCATTGGATTTTGTGTTTTCTATGCAAACATCACAAAAACAAGAACATTTTCTTTTATCCAATGCAAACACATTTCTGGACGACTTTGTTTTAATTGAATGCAATTTTCGAGTCCCTTTTATTGTTTCAACGTCATTTCCAATTGATCTATCTATGTCTCCGATCCCAATATGCCAGAAAAACCTTTATATGGAAAATTAAAAGAAGAATTTGTAAATATGATATCGAAATACAATCAAAGATAATCGTTGCATGATAAATGTACAATTTTTAAAATTAGATTTTCAATAAAAATTAAATTGAACGTACCTTCGCACTTCCCTTGATGGGTTAGTCTCATGGCTTAGAGTAGCGATGCACCATTGAAAAACTTCTTTAGCCTTCACAAGTCGGCTTGCAGACGGGTAAATTTGATATCTTCGAAGTGCTCGTTTTATGTATGCTCCTGCATTGTCATGTTCTCCTTTTCCATGGCCAGTCTCAAAGAAATTCCAACAATGTTTAATGTAGGTTTTCTTATGAATACAACACAACCAAAAGAATGATCATGCAGATTTGAATTGACCTGCGCATCCGTCTGACCATATCCAATGTTCATTGAATGTTATTCCACAAATTTTCAAGGAATCATAAATTTTTCCAAAACAATGTTGTACAAAATATGTATCATGTGTATGATTGTCACTGATATAAAAGTGATATTCTTTAATGATTTGTTGATTTTCACTCGTGATTTCTATATGATTGACGTTTTTTTCAACATGTCTATATAGAATATAGACGAGCATGGAGACTTGGTCAGAATTATAGTATTCACTCTGAATTTCTTTTTGTGGAACAAATGTGTAGTTTTCTGCAAAATCAATCACTGAAAGAATGGTCTTTGGTGGAAAAACTTCACGAGTTTTTTTGAATTGCAAGTCTTGCCATTGAGCTCTATGGGAGTGCTTGGTGTATTTGTAAATTTCTACCTCAAACTTTCTCAAAAAGTCTATCACAAAAATTTCATCTTCTAGTAATTCAATTCTTTTAACACTATTTGCACCTTGAATCGATGTATCGATATATTCATATATCTTCCATTTCACCTTCATGTTGGAAAATTATTTATCATTTATATCAGTATGATATTTTTTTTGAAATTTAGTCAAATTTCCACAATCATCTCATTTTTTACCACCAACACATTTCTTTTTGTAAAATAGTTCATCGCTTTCTCTTTCACATAGAATTTGAGATATGAAATCCCGAATAGTGAAAAGAGGAGGTGAATCCTTCCATAATGTTCTACCAAAATCAAGGAATGTGTCATAATATAACTCAAATTCCACATGATAACAGCAAAACAAGTGTCACGTACGGTGATAGGTTTTACATACCATGGTTTTTGTTGAAAAAAAGCACTGATTGAAACATGTATTTGATGATTCTCTTCTTTTAACTTGTTGAATAACTTTATCTGAGTGGTTTCCAAGAAATATTTTTCATGTTCTTCATACTATTTTCATGCTATTCTTCTTTGCATCACATGCCTTGTAGTTGGCGAAGTGCGTGAATTGTTCTTCCAATATTCGTATATTATTTTTTTAACATTTTCTCAAAGTCTATCTTTGTATGGTTGCCTACAAAGAGCTCTCCAACAAGTGAGTTCATCATTTACATCTACTTGCAGCCGAAATTTCTGATGTTTGTGCAAATTTTTTCGCGAGGTTCCTAATGCTCATGCCATATATGTTACCAAACAATTCTGTTTAGTATTTGATGAAACCATTGCCATATGTATTCCTCTACGTACAATTGAAACATTTTTCTCTCTAGATCTCCTAATTGAATCTATAGCACTACTTATATTTTGTATCACATCTTCCTTCATTTTTTTTTTTATCTTTGGTTGATTTTCGAATACCCAGTAGTGGCGTAGCTTCTTTTAATTTCCTTAATGATAAGAGACCTTTCAACATTTGAGCTTGAATTGTCACCCGCTCATTTAAGAAATACTTTTCAAAAATGCGGTTAACACGATATCGTATAACATGGTTAGTTTTTTTTATCTCCATATGTGTGAGTGTCAACATTTTCTAACATCTCATCATCAACACTGATTTCATTTGTACATATTCGAAAAAGTAGTACATAATAAGTTTACATATGAACAATAAATAACTAAATTAATAAATATATGTATAATTTCAATAATACGTGCATGTGTTGAATATATATATATACCTTGTGATTCAGTTTCTTCATTTGAATTTCTTTCAATATTTTCACCATCTTCAATCATTGGTTCAATATCTCTTTCACTTTCTCTTTCAAAATTTTGTATCTCATCACCAATGTTTTGAGGAATATCTTTGTCTGTTTACATTAAACAAAATATTTTTCAAATTAGTTCATCAAATAAAAATTAAGCTTCAGATTTTACACTAGGAAAATTTTAAATACATCAATAGATCATAATATTTACATTTACATTCCTGCTTCAATTTCTACTTGAGGTTGATTTTCCCCTTCAATGTTTGAGAGGGCTTCTATCTTTCTTTTGCAAGATTGTCTCGTCTCTTCTCTACATTCCTCAGGGTCTCTTTTCTAATCATATTTTCTCACAGAAGTCCTTCGATTTCCCATGATAATAGAGTATGAAGTTCAAAAAAATTCCTTCAAAAAATTAGACAATAACTCAATTAGAAAAAGCATCACAGAAGATTTAATTTAAAAAAAAAAAAAGTCATTTTATTTTTTTTGCAAAAAATACATACTCCAATCCAAAACACTTACTTTAAAAAATTTGAGAAAAAAATGTCTTATAAAAATGAAACGAAGCTCAAAATATTTACTTAAACTCAAAACACATACTCTAAAAAAATCTCACTTCAAAAAATGCCTCCAACTTAAAAAAAATGTCACTTTAAAAAATACTTCCAGAAAATTTCTTTTCGAAATTAAGCCCAACTCCATACTTTCAAAAAAAATGAAACACAAAAAACATCCAAAAAAATGTATTACATACCTCCAAGAAATGTCCTTTGAATGTACGTCCAAGAAAATTCCTTAAACCCAAAACAATTCTTTGCAAAATCGGGCCACCTCCAAGAAATGTCCTCCAAGAAAATTCTTTAAACCCAAAACAATTCTTTGCAAAATCAGACCATCTCCAAGAATTCGAAATTAAGCACAAATCCATACTTTCAAAAAAAAATGAACAAAAAACATCCAAAAAAATGTATCACATACCACCAAGAAATGTCCTTTGAGTGTACGTCTAATAAAGTTCCTTAAACCCAAAACAATTTTTTGAAAAATCAAACCGTCTCCAAGAAATGTCCTCCCAGAAAAGTCCTTAAACCCAAAACAATTCTTTGCAAAATTAGTCCGCCTCCAAGAAATGCCCTTAAACCCAAACCTCCAGGAAAAGTCTTTAAACCAAAACCAAGACCTTTATAAAATCAGACCAAATGTGTGAAATGTGCGAAAATTATGAATGATGTCGTGGCAATTTATATTGCCATGAAATGTGTTTTAGGAGGAGCTCTGCGAAATTTTCCGGCCGATGGAAAATTAGATTAAAGTTCGACCGAACTTTGATTAAAATTTTGGCCGAAATTTGATTGATATTTTGGCCAAACTATCAAGTCGTTAGGCTTAATGGGCTGTCGGTGCAAAAAAATAGTTCGGTCGAACTAACGTGTCACCAATTACACAGCTTGACGTTTCTGCAACTTTGGACTGATTAAATGCCATGAAACATTCTGAATTAACTGTCGAAACCAAGACAAACATTTTTAGAATTGAATCTACTTTCAAGAAATATAACTTTTATGGGCATTTCATAAAAATTTACTAATTTTAATTAATTTTCTAATAAAATGGGTGCAAACAATTTCTGAGGGTCATTGTGATTTAGTGAAATCAAAATTTTGTATCTCCCAAAATACCTTGTAAAAAAAATTGAAAAAATTATGGGGCATTACATTGGTCCATCGTCTCTAATGGATAGCTTTTAGATTTTTAGTTTATAACTTATATGTTAAGAAATTTGTTGCGTCGCGAAACATTACAAAATATGCATTTTTTTCATATTGGACCAGTTCAAAAAATTCTAGTAATTATGATATGCATCCATTGGCTTTGTAAATATGATGAAACCGAAGTAGACTCTGTCTAGATTGTTGTAACACATTTTGTTTTCTCAAAAACACAAATTTTCAAAGAATACAACATTGCGTATTAACATGACTTCTTATGAATCCTTTGATTGTTAAGAAACACACACTCAAAGGAATGCTAAGTTGACATATCAAATCTTCATAAAAAAATTTCAAAAAATAATTAATAGAAAGCTAATGAAATTTCTGACAACTTTGATTTTTATCGCAAAATGAAATTCTAAACAGAGAAATTGTTATAGTTTGCAGAAAGTTGAAGAACCAAAAAAAATGAAAGTTTTTTCTCAAAAAAGGGAAAAAAGTATAACCCAAATTCACATTTTCACCTACTAAATCCGAGAAAAAAATGTCTTATAAAAATGAAATGAAGCTCAAAATATTTCCTTCCAAGTCCTGCAAGAAAATTTCATTTAAAAAGTTGGACAAAAACTCATTTAAAAAAATCATTATAAAAGATTTATTTCAACCCAAAACACGTACTCTAAGAAAATGTCACTTCAAAAAATACCTCCAAAAAATGTCCATTGAAAATTAAGCCCAACTTTTTAAAAATTGCAAAGTTTAATAAAAAAAACCTCCAAAAAGCCTCTAAAAAAATATCACTTTAAAAAATACCTCCAAAAACTGTCCTTTGAATATTAAGCCTAAAAATATTCCTTTCGAAATTAAGTCTAAAAAATGTCTTTTGGAAATTAAACCCAAAAACCTCTAAAAAAAAATACATCCAAAAAAATGTTCTTTGAAAATTAAGCCCAAACCTCTAAAAACATTGAAAATTGAGCCCAAAACTTCTAAAAACAAAATACCTTAAAAAAAACAATTAAAATTAAGTTCAAAACCTCTAAAAACAAAATAACTTTAAAACAATTGAAGCCCAAAAAACATCCAAAAAATGTATCACATACCTTCAAGAAATGTCCTTTGAATATTATGCCAAAAAGAGTCCTTAAACCCAAAAAAATCCTTTGCAAAATCAGATCAAATGAAAAATGTACGAAATTATGCGAAAATAATGAATTTGTTTACGTCAATTTATATTTCCGTGAAATATTTTTTTGGAGGGCTTTGTTGAATTTTCTGGCCAACGTAAAGTCAGTTAAAAGTTCGGCCGAAATTTTGTGTTGTTAGACTTGACAGGCAGTCGGGGAAAAGAACAATTCGGCCAAACTTTTGTTTTTTTAAAAGTTCGGCCGAACTAACATGTCTGCAATTATGTAGAGCCGAGCTCTGAACACATTTCTTAAACTTTGGACTAATTAAACTCCATGAAAAATTGTGATTTAACTGTCAGAACCAAGGCAAACATTTTCATAATTCAATCTTCTTTGAGGAAATATAACTTTTTATGGAATTTCATAAATATTTACTAATTTTAATTAATTTTGTAATAAAACGGGTGCAAACAATTTCTAAAGGTCATTACGATTTAGTGAAATCAATATTCGGTATCTTCCAAAATACACTGTAAAAAAATTGAAAAAAATATGGTGCATTACATTGGTCCATCATGTGTAATGGGTAGTTTTTATATTTTAAGTTTATAACTTATTTGTTGAGAAATTTCATGCGTCCTGAAACATATTCAAAATATGCAGTTTTTTCATATTGGATCCATTCAAAAAATTCTAGTAATTATGATATGCATCAGTTGGTTTCGTAAATATAACGAAACCAAAGTAGACTCA
Organism: Pinus albicaulis; assembly: GCA_034641835.2. Taxonomy (NCBI): domain Eukaryota; kingdom Viridiplantae; phylum Streptophyta; class Pinopsida; order Pinales; family Pinaceae; genus Pinus; species Pinus albicaulis. The sequence goes on along the minus strand of CM076583.1, from coordinate 766,459,773 downwards.
ATCTATATTGTTGTAACACATTTTGTTTCTAAAAAACACAAAGTTTTCAAAGAATACATCAGCGTGTATTAACATGACTTTTTATGAATCTTTTTATTGTTAAAAAGCCCACACTCAAAGAAATGCTAAATTGACATATCAAATGTGTATAAAAAAATTCCAAAAAATAAGTATTAGAAAGCTAATAAAATTTCTGACAACTTTTATTTTTATCACAAAATGAAATTATAAACAGAAAAATTGTTTTGGCTTGCAGAAAGTTGAAGAACAAAAAAAGATGAATTTTTTTCTCCAAAAAGGGCAAAAAGTGTAATCGAAAAGTCGCCATCTTTATCAATACAAATACCTATGGCCATGTTCATCATGTTGTTGGAGTCATCATTGGGAGATTTTCTGCATATCAAGAGGCGAACATTCGTTGTAAGGTAGCCGATGAGAGATGATGGTTGTAATATCCCCTCCTTCCTACTATTTTTTTTAACAATGACACCAATATCTTATAACAAAGGAACAAAAACTATGTCATTGAAATATTATAACAAGGACCTGTGATTTCTAAAATAAAAACAAAATAATTTCTTATATGCCATGAATCCAATACATTTCCATCCCTATTTTAGTGAATAAGTGAAAGAAGAATCGTTTCCAGATGATGTATCCACCAACACACATCAAATATTACATGTATAAACATATAATTTATTTTTTTACTTTCGGTTATTAGTGACCATCCAAAACATGTCCTTTGCACTTGTATACTGCAATAGTGATATGTTTATGTGATCAGAACTGGATCATGGAACTAAGTGATAGCTCAAAATTCAAAGTGTCCAGAAGTGTGCCGAACTTGAGCAACCAGATAGATCTCGTCTTCCTGATTCTGGCACCATGAACGGTTTGAAAAACCGACACCATATGAAGAAGTTATCATAATTTGAAAAGTCCAGTAAACTGCAAAATTTGGACTTTGACCATGTTTGACATGGATTAGGAAAATTTAAAAAGAGAATATTTCAGGGAATATTCTCTAGAATATTCCCTAGAATATTTTGGACCAATTAGGTCCTGACAAGTGGCACATTGTTGTTCAAAGATTGGGTGCACATGTTTTAAATCAGACTAATCATGGGCTACCATGTGGCAGGCCCAGAGGTCGCCACGAGGCCCATATATAGTGGTCAAAAAATTTGGGACTGAACAGGATTCGAATGCAAGACCTGCTACCCATGCACATAACAGCTTAACCAACTCCCCTAACCGTGTTACTTAACCATATAAGGATTGTGGTGATATTTATGGTTAAAAATTTTCAAGTTTGGGGTTTAGAGAGGGACCAAACCCTCCCTCATATGGCCATCGTGCCAAGCCTGGGGGCTAACCCCCAATAACCTCCAGAAAATAACATTTATACACTCACCAAATTTTGAAACCGTTCACATGCAATTTAAAGGTGTAGTTTATGTGACAGTTTGTTAACCTAATCGTAACCTCTACCAACTGGTCTGCATTCAATAAAACCTGTCACATGGAGTTATGCCAAGCCGTTAAAATTTATTGCTAACGTTAATTCCAGTGGTAAGTTGGAAGTGCACCATTTTTTCTACAGAATGGAAATTTTGGTGGTTTAACAGCAGTTGCACCAGATTTAGTGGAGTTTTTTTAGGGGTTATTGGGCAAAATGAGGTCAGGCTCTATCTTTAGCTAGATTCGCCCAATTTTGTAGGGTTAATAGTCAATTTCGACTATATTAGACATTATAGAACCATTGGTGAGGGTTTCAGAGCCATCAAATGACTTTTGAGTAGGTTTGTGCTTTAGAGAGTTCTAGGGGCCAGCAGGGCCACCATGGGCCAATAGGAGTTTAAGGCCTAGTTAGGGGAGTTAGAGGCCTTATTTGGAAATCCAATAGTCAATTTTGGATGTTTCAGATATTCTGGAACTAATGGTATTGTTTTTAGAGCTTTTAGAGGGCTTTTGAAGGCCAATATGCTTTAGTTAAGTTCCATGGGCCATCAGTGCCAACAAGTGCCAACAGCAGTTAGAGGCCTAGCCAGGATAGCTAGAGGCCTTATATAGTGAAAAAATAGTCAGTTTTTACTGTAATGAGAATTATGAATCCAATGGAGGAGTTTTCACAATATTTTGAGGACTTATAGAGGTTGAGAAACTACATATAAGTTTTTAGTGACCCTAGTGCCAAGGGGTGTCGACAGGTTTTGGCGGTGAAACCAGAGCACCCAGAGGCCAATTTCAGTGAACCAATAGTCTATTCTGACTATTTTTGGCATTATAAATCCAATGAAGGGATTTTTAGAGCCATTTTAAGACTTATAGAGCTTGAGAAGCTATAGGGAAGTTTTGGGCAGCCCAAGGCAAATTGTGGAGGAAGGCTTAGTTTGGTAGTGCAGTGCTCTTTTGGAGCAAATGATCAGCATATTTTTGGTCTGACGTTTGATGAAGACATTAGCTGAGGTTTTAGGGATAGAAAGAGATTTATGAAGGAGTTAGTGCTGTGGAGAAGCTTAGTGTAGTTTAAGTGCATCGACAGAAGGAATCAAGTCTAAGGGAGCCTAGATCTGTTTGCAGAGTGATGACAACCATGACAAGGATATAGATGGTATTTTAAGCCCTTTGTTTCAGTTTAGTAACCATTGGAGTTAAGTGTGGAAGTTATAAAAGAAAATTTTCAATAATCCCAAAGAGCCAAGTCAAGATGACAAAAGCTCAAGGAGACCTAGCCCACGATATTCTGGTGAACTCCTAGATTAATTTTGTTGTTATGTGTGGCTGTTTACTTGCTACATTATATTGCTGTTATACATGTTTAATTTCAACAAAAAAATGGACTTAAGACACTTAAACAGTTAAAAATCATGCACCTCTTTCAAGCATAATTTCCACAAATTGTCAAGTATAAGTTAGATCTTTTATTTGTTTAACTGAGTGGGAGGTTCTTGAAAAGAATAACAAGTTATCCAACCCATTATCAAATCAGTTTCGTATTATATCACTTGGTTTCTTGATTGACAGAGCAATAGCTTGCTTGTTTCGACTTGAAAGGTGTTTAAACAGTGCAAAGAATTTTACTGCTTGACTATTTACAAACTAACTGTTGCTTGAGTTTGCTAGAGGTGAAGGGAAATCTACTGATATCCAAGTCTAGGAGAGGACAAGAAGGAATAAAGGAATGAAGGCATCTTCCTTACCCAAAGAACCTCAAGACAACCCTTGAAGCACAAGAGGGTTTGTTGTTTGGCTCCTTGAATCAGAGCTTGACTCTACAACCATTTTGTTCAAAAGCTTTGTCAATAGTTTTTGAAAGATTTGTGAATTTTGTTGAATTTCTTTTATTCATTTTCATAATATGACAACTTCTTCAAGTGAGGTTTCCAAATACTCCTCCTTCAAAATATTCTTCGATGAAGACATGAAGCGTGACTTCTACATGTTGAAGGACATGGTGCAAATTCTGTTTGAAGATAGAAGAGAAAGCACTGGACTTCGTGAGAAATTGTTTTCTATGAAGCAAGAGAAGGAATAAATTCTTCAAAGATTGCATAATATGGAGATGCAACTCCAACAAGCCCAAGATGCTTTAACCAAGAAAATGTGTGAAGCAGAGGTAATACACTCTAATTTGTCTTCAATTTCCTCTTCAGAAAGATGTGTTGGTTCATTTGAAATTCATACTAGAGGTATATGGTCCAAGTTAATGTTTAAAATGGGCTATGAAGGCAAGGGTTTAGGAAAACGTGCACAAGGCATGATTGATCCTATTTTGGTTGAGGAACGACCTAATAAATTTGGTCTTGGTTATGTTCAATCTAATGGTGAAGGCTCCAAAGACATGAAGGCATGTGAGACAAATTCAAAGAGAAATTTTGTCACAAGTACTAAAACACAAACATGTCAAGTTTGTTTTCAAGTTGATTTCCATTGTTTGAAGCCTATGTTGCAACAAGAAGATTGTATACATGCAGCTTATGGCGAGCATGTGAGTTTGGACAGTTTTCAAGACATGAACACTGATGTTAGTCTGCAAAGGAAAGATGGAACCTCTACAAGTTCATCTCCTCATGAAGGTAAAAAATATGGACATGGAAAGCAACTTGTGAGGTATAATTCTTCCCATAGTCAAGTTGAATATGTTTCTACAAGGCATGAAAATTTTGCATGCATGAAAGGAAGAAAGATTTGTTGTGCATATTGTGGTATGTTTAACCATGATGTTTCGAGATGATGGAAGAGGATGAACGCATACAGGAAGTAGTTGAGGCAAAGGCAACTTGCAAAGAAGGTGCATAAGACTTGCACAAATTTCTAGAAGAGGCGACATGTTGTTTCCCAATGTTGGACATTACATCCAACTATTCATCCCAAGCATTTGAGGCAAGAGGACAAAAAGACTGGTGAAAGTGGAACCAAGGATTCCATCATTGATGTGAGAATGGGTGTTTCACATGAAGAAGATTTGCAGCAACAAAAGTCCCCATGGAAGTGGCTTGGTAAGAAGTGGTTTGACTTCTTGACACAGTAAGACATACACTCATTTGTACATATGAAAATTTCAGTTATGTATGCATGTATTTATGTTGTAATCTCACGTTTGTTTGAGCCACCTTGGATCGATGATCAAGGAAGCATTGTTCAGCTACCTTCTGTAAATTTCTCGCCAAAAATTTCCGAGTGAGTGCAAGGAAGACAATTCTTGACAGGAGGACAAGCACATCCAGGAAGGGAAGTGTCGACTACCTTCGAGTTGTGGTTCAAAGGCACTAGCCATGCAAGGCAAGTGTATGGAGGCTATATAGAAGAGATTGTTGTACTCTCATCTACTGTATAGATCAGTATAACAGTCTTTTGGGGTCCAAAAGATTCCTAATGGGGAGGTGTGATCACAACTAGATCATGGACCTAAGTGATAGCTCAAAATTCAAATTTTTCGGAAGTCTGCCAAACCCGAGCAACCAGATAGATCTCGTCTTCCTGATTTCGGTGCTGCAAATGGTTCAAAAAAACAACACCGTATGAAGAAGTTACCGCAGTTTGAAAAGCCCAGTAAACTACAAAATTTGGAATTTGACCAAGTTTGACTTGGATTGGGAAAAATTAAAAAAGAGAATATTCTTGGAATATTCCATTTGGACCAATTAAGTCTTGACAAGTGGTGCATTATTGTTCATAGATTGGGTGCACATGTTTTAAATCAGACCAATCATGGGCTACCATGTGCCAGGCTTGGAGGCCGCTACATGGCCCATATACAGTGGTCAAATTTTTTTGGAATGCATAGGAGTCGAACGTAAGACCCGTTTCCTGCACACATAATGACTTAGCTAACTCCCCTAACTGTGTTACTTAACCGTTTAAGGATTGCGATGATATTTATTGGTTAACAATTTTCAAGTTTGGGGTTTCAAGAGGGGCCAACCACTCCCCCATATGGCCATCACGCTAAGCCCCAATAACCATCGGAAGATAAAGTTTATAAACCCACCAAATGTTGAAATTGTTCACATTCCATTTAAAGGTGCATTTTATGTGATAGTTTGTTAACGTAACCGTAACCTCCGCTGATGGGTCTGCATTCAATAAAACTTGTCACATGGAGTTATGCCAAACCATTAAGATTTATTGCTAACGTTAATTCTGACGGTAAGTTGGAAGTGTGCCATTTTTTGTGTGGAATGGCTATTTTGGTGGGTTTAATAGCAGTTGCTCTCGATTTAGTGGAGTTGATTTAGGGGTTATTGGGCAAAATGAGTTCAGGCTCTATCTTGAGCTAGATTCACCCAATTTTGGAGGGCCAATCATTTATTTAGACTATATTGGACATTATAGAGCCATTGGTGAGGGTTATAGAGCCATCATAGGACTTTTGAGCAGGTTTTGCTTCAGATAAGTTTTAGGGGCCACTAGGGACACCATGGGCCAAGAGCAATTTGAGGCCTAGCCAAGGGAGCTAGAGGCCTTATTCAGAAATCCAATAGTCAATTTTGGATGTTTCAGACATTCTAGAACTAATGGTATGATTTCCAGGGCCTATAGAATAATTTTGAAGGCCGATATTCTTTAGCGAAGTTCCAGGGGCCATAAGTGCCAACAAGTGCCAGCAGTAGTTCGGGGCCTAGCCAGGGCAGCTAAAGGCCTTATGTAGGGAAACAATAGTCATTTCTAGTTTTAATGAGAATTATAGATCCAATGAATGATTTTTTAGAATATTTTTAGGAATTATAGAGGTCAAGAACCCACAGAGAATTTTTCAGTAACCCTAGTGCCAGGGGGTACTGACAGGTGTTGGAGGTGAAACTGGAGTAGCCGGAGGCCAATTTCAGTGAACCAATAGTCTATTTTGACTATTTTTGGAGTTTTTAATCCAATTAAAGGATTTTCAGAGCCATTTTAAGACTTCTAGATCTCGAGAAGCTACAGGGAGGTTTTGGGAAGCCCAGGGCAAACCGTGGAGGAAGGCCTAGTTTGGGAATGCAATGCTCCTTTGGAGAAAATGATTAGCACATTTTTGGTGTCTGATGTGTAGTGGAGATATTAAGTGAGGTTTCAGGGACAAAAAAAGAATTCTGAAGGAGTTAGTGACATGGAGAAGCTCAGTGTAGCTCAAGTGCACCAACAATAGGATTCAAGTCTAAGGGAGCCTAGATCTGTTTGCAGAGTGATGGAAGCCATGAAAGGGATATAGATGGTATTCTAAGCCATTTGGTTCAGTTTAGTAACCATTGGAGTTAAGTGTGGAACTTATAAAAGAAACTTTTCCATAATCTCAAAGAGCCAAGTCATGATGACAAAAGCTCAAGGAGACGTAGCCCATGATATTCAGGTGAACTCCTAGATTAATTTTTATGTTATGTGAGGATGTTTATTTTCTGCATTATATTTTTGTTATACATGTTTAATTTCAGCAAAAAAAATGGAATTAAGACACCTAAACAGTTACAAATCATACACCTCTTTCAAGAATAATTTTTGCAAATTGTCAAGTTTAAGATAGATATTTTATTTGTTTAACTGAGTGGGAGGTTCTTGAAAAGCATAACAAGTTATCCAACCCATTATCAGATCATTCTGGCATAGAGTTAATTTTTTTCCACACTTTGGGAAAATCTAGTGCCACTAGGTACACTGGTTCGTTAGTTCTAAAGTGTTGGGTATTGTTGTATATAAACAAGGTAAAAATATGTTATTGTTCATTTAATAAGGTAAAATGATGTTGTTATTCATGTAAATTTCAAACTCAAGTTTCGTTGATTTCACACCATGAACCTATCGTTGATTTAAGGAATTAAAATTACATCAATCAATAAATTAATCCATGCAACTTGAAATTATATTTTGTGGTCCTTCAGTTAAGCCTTAATCCATTTACCATCATATTCTAAGGGTTATGCGTAACCTCCCACTTTATTAATATTTGTCTGCAAGGTTGAGGTTAAATATTATCTATAATAGCTTTTGTATTGGGTGTGTGTTATTATTCCTTCCTACCGAAGGCATTAGCCATGGTTGTTATACAATATACAAACTTGGAATTGATAACATGGGTCCTTCTCGTTTTTTTTTTTTTTTATGATTCTCTAGCCAGAATATGGCATATTCTTTCCCTTGTCGTTCGCAGGCTATATGGAAGTAGATATATGCACTTTTTTTTTATGACCCCATCAACGAGTGTGAACACACTTCCATAGTTTTGGAAACTATCGCTCATGCTCCCCCCCAACTTGCCCTACCATGAGAAGTTCATTCAGTCTTGCACTTGGTTGGTAAGGAGATCTGACTTAGGGTTTGAGAAAATCAACCTCAGGAACTTCCTGTAGTCAAATAAGGCGTTAAAGTTTTCCATTGACGGTTATGACAAGTAGGTTGTCTAGTAATGGGTGGTGACACCCTCACAGGTAATTGAGCTACTCACTGCCATTTTTCCCTTAAGGTTTTCCTTCATATTATAGATTGTCTATGATTATTTATTTTTTTTGTTTGATTTTTACTACACAAATTTAAGGCGTTCTTTTTCTCATTGTTTCAGGGAAAGGAACCACTTGTTCTTCATAGGGCTTGTCCAGCAAGGATCATGGCCTCGGACTCTGGTGATACCCCATCCAAGGTATGGTATGTTATGTTTACATGGTTGGAATTTCGATGTTTTTTGTCTTTATATTTCCTTCTCCCAAGGTTTGAAGTCACTTAATTCTATTTTCTAGTTGTAGGGTTTTTTTTTCAAGTACTCACTCTTAGCGCCTCCAAGTTGTTGAGATTTCTTAAATTAAATTTGGAGAAAATCTCATGAATGTGACAACAATAGGATTTGTTGCTAAATTGACTCCATCCAATCCTAATGTGGATTTATTGCATCCTATTTTGTTGTGATTGAATTTATGATTCAGTTTCTACTCACATCTATAAAATGTAAGCCCGTAGAGGCAAATGAGCATGATGAGGGATGTGAGGTGAGAGGAAGAGAAGTGTAGATGAGAAAATCTGTTGTTGTAATTATCCTGTTAATGAATGAGAATGTCGATACCTCTGTTTGGTGGACGTAGCCCAGATTGGTTGGGTGAACCATGTTAAATCTGTTGTCTCTCATGTTTGTTTATGCTGTGTTTTATTATCTATTTAAGTTTCCACTGTGTTTTTATCTACAATTGGTATCAGATCTCGAGTCGCTGGTGAGAGTGCTGCACTGAGAGCCGCTGCCTGCCTGGTGAAGGGTCGAAGATCTTCTGCGTGAAATTGTTGTTGCGTTGAAGACTGTTGAGCAGCACTGTGAACTGTGGTTAATGAGGCTATGTAAGCCACTGTGTGAAGCCACTGGTGTGGTTATGCATTACGTGTTGTGGGTTACTGAGCTGCTAGGCTGAGAGCTGGAGCTGCGTTACATTGAGAACATTGCGCACGCTGCATATACAAAGAGTAGAGCTGCTGTTGATTTGACTACCCCTGTTAATCAGTTTGAATGTAGAGAAAGTTCTCAAAGCTGTGAGTTGGAGCTGTAGCGTTATGAGCTGTATGTTTTGACGATTTTGACGATGTAGGTTGGAAGACATTCCTGCAATGGGTTAAATTTAAGGATGGTATGTATATATTACTACGCACTCTGTCACTTGATTGACCTTATGAATCAGAGACAATGTAATTGTGTTACCCATTGCCATTTTAATTTTTTGTAAAGAAGGTTTGAATATCTGGTTCAAATATTGTATGATTCAATGAAATTCTATTTGGTTCTGAAGATTTTTTGGAAAGGAATCTTTAAGTGGCCCGAATCTAAGACTGATTTGTTATGCGTTATTGCTGTGAAGGAAGACACTACGACGTTGATCGAAATTTACCTTTTTTGTTCGGGTTGGAATACCAGTATGCTAAGTTGCATTGCAGAGGCATCAATAACACAGAGTTTGGAATGGCAGTTTGTTTCATTTGTTTTTAAAAAAATTGATTTGTATTAATTGTATATCGATTTGAATTGTTTAAAAAAAAATTGATTTTTTTAAAAATGGTGGCATGTTTTTAAAAATCAATTATTGTAATAATGCCACATATTAGTATGCCATTATTAAGGGCCTAAGGCATTTTTTATCGAGGGCATTTTTTTTATAGGCGAAGGGCATTTTTTTTTAATCAAAATTATTAATTTTGATTAAAATAAAATCTTCATTTATTAATATTTGAAATTGGAGATTTTTTGACACAAGCTACTCAAAATGTCAAAAACTCAAAGTGCTCGATTTGAGATCGAGAAGTTCAATGGGAAAAAAAACTTCGAGATCTGGAAAATTAAGTTGCATGATCTACTCGTGCAACAAGGTGTGGCAAAGGCACTTTTGGGCAAAGCCAAACAACCTTTTGCCATGACAGATGAAGAATGGAGTGACATGGATGAAAGATCATTGAGTAGCATTCGATTGTGTTTGGTGGATGATGTTTTGTTTAACATCATGTCAGAGAAAACTGCTGTTGGTTTGTGGAAAAAGCTTGAAAAGTTGTACATGACAAAATCCTTAACCAATAGGATTCTTCTAAAGAGACAGTTGTACAGCTTGCACATGAAGGAAGGTATGACGATAACTAATCATTTGAATACCTTTAATACTCTCTTGGTGCTATTAGAAAGTATAGAAGTAAAATTTGATTCAGAAGATAAAGCTGTAAATTTATTATTCTTATTGCCCGAGTCATGGGATCATTTTGTTACTTCTATAAGTCTTAGTTCATCAGAAACCCTTGAATTTGATGATGTTGTTGGAGCTTTTTTATCTAAAGAAACAAGGAAAAGGTCAAATTAAGAAACTTCTACATCAGAAGTAATGATGGTCAGAGGTCGTTCAAAAGAAAGACACTTCAGTAAGCAGAACAAATTGCAGTCAAAATCAAAAGGGAAGAAGAGTAAGGTAAAGTGTTGGTTTTGTGGCAAATCAGAGCATTTGAAGAAGGACTATTGGAAGAGACAGCAAACATCCAAAAGAGACTGTTCGATAGAGAAGAAAGAAGAAAACATGACAGATATAGGTTCAACATTCGTTTTAGGTATGAGTGCTGAAGTGTTATCAGTTAGTTTGTATAATAATGATCAACATTGGTTGTTAGATTCTGGCGCGTAAAATCACATGTGCATTCATAGAGAGTGGTTTAAATCTTATAAATCAATTAATCATGGAGTTGTTTACATGGGAAATGATGTCTCATGTAATATTGTGGGAATTGGAAGCATCCAGATTAAAATGTTTGATGGAACAAACAAAATATTAACTGATGTAAGACACGTGCCGGAACTCAGAAAAAACCTCATTTCTCTAGGAGTGCTAGACACAAATGGATATAAAACCTTTATTCAAGGTGGAGTAATGAAAGCAAAGAAGGTTGGAAATATTTTTCAGTTAGAAGGAAGAACAGAGTCAGATCATGCTTCTGCAGTATTTGAAAACGACAGTAATTCTATTCATATATGGCATCAATGGTTGGGCCATATGATCGAAAGAGGATTAAAAATTTTATATGATCGTAAGTTACTTCCTAGTTTAAAATATTCTAAGTTAGATTTTTGCAAACATTGTCTATATGGGAAACAAAGCAAGCAGAATTTTAAAACTGTTAAACATACTAGTAAGGGAATCCTTGATTATATCCATTCTGATGTTTCTGGTCCATCTCCTACAACCTCATATGGAGGATCTTCATATTTTGTATCTTTTATTGATAATTTATTTAGAAAAGTGTGGGTCTATATGTTAAAGAAAAAATCTGATGTATTCACAATTTTCAAACAGTTTATAGCATTAGTAGAAAACACCACTGGAAGAACCATTAAATGTTTATGAAATGACAATGGTGGTGAGTTTACTTCAAAGGAATTTGATAATTATTGCAAGGAAGTTGGGATCGAAAGACATAGAACTACTACTTATACTGCTCAGCAAAATGGATTTGTTGAACGCATGAACAAGACTCTTTTAGAGAGAGCAATAAGTATGCTTAGTAATGCCAGTTTGCAGAAGGAACTATGTACAGAAGCGTTTTCTGTGACTTGTTACTTGATAAACCGATCACCATCAACTACAGTAGGATGCAAAATTCCTCAAGATGTATGGAAAGGTCATCCTTGTGATTATTCTAAACTGAAAGTTTTTGGTTGTGATGCATATGCTCTAATTTTGAAACATCAACGTTCTAAATTAGATCCTAAATCAAAAAGATATATCTTTTTTGGATATGGTGATGGTACTAAGGGATACAGGTTGTGGGATCCTACTACTCACAAGATCATCATTAACAGAGATGTTAAATTCAATGAATCTTCACTCAATAATCTAGATGTAGATGATAAATTGAAACAGGATAATGTACCTAAGTTTCAACATATTTAGTTTGAAACCAGTTCAAATACTGATGATAGTCCAGATGAAAAAGTTTTAGATGCAAATCATGAACAAGTTTTAGATGCAGATCATGAAGAAGTTCCTACAGATAATAATCAACAAATTGTGGAAGAACCAGAAACATCTTTAAGGAGGTCCACCAGAATTAGACGTCCTCCTAAAAGGTATGATGATTATGTTACTTCAGTTGCTTTAACTACTAATGATGATGAACCTTTGTGCTATCAGGAAGTTGTAGAAGGTTCTAACAGTGATAAGTGGAAAGAAGCTATGAAGGACGAGATGAAGGCATTAGACAAGAATGCCACATATGATCTGGTGGAACTTCCTAAAGATAGAAAAACTACGGGATGTAAATGGGTTTACAAATTGAAAAAGGGTGTTGATGATAGAGAAGACAGGTACAAAGCAAGGCTGGTCGCAAAAGGTTTTTCTCAGAAAGCAGGAATTGAATTTCATGAGATATTTTCACCGGTTGTAAAAATTGTTTCAATTCGGATTGTGTTAGCATTAGTTTCTTTAATTGATTTATAATTTCAGCAACTAGATGTTAAAACTGCATTTTTACATGGAGATTTAGATGAAGAGATTTACATGGAACAACCTAAAGGTTTTGTTCAAAATCACGACAAGAAATTTGTCTGCAAGCTCAAGAAATCATTGCATGGTCTGAAGCAGTCGCCTCGACAATGGTACAAGAAATTTGATTCTTTCATGATGAGTAAAAATTATATAAGAAGTGAATATGATCATTGTGTTTAATTTAATAAATTGAGTAATGGCATGTTCATTATCTTAGTGTTATATGTTGACGATATGATTTTAGCAAGAAAAAGCATACCAGAGATCAACAGGTTAAAGGCTTAGATGGCTAGGACATTTGATATAAAAGATCTAGGAGCAGCAAGACAGATTTTGGGCATGGATATTTTCAGAGACAGGAGCAATGGTAAGTTGTGGTTATCACAATATAAGTATATTGAGAAAATACTCTTGAGGTTTGGTATGAAAAATGTGAAGCTTGTTTCAGTCCGTTTAGCTTCCCATTTTAACATTTCTTCAAGTTTATGTCCTAACACAAATGAAGAAAAGGAATATATGTCTCGAATTCCATATTCCAATGTAGTAGGTTGTTTGATGTATGTGATGGTTTGTACATGACCAAATATTTCACATGCAGTTGTTGTTGTGAGCAAGTATATGGAAAATCCAGGAAAAGAACATTGGTCAGCAGTGAAATGGGTGCTTCGGTATCTAAGAGGCACAAGTGATTACTGTATCACTTATAACAGAAGTAGTGAATTTGTTTGCGAATATGTTGATTCATATTTTGTAGGTAATTTGGATAAGAGAAGGTCAACTTCAAGATATGTCTTTACTATTACAGGTGGAGCTATTAGTTGGATGTCAAAGCTACAAAACATTGTTGCTTTATCCACTACAGAAGTAGAATACATAGCTGCTTCACATGCTTGCAAAGAAGTGGTTTGGTTGAAAGGTTTGTTAGATGAGTTTGGTAGGTTGCGGGACAGCATAAAGTTATTTTGTGATAGTCAAAGTGCAATTCACTTGGCTAAAAATCTAGCCTATCATAGTAAATCAAAGTATATACCTATAAAGTACCATTTTGTAAGACAGGTTATCACTGAATGAGGAGTCTCTCTTGAAAAAGTGCATACAAAGGAAAATTGTGCAGACATGTTCATAAAACTAGTTTTATTAAAGAAGATGTGATGTTGTCTGGCTTCTCTTGGCTTGTAGAAAAGATAAAAATAATAATGGAATAGGGTATTAGGCTAATTCTTGTCAAGGTGGAGATTGTTGAGATTTCTTAAATTAAATTTGGAGAAAATCCCATGAATGTGACAACAATAGGATTTGTTGCTAAATTGACTCCATCTAATCCTGATCTAGAGTTATTGCATCCTATTTTGTTGTGATTGAATTTATGATTCAGTTTCTACTCCCAGCTATAAAATGTAAGCCCGTAGAAGCAAATGGGCATTATGAGGGATGTGAAGTGAGAGGAAGAGAAGTACAGATGAGAAACTCTGCTATTGTAATTCTCCTGTTGATGAATGAGAATTTCAATGCCTCTGTTTGGTGGACATAGCCCAGATTGGTTGGGTGAACCACGTTAAATCTGTTGTCTCTCATGTTTGTTCATGTTGTGTTTGATTGTCTATTTAAGTTTCCACTGTGTTTTTCTCTATACAAGTAATATCCCCGAATCCCAAATTTTCAATTTGTGGTTTTATTTTTCCTTTCTGGAACCATATTTTTTGACTTTTCTAGACCCAATCGAGGGTAACTTTCCTATTCCCAGGCTCACTATGTTACCTACCTCTCTTTTTATTTTGTGACCCAGTTTTGGCCTTTTTGGTTAAAGGTGAGCAACTCCTGCAAACACTAAGAATATTATTTATCTAGAGCTATGTTCATGAAGTTATCCTTTCATGCCCTTCACTACTCGTAGTGTTTCTAGGTTCCTCTTTCTCTTTCAATTTCCCTTGGTGTGGTTGTTCCCTGCCAAACATAGAGTTTAAAAATTTATGAGTTATGCATATGGATTTTATTTTTATCTTCTATTGGTGGAGAATTGAGATTTGAATTAGGAGGGTCTCATTCATTTGTAGTGTTTCATATTCATAATACGCTTTTAGAAAAATCATCATAGTTTTTGCCACCATGATTCCAACGGAAGATAACTACTTGCATCTCAGGGATTGTGATCTTACTAAAATATATTTTTCTATATTAGTACCAATGTTAATTCAACTCAATTTTTTTCCAGAGTTTCAGTTTGCATATTTTGTATAAATCGTTTTGTGGGTAATTGACAAACCCCAGTCGAAACCAATCTCTCTTTTTGCCGAGTTTTTGTTTATTACTAACACACTTACTCTTTTAATTATCTCTAGTGCATTTGTTTTCTTTTTAGGGCTACTATTTTGTTTGTTGGGATTTCGTTGGTTATTAAGTGGGGACATTACCCCAGTTATTGAATATAATTATACAATGGTATTTCTCGTCATTCTATGTATTTAAATTTTTCTTCCATCCTATATGATAATTATTGTTGCATCATTTCCCCCCTTAGTAGAGTACACTTTATTTGGTTGGAATAATGCATTTTTTAAGAGAAAATAACAACTAATCTCATTACCATTTTCTATAATAACAAAGAAATATTTCTTTTTTTTCCCTACGAGTAAAAATTTTGGAATTAAAAACCCCTGGTGGTAGGATCTATTACTGTTTCATTCATATTATCAAATGTGGATTGAGGCATGTAAGGGTACAAATTATTTACCCAAGCCATATTTAGCGAGAATGATATCGTTCAAAGGATTTTTCCTGAGTATGGTATCTAATCCTAGAAAAAATATCATATTGTCCCAATATTTTTCGAAGATTCTCTGCATGCTTATTCAATATATATATATATATATATATATATATATATATATATATATACAATTTTTATTAACATAAACAGGAAAAAATGTCTATGGCACTCATCTTAGTTCCTATTAGTAGTATTTGTGCTCTTGTTGTTTATTTAGAAATACTTACCGCACTCTCTTCTTATGCCCTTATGACAATGCTCTTCTTGAAAAACTGATTAATCCTATACACAAGCATCAACATATACAACTCTAATTATGTTATGACTTAAAATTAGCATTTAAAACATATAATGCAGTTTTATTTTTAAACATTAATAAAACCAATCTTAATTCAACACATAAATAAAACAAGTCTTAATTCAACAACCTGTTCAAAATTTAAACTACGGAGGAAAAGTTATTTTTTTAAACATTAATAAAACCAATCTTAATTCAACATATAAATAAAACAAGTCTTAATTCAGCAACCTATTAAAAATTTAAACAACAGATGAAAACAGGGTGGTTGCGGTAAAAATCAGAGGTTAAATATCTAGAACCATCTTATCGCAACAAACCAAACATTATATTATGATTTAAAAACACAAGAAATACATTGATATGGAGTTTGTAGCTCCTTCACCAGTAAAACAATATTTCTAATATTTACACAGATTTACACTTCACCTGGAGTTATGGAGTAACTTACTGTAAAACTTATAACAAACAGTTTTTACCTACCCACCACAAAATTCTCCAAGATTTTCTCCTCTTTTCTTCCCAGACCACTATACATAAGACTACTAATAGCTTATTATTTCAAAACATATATTTCTAAGACATTAATACATGACAAGACAAAATATTTGGACACAAGATTTCTGACTGTACAAAATTGATTTTATATTTTGCAGAGTACATATATTAGTTGCAGAATTAATATCTGACTATATGTTTTTACCATCGTGCATTAAATATCCATTTTAATTTAATTAAATTATGTGTTTCGGAATGGGGAATTTGTACTCCTGCTCAAAACTTCATTTGCACTAAGTCTGCTAAGTCCTTCATCTTGCAAACTAAATCTGCAACCTATAAAATATCTACTTGAGGTATTATTGTTTTCAGTAAATTTAATGTGGTGGTTGAGATTAATTTTCCAACACTCCCCCTTAATCAAAACTACCGCGTTTGACAATTCCCAAACAATCTCCAAGATAAACAAAATTTTCACTTGTCAATGACTTTGTGAAGATGTCTACAAATTGTTCTTCTAACTTGCAATGTTGCAACACAATCTCACCACTGTTAACCAAATCTCTTATAAAATGATATTTGGTGTCAATGTTCTTGGTCCTCTTGTGAAAGACAAAAATCTTTGATAATGCAATTGTGGAACTGTTGTCACAGAAAATAGTTGTTGTTCCTTCTTGTTCATGGCATAAGCCCCTCAAAATTCTTCTCATCCAAATTGTTTGATATGTTCATTAGGGGAATTTTGAGGTATAAAATGGGCCTCACAAGAAAAATGTACAACCAAAATAAAATTTATGAGAACCAATAGGATTCAAGATGATGATGTCAACCATGGGGGATGATTCACCATTTTTGGAGTAAAAAAGTAAAAAGATTAAAAAAAATAAAATAATGAAACTACTTTTTCAACTCATATTTTCAGCTTATCTCCCTAAATGCTTACTCAAATTTTGAGTAGGAGTAATTTTTGGATGGAAAATTTAATCCCTCATCTAAGGAGTACCCATGTTTCATACTTTTGATGGACCCTGTTACATGAAAAATGAGAAATGCATGAAAAGACATGATTACAATCATGTTTTTCATGTATTTCTTATTTTTTATGTAGAATAGTCCATCAAAAGTATTGAACATGGGTACTTCTTGGATGGGAATTAAATTTTTCATCCAACGAGTATTCCTGCTCAAAATTTGAGTAAAACCTTAGGGAGATAAGTTAAAAATACGAGTTCAAAAAGTAGTTTTTTCTTTTTTTCCCTATAAAATTTGATGATGTAATCAAATATTATTTTATTATTTCCATTATTATTTTACAATTTCCTTAGGAGGCCCATTTTAGACCTCAAAATTCCCCTAATGGCTTCTGTTGCGATGACATATTCAGCTTATGTTGTTGACAATGGCACTATTAGTTGCTTCTTGGAGGCCCATGAAATGGCTCCTGAACCTAAATGAAAAACATGTCGAGACATGCTCTTTCTGTCATCAAAACTTCCTGCCTAGTCACTGTCTGTGTAACCAACCAACTTAAAATTTTTTGTAGCAGTGTACATAATACCATATTTCTTTATTCCATTGACATATATTTTAAAATCCTTTGGTTGCTTTCCAATGTGTCTCCTTGGGTGTCTCGATGAATCTTGACACCAAACTCACTACATACATTATATTAGGCCTAGTTTTGGTCAAATACATTAATTTCCCAGCCATACTTGTGTATAATCTCAGATTGACATTACTACTGCAATATTCTTTGCTCAACTTCAACCCCATGATAGTTGGAGTTGGTGCAGGCTTTTTTTCCTCCATATTAAACCTCTCCGAAATTTCTACTACATACTTTTCTTGGGAAATAAAAAAACCATTTTATGTTTGCTTGACTTCTATGTCCAGAAAATACCTTAGCAACCCCAAGTCAGTGATTTCAAACTCAATTTTCATTACTTCTTTGAAATCAGTGATGAGGAAATCATCACTCCCAATAAAAATAAAATCATTTACATATAAAACAACAATAACAAGATTACCATCACTCTCTTTGATGTAGAGAGTAGGCACACTATCACATTTTTCGAAGCCATTTTCCATCAAGTAAGCATCTATCCTTCTATACCATGCATGCGGTGCTTGCTTCAACCCATAAAAATCTTTCCTTAACCTATACACCTTGTCTTCACGTCCCTCTACCTCATAACTAGGTGGTTGCTCAAAATATACTTCCTCTTTCAAAACTCCATTCAAGAACGTTGATTTTACATCCATTTGATACACTTTCAATTTATTTTGTGTAGCAAGTGACAACATTGTACGTACTTTCTCCATCCTCGAGATTGGTGCAAATTTCTCCGCATAATCTCTTCCACGCTGTTGCTTGTATCATTTGACAAATAGCTTTGCTTTATGACATTCAATCTTTCCTTCAATGTTTCTCTTGGTCTTATATACCCACTTCACTCCAATGACTTCTTTTCCTTGTAGAAGGTCCACTAACTCCCATGTATCATTATTTTCTATTGCTTCTATTTCTTCATCCATTGTTGCAACCCATTATTCTTCTTTGACTGCATCCTAAAAATGAATTGGGTCATCTTCATGAAAAAACAATGCAAATAAGGAATTTAGACTAGTGCTACTATCAACTTCATTTTGCTCATAAATTTCACATAAATTTTTGAATTTTTGTCCTCTTATGCTTGTGCAATACGGACTTAACATGTCGCTTGGTGTTTCACTTGAAGTAGATAGCATTGTGGATATTTGCATTGTGCTTTGAGAAGCACTTTCTTGACTGCATGACACTGTCCTATTATTTGTTGACGATGTCACTTGGTGACTTGTTTGTTGAGCTTATGTCCGTGTAAGAGAATTCATCATTGAGGAATTACTTTCTGTGGTCAATTCCTATCTTTCTTCATGTAGTATACATATCTTCACATTTAATTTCTTCTCTAAACTTCCATCCCATGCTTCCTCTTCTATGAACTACACATATCTGTTGATTATGACCTTTTTGGTTGATGTATTGTAGAGCTTGTATGCCTTGGGATTCATAACTATATCCAAGAAATATGAATTTTTCCCCCTTGATGTCTAATTTATTCCTTAACTCATCTCAAACATGTGCATACACCACACATGCAAACACTTTCATGTGAGTGACATTATGATTTCTTCCACTCCATGCCTCTTCAGGAACTATATTCATAAGACTTTTGGTTGGACACCTATTAATTATATATGTTTCACACACGACAACTTCAACCCAATAATCATTTTGAAAATGTTTTTCCTTCAACATAATATTTTCTATTTCCATAATGGTGCTATTCTTTCTTTCCACGATACCATTTCGCTAAGGTGTATACCATGTTCTAAATTTCTTGTGAATTCCACGCTCCCTGCGAAAATGTAGGAAGTTATTTGAGATGTATTCACCACCTCTTTCAGTCCTCAAGACTTTGATGTAGTGTCCACTTTCCTTCCCAACAAGAGCTTTGTATTAGCGGAAGCACTCAAACAATTCAATTTTCTATTTTAGGAAGTAGACCCATGTCTTCCTTGTATAATCATCTATGAAATTTAAAATATAATAACTGCCACCAATTGATGGTGTCTACATTGGTCCACATAAATCTGAATGGACAATATCGAAGGGTACATTTTCCCTTATTGACTTTCCTGCTGGAAATTATTCTCTATGTTGTTTTCCCAAGATGCATCCTTCACATAGGTTGTCTGGTTTTTCTATGAGTGGAAATCCCTTTACCATGCCTTTCTTTTGCAAAAAAATAAAACCTCCAAAATTGAGAGGAAAAATCTCAAATGTCGTAACCAGTTTTCATCTTTAATATTTTCTTGAAAGTTTTCTTGTGTGACGACTACTAAATTTCTTTCATTCTCTTGTGAATTAATTGATAGTTGTGCTTGAGCACCTTATTCCTTTGAATATGGTTTTAACTTCAGAGGAAACATTCTATTGTTTTTCATCTAAAATTTCGCAATCAACTATCTACTTGGAGACTTATCCAAAATTGTGCACTCATCATTCTTGAAAAATACTGTATCCCTTTTGAATGACTTGTCCAATTCTTATGAGCTAATGCTTCAAACTAGGGACAAAATAAACATCTAAAATTTACTTCTTCTCCCCCTTATTTTTTATAATGTTGACTCTTCCTTTGCCTATGACATAGATTTTATATCAGTCCCTAATTTCACTTCAGATTTCATACTTTCATCTAAGTTGGAAAACATTTCTCTGTTCCCTATCATGTGGCTGCTACACCTTGAATCTAGAAACCATACATCCACTTGTTTTTCTTGTGCTGCATTAAAAACTAAAAATGTGCTATCATGGTTCTGATTTTCCTTTATGAAATTTTCACTTGTTTTGTCACTTATGTCATGTTGCTTCTTTCTACATTCATTTTCATAATGACCATACTTCTTACAGTAATGACATTGAACTTGATATTTATCATACCTTTTACCTTGTGCTTGATTTTGGCTTGAGCCTTGACTTGGACTTTTATTTCTGCCCCTTCCACTTGAGCTTGAAGGGCTACCTCTTCCAACTCAGTGTGGACTTATACCTCTTCCTCTAACATTTTATCTTCCTCTACCTCTACCTTGACCAAATGAAACTTGTGTCTTGAAGGCATACTCCAATTAGGATTTTTTTTCTCTGTTCAGTCTGTGTTCATTAGAAATCAGTGATGCATGAAGTTCATCCACTGAAAATGGTTAGAGATCCTTTGTCTCTTCTATGGCCACAACACTTGCATCAAATATTGTTGGCAGGCTTCTAAAATTTTTCTCAATTTTTCTCCTTTCCTCAAGTGTCTCACCATGAGACTTGATTTGAGTAACCAATCCAATTACATGTGTAAAAAATGAGTCTACATTCTTAGACTCTTTCATAAAAATTGTCTCAAAATCTCTTCTCAGCATTTTTAGTTTTGTTGTCTTCACCTTTTCCATGCCTTGGTAGGTTGTCTGGATGGTATCACAAGCTTGCTTGGACTTTGTTGCTGTTGAAATCCTTGGGAATATACTTTCATGAACTGCTTGAAAAATGTAGAAGAGGGATTTTTAGTCATTCTTCCTATGTCCCTCAACAAATCATTTTATTCTTGTGTCAAAGCATTGTATGTTGTTGCATATGCTGGTTCTTGGAACCCATTCTCCACCAAATCCCAAATATCTTGAGAAGAAAACAAAGCCTTCATTGTTATATCATAATAATCATAAGTTTTTCCATTAAATTGAGGTATGTGAGAATTAGTCAATCTTTTGCTTGTTTCTACCATTTTAGACTTAAAAAATCTTTCTTCTTGCTGGAAAAAATGCCTTCAAAAACAACCTTTAACTTCCATTAAAAACACTTGCTCTTACTATGATAAAATTTTACATTGGCTTTGATACCATGCTAAAAATTTAAACCATGGAAAGAAATAGAGTGGTTGCTGTAAAAATCAGAGGTTAAATTTAGAGAAGCATATCTCAACAAACCAAGTTTTATATTATGATTTCAAAACACAAGAAATATATAGTTCTTACTAGAAAACATGTAACAAATTGTTTTTAAGCCCCCCACAAAATGATCCATAATTTTCTTTTCTTGTCTTCTCATACTAACATCCCCCACTATACATAAGACTACTACTAACTTGTTATTTAAAACATATATATCTCTAAGACATTAATACATGACAAGACAAAATATTACAAAATTTATTTTCTATGTTGTTGAGTACATACATTAGTTGTTGAATTATGTATGACTATATTTTTCAAAACTTCATTTACGCTAAGTCATTGAGCCTACAAAATAAAGGTGGGGTTGTTGTCAATAAATTTAAATGTAATGTGGTGGTTAAAATTATTTTTCCAACACAACCTTGGGCATTACAATGACTTTGTTGTAGGAATTTATAGAGTAAGTTCCTTAGATCAAACACCAAAGGTTGAAATTCCTTCAACAAAGTACACCGCTCACAAACAGATCAAAAATAGATCACAAATTAGATCACCAAAGGTCACCGCTCACAAACAAATCACAAATTAGTACACCAGTATATCACGTGGTTAAAACCCTCAAAGAGGGAAACATTCCATGGTCTGAGCCAATGCAGCCACTTCCGGAAATTTATTAATACAAAAATAAAGTTTACATATGTTTCTCTCATAAAGGGTTACAGGATAAATGACCCTCCATTCTCTTTAAATAGAGATCATGGACCAATCGGGTGTTAACCCACAAATCAAGTGTCGTTAATATCGATGAGGGAGCGAACCATTGGATCACTAAAAATCTTGACCGTCAGATTATAAGTCACAATTGTACATAGTAAAGAAACACACTTTACCTAACTCTACACTAGAACAAGTTATACTTAACTATTTCCTATGTGTCATAATATCCTAACATCCCCCCTTAAGAACAACTTAGGATATGATTGAAGGATTTACAAAGGTGACACAAAAGGAGCCTATTTCCTATGTGTTGAAATATCCTAACATCCCCCCTTAAGAACAACTTGGGATAGGATTGAAGTATTTACAAAGGTGACACAATAGGAGAAGGAAGGAGACATTAGAGCCTATCCCCCCTTAATGATAAATTTCCTAAACTCCAAGCATGGATCAAGGTTTGGTAAACTTCGCTTCTATGAGAGCCTTTGTAAAGATATTGACAACTTGATCATTGGTTGAATAATACTATACTTCAAGAAAAAAATCATTAATGAGTTTTTTGATGAAGTGTATATGAAGCTCAATTTGTTTCATATGTTGATGCTGAACTAGATCTTTGCATAGCTGAATGGCATTCTGATTATCACACAAAAGTGTAGTTGGATGCTACTGATGAAGACCAAATTCAGACAGGATCTCACGAAGCAGCATGGCTTCCTTGCTGGCTTCAATGGCACCACAATACTCTGCTTCTACCGAAGAAAGAGAGATGGAACTTTTTTTATTACAAGACCAAGTAATAGGTCCTGAAACAAGAGTGAATACATATCCTATAGTATATTTTCTATCATCAGGGTCACTAGCCCAATTAGAATCAGTGAAACAAATCAACAATGGAGATGCTCTTGCACATTAATGAATCTTGAACTGAACTGTACCTCGTATATATCGAAATATTCTTTTAGCTTCTTTTCAGTGACTTTCATGAGGTTGGTGCATAAACCGAGCAACAAGACCAACGACGAAGGAAAGGTTCGGATGGGTATGGGTTAGATGCATACTTTTACCAACAAGTTGATGATATAAGGTAGCATCAAATTCAAGGGTAGTGCAAGTGACTGAAAGCTTGAATCCTAACTAAAAGGGAGAAGGGGTTGACTTACAATATTCCATGTGAAAGTGTCGTAGAAGATCACATGCATACTTGGAATCAGAAAGGGTACTACCCTCTTTGGATTGCAATACTTAAAGACTAAGGAAATAATGGAAGTGTCCTATTCTGTCATTTAAAACTTCTTTTTGAGGCTAGAATTCACATGGTTTATATGGTTGGGATCACTACCAGTAAGGATTATGTCGTCAACATGAAGAACAATGATGGTAAAGGACTTACCCACTTTCTTGGTGTAGATAGTGTTGTCAGAATGACACCTAGAAAATCCATTATCTAATAGAAATCTATCCATTTTTGCATACCAAGCCCGAGGAGCCTGTTTGAGACCATAGAGAGACTTCCTAAGGTGACAAACAAGGCTAGAGTCATTTTGGATAAATCTAGGGGGTTGTTCCATGTATATTTCTTCATGCAAATCTCCATGCAAGAAGGTAGATTTAACATCCATCTGATGGACTTCCCATTTAAAGGAGGCAGTAAGGGAAACAACAAGGCTGATAGAATTCATTTTGGCAACAGGGGAGAAGGTTTCAGTATAGTCAATGCCTTCAACTTGTGAAAATCCTTTAGGAACAAGACGAGATTTATGTCTATCCACTTTTCCATCTGGTCCAAACTTTGTTTTGTAAACCCATATGCATCTGACAAGTTTTCTTCCTTTTGGAAGAGGAACATGTTTCCAAGTATCAATTACCAATAAGAAATGATATTCTTCATTTGTAGCTTCATCCCAATCTGGATGACCGGAAGCTTCTTCAAAGGTGTATGGATCAGGATTTTTTGGAACTTGAGCCAATAAGGAAAAGGCTCTTTCAAACTGATAACGTGTACATCATCGATCTGTAGGGTCACCTGCAAGAGAACCTGTTGCATCCCGAGTAGAGAGGACCCATCTTGGAAGCTGTGGAGCAAAAGGAATATCTTCAAGAGGTGGAGGAGGATTTTCATCCTCAGTTTCATCATCTAAAATAGAAGGAATTCTACCAAAATAGAAGAGATAGAGAGAGGTGGCACATATGCCGAATCAGGCTCATAGGCCAATGGTCACACATTCGTCGAACTAGGCTCGTAGGCCAATATATTTTCATCAAATTTTACATCTCTTCTAATGATTATATTTTTGTATTTTGGTTGAAGAATTCTATATCCTTTGACATCTTCAGAATATCCAACAAAAATGCATTTTTTTCTCTTAGGTTCTAAGGCTTTATGTTTCACATCTAGAATGTGGGCCCAAGCATCACTTCCAAAAACACAAAAGTGACTTACATCTAGTTTGATTGAGCTCGAGGCTTCTTCTAGAGTTATATTCCTTAAAACCTCAGTAGGAGTGTGATTTACTATGTAACTTTCACAGTTAATTGCTTTTGACCAAAAATTTACACCAAGTCCTTTAGATTGAAGCATACAGTTAGCCATTTCTTTGAAGGTGCAATTCTTCCTTTCAGATACACCATTTTGTTGTGGAGAATATGGAACAGTATATTGCAATTGAATGCCATGCTCAGTGTGGAAGTTGAGAAATTTTTTGTTAACATATTATTCTCCATTGTCAGATCTTAACTTAAGAATTTGATGTCCAGATTGTCTCTCAACAAAGGCCTTAAAGGCCAAGAACATGTTAAAAACTTCACTCTTGAGTTTTAAGAATTATACCCAAGTGTGCCTGGAAAAATCATCAATGAAATTTAAGAAATACTTGCAACCAGAGAAAGAAACAACAGGAAGTGGACCACATAAATCACTATGCACAAGCTACAAAGGGGCTCAAGCATGCGAAGAGGCATGTTTGTCAAAAATATCCCAATGATTTTTTCCGAGTACACATCCGGAGCAAACACCATCTCGGCAAGATACCATAGGAAGACCTATCACCATATTTTCTTTACATATATTTTGAGGAGAGCGATAGTTTAAGTGACCAAATCGCTCATGCCAAAGTTTGCTCGCTTCATCATTATGAGCAAAAAAAATGGAGGGAAGACATGATGACCCAAAGTTTTCAAACTTATACAACCTTGTGGAATCATCAGCAATGCCAGTAGCTAAAATATGTCTAGGATCTTTGAGGTCCTTGATTACAACATCATGAGGTGATAATTATACTATTCTCCCTTCACCTGAATGAGTTATCTGATAAACAAATAGAAGGTTGCATGAAATGGTAGGAACACATAGTACATCATTAATCTGACCATTATCTATATGAATGGTTCTAGATCCTACAACACTAAGAGATTTATCATCACCAACATAAATATGTTTGGTGTTACAATAATTTAAAGAAGAAAACATGGCTTTATTTTAGGCCATGTGGTAAGAAGCTCTAGAATCAATGAGCCACTCATGAGAATGAGAAGAAGAAGATACACTTAATGCATAACCAGATGCTTGACAACCACAAGAAGAAAGTGCCATTCCTGAAGATGAAGTTGAAGAGGTCAACAAATTGATGTGGTGCTTGTTCATTTCCGCTTCCAAGGCTTCCATATTTTTAAAAAATTTGGAGTCTACATGGACATCACGATTACAAAAGTTGTAATGTCTATCTATTTTCTTCCCTTTGTTTTTAGTTGCCTTATCAGTTTGGTGAGATGCTTTTTCAGTTTGCGGCTAAAATTTCTTAGGACCCTTGTTTGGTTTAGGACCATACTTTTTAGGATATTCTTTCTTGGGATTCTTTTGATATGGTTGTTGTTGAGCTGCTAAGGATTTCTTAGATGCATTTCCAGAAGTGATAAGACCGAGGTGTAAGAGTTTTTCATGTTCTCTTATCAAATAATCACAAAAGGTATCAAAAGAGGGGGTCTTTTAGGTTGTTCCTTGAGAAATTATGGCTTCTCTAGTGAAATGGAAGGTGGAAACAAATACAGAGTATGCAGGGCCAATCTTAGCAAGAATGGAATAGATGAGGCTACCATCTTCCTTTTTGACCTTACAACCTTATAAAATAAGCCTAAGGGTCTTGAATTTGGACAAAAAGTCTTCAATAGAGGAGAAAATATTGGGGTCCAAGGTAAGCAACACATTTTCAAGCTGGTGGGCCCTGATTTGATTTTGAATTCCAAAAACAATATTTAGCTTTTTTAGGGCTTCATCAGGGGTGTCAATTTCAAGGATATGAAATCGAAGATCTTGAGCAATGGACATTCCTATCAACCCTTGTGCTTGATCTTATTTATTTCCCATTTAGCGGCTTTATCTCGATCAGTAGGTTTAGTTTCTTGTCCTGTGGCTATTCTGTAAATCCCTTTACTCCTAATTAGTAAATCTACCATGTGAGGTAGCCATTGGAAATAATTGGTGTTGTTAAGGATAACCGGGCAAGAACTTTCCATTTTTAAAAATTAAAGCAGAAAAGGGCTGAAACTAACTGCTCCAATGGAACAATCTCGAAAAATTAGGCCGATTAAAAAAAAATGGCTCAAAAAGCAGCTTCTGAATGAAGAATTTATGCCTTTTTGAAAACACTAAGTTGTATATGATGAATAGTTATGGGAACGTTTGAAATTTGATGATGAAGTTCTACTTTTTAAAAAAATCCTACCCTTTTAACAAAAACCTTTTTAGAAAAAGAGGCTTGAGAAAGGGACTTGATCCCAAGACCTCTATTCTCATAAACTAACTTTACACCAAGTGAGCTAGTAAAAGGATTCTATAATTGTTTGAAAGGAGGAAGGGGTTTTTTTTTACTCTATAGTGTGCGTGCTTTTTCCTGCAAAAACAACACAAAATTCAAGCACAAAAAAATGAAATACAACCCTTATGATAGAACATTATATTCTCAGTTAGCCTTACCAGCAACTATCCCTTTTTTGCTATTTCTGATTTCCCGAGATCGCAAAAACACGCAGGGAAAGAACATACATATCAAAAAGAAATATCGTATTCCTAACTATGATTTTCCAAGATCACACACAGCACAAAGCAAAGAGAATACAAAGAGAAAAGGGTATAGATCCGACAATAGAAAAAATATAAACCGAAATAAACAAAATGATTAATAAATATAACTGCAAAACAGATACTTTATACCTCCAAATCTAAAATGACATAACTTAGGCAACCAAAAAAAAATTCGCATGAAACTAAAGGGGTTCCTCACTATAACAGACACTTTGGACACAAAAAAGTCATTCTCCAAGCCCAAAAAGGTTTAGAAATAGTAGATCTAGAAAACGACAGTCCCATGTAGTCAAACCGACTTTGGATTTGGATCAAGAATGGATGCGGCCCTCAAAATAGATCTAATACCATGTAGGAATTTACAGGGTAAGTTACTTAGATCAAACATCAAAGGTCACCGCTCACAAACAGATCACAAATCAGTACGCTAGTAAATCACACATAAATAACTACTATTGGTCACTGACCAAAAAATAGTCGTTTATATGCAAATTTTAGTCATTTTTTTAGTAATTAATTAGACATTTTCTACTAGTGTATGTACATTTGTAACTTATAATCTGACAGTCACGATTTGTAGTGATCCGACAGTTCACTCTCTCCTCGGTATTAACGACACTTGATATGTGGCTTCACACCCAATTGGTCCATGATCTCTATTTAAAGAGCATGGAGGGTTTTTTTTCATGTAACCATTTATGAGAGAAATATATGTAAACTTTTATTTTTATATTAATAAATTTCCTAAAGTGGCCACATTGGCTTAGGCCATGGATTGTTTCCCTATTTGAGGGTTTTAACCAAATTTTTTTGCTTGCTGGCCTGTTGCGCAGGTTATCTTCCCACAGGCACGAAGTGCACGTTTGTCAAAGCACAATGCGTGCTATCGAGCAGTATGAAGAAACATTTCCCTCTCTGATGTGTAAAAATTTCACTAAGTGTGATGTGAGATACAAAGAGAGTATAAGGGTGGTTTGCAATAAACTGAGTAGGAATAAGCACCTGCGACAACAATGATTAACTCAAAAAGAATCAATCCAGTGGAGTCGTCATTCTTGTGGTAGTGTATTTGGTGCAAGGGTGTACGAAATACACTTATTTAGCAAGCTGGTTGCTACCTACACAAGTTCACAGAGAAAAATGGTTGTCTACTATTAGTGGAACAGATTTGACATAATGTAAACTAAATTTAAGGGAAAACTAAGCATTCAAAGCTAAGAAAAAAATGAAACACAAGATGCAAAACACAGAAGCTCAATGGATCAAACAACCTAATAATACAAGTGGATAATTCTCCCTTTATTAGGTGTTGGTTGTGAAAAAAGATACAATGCCAAACACTTGAAGAGGGTCCTTTGAGCTATGGAGCTCTTATACCCAAACAAATTAGCTCTCCTTCGCTCAAGTTCCTACAAGCGTCTCTTCCCTCTCTCAAAGGATGGTAGATCAAGATAAAATGGTGAATCTCTCTCTCTCTTGGATTGAGATGTTGGTTGGCCAACATATGAGTCCTAATCCCTCTATTGATGGACTATGCAAGCTGGTTTTCTATGAAGAAATTTCACTAGCATAATAATGTGTCTCCATTTCTTCTTCCAAAGGCTAGTTTATATAGACGTTTTTTGAATTGCTCCTCCTCTTGGCCCAAGATTGATAGTGACTCAAGAGTGGCAAGGGATACCTTTGTGGGTTGTACTTAATCCTCAAGGTGGCTCAAATTCAGTTGTCCTTGACATTACTAGGTGGAGAATCATTCTAACCAAGTGTGTCAAGTGGTTCTGGATGGTGACATTTCGCCATCTTCAGGATCGTGCAACTATCGAAGGAATAGCCACGCAGTGCGCAAAATTCTTTTGATGCTAGTGCATTGTCCCTTAATTGACATATGAACCTTAGGAAAAATTAAATTTTTGGCCTTTCCTAATGTATTCCTTCCTTGAAAATCTTTGTTTGTACCTTCTACTTGACATTTTTAATGTCTTTTGCCTGTACGATTTTCTGGTGTTAACAATACCTTTTTTCAGTTCGGTTTTGGAGCTCTCTCATTATCCTCTCTCTCTCTCACTCACTCTTGGACACTTAGAGTTTTCTTGGAGAACTTTTGCATTGGATCAAGAAAGGAAAAGAAGGCAAGAGGAAGGAAGGAGCAAGCAAGGAAGAGTAGGATCAAGCAACTACAACAAGATTCTTTGTAGGTATCGATTTCCATATGTGATTTCCTTGCTAGAATTGTCATGCATTGTATTGCATGTGGTTATTTGTTGTCATGGCATGGGTTTTTCCAGGTGTGACAGTGTTTTCAGCCTAGCCAGACGTGACAGTCTTGTCCTTGAAAAATAAATTTGTATCATTTATGTGTCAATTGACTAACACCTATCAAATTATGTTTGAGACCAAGGACATAATATACCTTTGAAATTCTCTTCGGCTCCCCCTGCTTGGTCATAATGTTGACCACTCATTTTCCATCTACATCCATAGTCTTGTCAGTAACCAAATTTACCTTTGACTTCATAAATTGATTCAAATTTGCAACCAAATTATTGTTGCATGTCACGTGGTTATTGCAACCATTGTCTAATAGCCACACATTTTTAGAAGGTTCATGCATGATAAAGAAAGATATGAACATGGAGTCAATGTTCTCTATTACATTAGCTCTCTACTTTCCTTGATCAGTTATCTTCTTCCTGCAATCAAGGACATAGTGACCAAATTTATTGCAATATTAAAACCTGACATTGGATTTATCAACTCTTTGATTGTTGTTGAAACATTTGTTGTTTCTTCCACTTTCTTGTTCCTACTCTTCTCTGCTATCTCGATCTACCTCTACCTTGACCTCTATCTCTTGAGAAAGAAACATGGTTTTTAAAAGCAGTCTCTAATGTGGAATTCTTATTTATGTCTATCCTTGCCTCATGGGATAGAAGTGCTCCCATCAACTCATCAATTGTCAGTGTTTCCAAATCCTTGGCTTCTTTTTTGGATACTACCATAAAATCAAATTTGGTAGAAAAATATATGAGGACCTTCTTAACCATTGTTTGATCTTTAAGATCATCACCATAAATTTTTAACTCATTTATGATAGTCATGACCTGATTAATGAATGAATTGATGTCTTATGTCTCCTTCATCAGCATACTTTCAAAATCTCTCCTAGTATTCTGTAACTTAACAATATTGACTTTGGTCATACCTTTATAGTTTTTCGCAGAGGTCTCCCATGGTGTCTTTGTTGAAGACATGATCATAATTTTCTAGAACACTTCTTGGTCCACTCTGTGCTGGATAAGCTGTAACGATTATGCACTCTTATTTTTTTCTTTCTTCCATTGTTTCCTCTCTGCATTAGTGAGGGCTCATTTTTCTGCTTCATTCTTATGTTCTTGAAACCCAAACTAGATAAACTCCCACACATCATGAGCTTTTAATGTGGTCTCCATCTTAATGAT
Organism: Pinus albicaulis; assembly: GCA_034641835.2. Lineage (NCBI taxonomy): Eukaryota > Viridiplantae > Streptophyta > Pinopsida > Pinales > Pinaceae > Pinus > Pinus albicaulis. The sequence goes on along the minus strand of CM076583.1, from coordinate 766,429,010 downwards.
CCACACGTCATAATCATTATTTATAGATAGTGGAAACTAGGACTAGGAGCTTAATGAAGCCATCTTAAAAAAATTCTCTTCAAATAATAATAAACTTTGCAAAGCTCCTATTCAAAAAAAACTCCTTGTATTTGTTTATTTATAAAATATTTTTATAATCTTTATAAAAAACTCAGTGAATATATATATATATTAAGACACTAAATAATACCCCACAACCTGTTAAAAATATTGTTATAAAAGTTCATTTCAAAACTTCATAAGTAACCCAAAATTCACTCATGTGACATTTTCAAACAAAAAAAACTTTGAATTTTGAATTACGGTCAAACACTTTTGCCTTTTTTAACTATTCACGAGGCTTGTGCACCTTAAGAAAGAAAAATTGCGCAAATATCCAGATTTCTGCACAACAATAAGTTTGTGACAAATTGCAAGCATCTTAAAACGTGCAAATTTGGCACCCGACTTGTGCATTTTCAATTCTTTAACAGTGCGACAATTTTGGAATGCAATTTAAAAAATTGCCAACATTTTTCACTTGGCGCTCTTCTCTCTAGCTCTATAAGCACCACAAATCTTGTGATCCTTTCTCGACTCTAATACCAACTTGTTGGAAAGACAAAGAAGGTAAAGAAAAAAATAATTGAAATAATTCACACACAACAATATGAGTTGCGGCTCTTCAATTGATCACACAAAGGTTGATTATTACAGTGAACCTGGTGAGGGGGTTTAAAACCTTTTCTGACTAGCTAGTCGCCTAAAATAACACATGCAACGAGACACTAAATTCAACTTTACCCAAAATATTACTTAACTCAGCAAACTGACTATCTAAATTTAACCAACTCTTCATGTAGAAATAATTAACTATTTCAACACATTAATATTTCATGGTTCCATACACTAAGCCACATATAATTAGCTTAAAGCATGGTCATTAAGAATAGTGGTGGAATGCAAGGTCCATATAGCACAAATTCACTTCCCACTATCATCAAAACACTAATATATCATGGTGCCATACATTAAGCCACCAATAATTAGCTTAAAGCATGGTCAATAAAAATTGTGGTGGAATGCAAGGTCCATGTAGCACAAATTCACTTCCCAGTATCATCGAAACACTAAAATATCATGGTGCCATACATTAAGCCACCAATAATTAGCTTAAAGCATGGTCAATAAGAATTGTGGTGGAATGCAAGGTCCATGTTGCACAAATTCACTTCCCACTATCATCGAAACACACTCACCATTACCTTTTGGTTTTATTTTAAAATTTAGTGGAAGTTTTTGTTGTGGTTCATAAAAGGTAGAAAAAAACCAATTAATTTTTTTTTTTTTCAATATACCCTAATAATAATTTTTTTAATTTACATTAGATCTGTACATAATAGATTAATTGGACGTTGTTGAAATTATATTACAATAGTGGATTTGTAATATAATAAATTATTTTTTATAGAATAGATTAATCGGAAGTGGAAAGTAGAATCTAATAATATATTTAAGAAAATAATAGCTTATAGAATTTTGTTTGAATTTTTTTTTTTTAAATTTAATTATAATAATGACTAAATTGTTTTTGAGACTGGAAATAGATTCAGCATCATCAAATATTACTGGAGCACTCAGAATCTAAATTTCTTAAATTTATTCAAAATCTTACTAAAATTTCCACCATTTTCTCAACAAAATTATAACTTTAGAATCTACCCTTTGATCCATCAAATAAAATTGTAAAATATCTTTCGGTGATAATCACATGCAATGGAACATTGTCGATGTGTTTCGAACCAACCAGTGTGGTTCCACATGCAATGGAACATTGTCGACGCTTTTTGAACCAACCAGTGTGGTTCATCATCAAGACTAGGTGAGAGATCAAATCAAAACATTAAGTTTAAATAGATATAGAGATGGCTAAACTAGCAATAGAAAACAGCTAGTTTGACTTTTAATTTTTTTTTTTTTAAATCTATTTTTAAATATATATTGTATTTTAGTTAATTAATAATGGCTAATTTTATTTTATTATTAAAATATTTGATTAATTTATTCAATTAATTAATAGATTAATTAACTTTATATATATATATATATATATATATATATATATATATATATATTTCTTATATAATTTAGTTGATTTTATAATTTAATTATTAATTTTATTATTTATTAATGTGCAAGATAAAATATATATATATATATATATATATATATATATATATATATTAAAAAAATAACAATAATAATAATAAATAAAAATAAAAATAAAATATAAAAATATAAAATAATAATATATAAAATAATAATAAAAATAAAATAAAATAAATATAAATATAGAAAAATGAAGGAATAATAAGTTGGGTGGAAAGGCAATCATGAATATAAGACAGGTATCTAACACCTGCTGTTGATATTCCAGGCACCATCTTTATTGAGATTAATGGGTTTTTTTTTTCAATTTTAAGGCCCCTCTTAACGTGGGATGATGGAAATGATCAATCTTAGAAAAAACGAGCAAGATCTTCCATGTTTAATGTCAGCAACATGCTCACAGATCTTTCAATTTATAGACCTACCAATTTCACCAATGTTCCATTGCATGTGATTAAAATTATAACTTTATTAAAATATTCTAAAAATTAACTACGAAACTAACCATTTATATTTTATTTCTATTTTCAAAAATTAAAAATAAAATTTCATGATTAATGGGTCTGAGATTTTCGTTTCTAACTACATTCAACACTAATGAGAAAATTTTCCATTAAACCCAAACTCAATAAAGAATTAAAACATTTGAAAAAAAAGGAACGAGATGTACTTTTACCCATAAATATTACACCGTGAATTTTAGAGGAAAAAAAATATCATCGGACTTTCAGCGATTCAACCCATAAATCGTACATACTATTATGAAAACAAATATATCATCTGACTCTCAGCAACAAGATCATGTGATCTTCGTGAGTTGGATGATTCGTGAGTTGTTCATCCAGAGAAGACAGAGTGGCCGTCAGAATCTCCAGCTGTTTTGCACACAAGAAATATTCTACCTGTATAATGATCTTGCAGGTCTCCCAATAAAAAATATAAATATTTTCTTTTTTCACGGTAGGTATCAGTTTGCTTTAAATAATACAGAGTCACATTCTGCAATTCCCTGCAGTTTTTGTATTTATACACTGATCAGTGTAAGTCGTGTCTCAGTTTGTCTATTATTTGTGGGTTCTAGGCACTACTTTGTCATACCCAGAGGTGTAAATTTTCTGTCAGGACTGGTTCTTGCAAATGTTGTGTAATTTGCGTATTTTAGAAAAAACAAAACATGACTATATGTCAGTGGTCAGTAAAGGAGAGCTGAATCGATCAATGGAATCGTTAAACAGTGTACCATCTTTATTTTTTCTGTACATATGTCTCTCTCTGTTTTGGCACCCGATTCTCTAAACATGTTAAAATTCGATTAAGATGCGTCTCGTCATTTCCAGTGTATAATATGGCCATATACTTCGAGGATATGGCCAGCCCTTGACCTTCCCCTTACCCTTGAGCATTCAATCTCCAGGGTTCTGATCCTGTCCATTTGGGTTTTGCTAGAAGCCAAAGAAGATTAATTTTGAACGAATTCTACTGCTGCACCTGCCACACCATGGAAAACACAGGATAGATATTCTATTTCCCGCCGAAAAGGCGGAGGATGAAGTTGCGATTGTCACTGAACGCATCTCTGGCATAGTGGATCGTCTGCCGAGTCAAAAGTTGGAAGCAGCTTATTATGTGCCGCAAGTGGTTTCACCAGATTGAATCTCAAGCAATTATGTTTGGAATATGCTTGGTCTGCGTGGTCGATCAACTGCTGTGGTGTAAGGGAGTGTGAAACGTCGCATTTTAAATGAAAGTGAAAATAATTTTAAAGTAATAAAAAAAAAAAAAGAGTTAAATGTGGTGGCTATGCTCAGTTCCGTCTACGTGGAGGCGAAGGGCAATGGGCAATGGATCGTGGACGCTGGGCGATGGAATGTTTCAATACACCCCACGCTACAACCAACGATTAGAGATTTATTACTATATTCGCACATGCTATTAGAAAAAATTGTTGGGCTGCATTTAATCCTCGTCTACATTGTGAAAAAGAAAGCGAAGAAGGGAAGACATTGGTGCATGCATAAGGAAAATTTTTCAATAATGCAATGAATGTTAGGATATTTCGACATATAGAAAATAGTTAAGTATAACTTGGTTTAGTGTAGAGTTAGATAAAGTGTGTTTTTTTACTCTTAAATTTGAGAAATTTTAAGTGACCGAACTAAAAATGACTAACTTAAATGAGTAATCTAGTTTAGGGTATATTTAACTAATTTAAATGAGTAATCTAGTTTAGAGTAAAATATATGACTAGATAATAAGTGATTAAACTAAAAGCGACTAACTTAAATGACTAATTTAGTCTAGGGATAAAATATCCGACTAGATAATAAATGACTAAAGTAAAAGTGACTAACTTAAATAACTAATTTAGTCTAGGACTAAAATATATGACTAAATAATAAGTGACAAAATTAATAATGATTAATGCAAATGACTATTATAGTCCAAGAATAAATATATGACCAAATAACAAGTACAAAAATTATATGAATTAGTCATTTATGTTAGTAATTTTTAATTGTATCACTCCATAAATGAAAATTTGCAATTTTGATATTGAAGTGTTACATTTCACTAAACGAGTTTATGAATCTAGCTGCATTGTTAAGATTTAGAGAGAAAGAGGTCTTTGAGTCCATCTACATTGTTAAAATCTTTTGTCTCTAAAGTTTAACACTGCAGATGGATTCATCTATAATTAACATAACTATTGCATGTATCATCTATCTACTTTACACTAATGTCTTCATTATAGTTTTAGTAAAGGTAATATTTAGATAGTGAAATTAATATGTATATTTATATTTCTTTGGCCCTAAAGTTTAATCTTTGAACTTCATTGATTTATGCTAAAAGTGTGACTCTTGTTTTAAATATAAGGTCAAATCTTCATATTTACATTTAATGAATAGATAAACATAACATTTCTTTTTGTAGGTCAATATTCATTCATATGTTGAAAAATATGTACAACCAACAAAGAAATAAATAGGTGGTCTCACCCCGACTAGGTTTGTTGACCAATGTTTGCAACAAGTGACAAAAATACAAAAAGGAGGCTAAGGAAAACATCCATAAATGAGAGGGTCAAAGACACCAAAATACATATAATACATAAAAAACACATGAGAGCATACTAGTCATCCGACGTAATGGAAGCTGGGTTTTCCAGGATTTTTACTAGAGGAAGTGGTAGACAGAAGTTTCAATGGATGTGCCCTTCGAAGTGTGCGAGCCAAGTGTCCAACTTTTCCACTTTTTCTACAAGGTGGTTTTGGCCTCGCTAGACCATCACCAATACTCGTTCCTTAACTTGGCACTGAAAGTAGTGCATCCTATCCAAAGTGGCCATAAACTCAACATGCTCCTCCCTAAGAACCATGTTAGGTCCCTATATTACTAGTATAGTCCCTTATTGTTGTTAGTGTAACCCCATTATTGTTATTATTGTACCCTTGTAACCCCCATATTGTTATTATTGTGCCCTTAAATTATTATTGTTAGGTCGGCTAGGATTACATTGTGGCCCCATAGACTCCTATATATAAAAAGGAGGTTTTTTAATTTGTATCATCCAAAAATTGTTCATTCATGTAATGTATTAGAGGTTGCCCCCTCGAAGTGGCTTATTTCTAAGGCATTGATATCTTTTTTTTTTCTATTTTTGGAGCTAGTTTCACAACATTTAGTATCAGAGCTTTGGATTTTAGGATTTTCGCTGCTCCAAACTGACTATCGTGGCATTTTCGCTATAATTTTTTTTCTACCAAGGTTTAGAAGTTGAAATTTTTAAAGTGTGAAGCCAAATCCTGAGGAACACCGTCGCAAAATTTCAGAGCTTGGTTCGCAACATTTTCGGAGATATGAGATGTGGAAGTTAGGGCTTTTTGTAGGCTCCTGAATTTAACCTAAACAGGTCATCACGGAATTTGCGCTATAACTTTTTTTCTATGAAGTTTCATAAGCTGAAATTTTCAGAGAGCGAAGCCAAAATCTTGAAAAATGTCGTCGCAAAATTTCAGAGCTTGGTTCTCAATATTTTTGGAGATATGATCTGTGGAAGTTAGGTCTTTTTCAGGCTCCCGAATTTCATCTCAAAAAGGTTATCATGGGAAAGTCTTTATAACTCTCTCTCTCTGAGAATCGGATTGGAATGCTGTAAAAAATGGTCGTAAGTACACAGACTGTAGTTTCTTGTCTATTAGTTGCAGAGCCAAAGGAGGAAACAGTGACACGTGGAAAGTCGTACAAGTTCACTCTACCGAATCAATCCATGATTGGGTCTTTGTGGGAGATTGGACATAACTTTTCCTTGAAGAATCCAAATCAGGTCAAACCTATGACATTTGAAAGAAGCTTTAGAGGGATACTACAAGGCCGAATTTTAGATATTGAGGATCTATAGTTATAGAGATAATTCAATTTCAATATAGAGCTCCTCAAAAGCAAGTAAAAGGTGTGTATATTTTTTTTTCCCCGAATTGCATAAGTCTTGTTTGAAGAATCAAGTTGAATTTATTCCAAGGGCATATTGTAGAATATATATCAGTATTAGATTCTAAAATGGCCCCTAAAAATAATTCAATACCCATTAAGCCTTTAGAAGGCTCTACTATGACTCATGAAGACAAAGAATGGCAACATGACATATCAAATTTACAAGATCAAGTGCAACAGACCCATCTATAAAAAATCAAAAAAAAAACCTGGAGGACACAGGAAAAATCATGGAAACTAAGATGGATGGTTTGAAGAAAGGTGTGGAATCTAAGATGGATGGTTTGAAGAATGGCATGGAAGCTAAGATAGATGGCATGGAAGCTGACATGGAATCTAAAATGGAAAACATGAAGAATGATCTAAAAGCATACATAGAAGGTTTGACAAAGTTGATACAACAAATGTTTCCTAATGGTGAAAAGATAGTAGAGGAAACTCATGATCTGAACAAAATAAATGCTAATCATGATTTCATAAACTCTAATGTTGGCAGGAAGAACCACCATATTCCAAAAATGGTTATGAGGAAGTTTGATGGAAAGGGTCCTGTAACATGGATATTACAGATGGAGCAATATTTTGATCTTAATAATGTGAAAAACACACAATAGATATGCATTGAAACTTTAGATTTAGGACAAAATACATTTGTATGGTATTGATGGTTTTTCTCTCGTAAAAAAATTGTCACTTGGTCAATTTTTACGGAGGAAATGATAGCACATTATGAGGATACAAAGAGCAACACCTTCTTTAGCCAATTAATAAATCTCAAACAAAAGGGTTAGTGGGGGAGCACATTGAGGACTTCCAAAAATTGAATATAAGAGTAACTTATATTCCAGAGGAACACAGGATTAATCTCTTCATAGGTACTTTAAAAGATAAATCCAACATGAAGTTCGCGTTTTGGAACATGATTCATTGGAGAAGGCATTTAGGTTGGCAAGAAACATTGAATGTAAAACTATGGCGACAAAGAATCCTACCACTCACTTCTATAAAAAGGGAAGTGTTGCTACTCCTAGATTTCAACAACCTATAAGGTTGACACCACAACAATTGGAAGAAAAAAAAGAAAAAAGGCTTTTCTAGAGTTGTGATAGCAAATAAACTAAAGGTCATAAGTGTGTTGAGAAGAAATTATTTTACATAGATTGTGAAGATGAAGAAGAAAATGAACAAGAAGCGGATATACACCATGAACCAACCTTAGAAGAGGAAGAAATGAGTCTGACCATATTGTGTAATGCATTGGCAGGAATTACCACTCCTCAAACTCTCAAGATAGAATGACGTATCAAGAAGAAAAATGTAATAGTGTTGATTGATTCATGTAGTACCCATAATTTTATTCATTGTAAGGTAGCCAAGGAATTGAATTGTTTTCTATACCCAGCATCAGAATGTCAAGTGATGGTTGCAAATGGAGGAACTATAAATTGCTTTGGAAAATGCCATAATATCAAGCTAACCATGGGGGAATATGTATTGAATATTCCAATTCTTTCCATTCCTATGGGAGGTGCTGATGTTGTACTAGGAGTACAATGGTTACAATCTTTAGGGACGATAGCTTTTAATTTTCAAGAACTTTTCTTGAATTTTTTTTTCAGAAGGAAAGGAAGTCGAATTAATGGGTATTGCAGGGAAGCCAGGAAAGATAATAAGCTATAATGTCATAAAAAAGCTTATAAAGAAAGAAAAACGAGGCATAATTGCACAATTATGCTTACTAGAAGTTCCAACATCAAAATCATTTATTTATGCAGATCTTCAAAAAGTCTTGGACAATCATTCCAAGGTTTTTGAAACTCCCAAAGGACTCCCACCTATTCGTGATCATGATCATGCTATTAATTTGATTCCAGGAAGTGTTCCTCCAAACATCAAGTCTTATAGATATCCTTATGTCCAAAAGAGCGAAAATGAATGTATGATTGCAGAAATGTTAGAGGCAGGTATAATTCAACCTAGTCAAAGTTGTTTCTCTGCTCATGTAGTATTGGTACACAAGAAGGATAGATCATGACGCATGTGTCCTGATTATAGGGAGCTCAATAAGCTCACCAATAAAGATAAATTTCCCATTCCTGTGATTGATGAATTATCGGATGAATTACATGGAGCAATTTATTTTACCAAGTTGGATCTTCGTTCAGGATATCATAAAATTAGAATGAAGACTGAAGATATTCCGAAAATAGTATTTCGAACTCATGAGGGTCATTATGAATTTTTGGTCATGCCTTTTGGCCTTACCAATGCACCTTCTACATTTCAAGGGTTGATGAATTCCATTTTCAAACCCTTCCTTAGAAAATTTGTGCTAGTATTATTTGATGATATACTAATCTACAGCAGGTCTTGGAAGGATCATGTTCAACATGTTGACAGGGTGCTCAAACTATTGCAGGAGAAACAATTATATGCAAAAACATCCAAATGTTTCTTTGGAGTACAAGAGGTGGAATATCTGGGTCATATTGTATCTCACGAGGATGTTAAGGTAGACCCTAACAAAATTAAAGCCATTAAGGAATGGTCTCACCATAAAGCGATTGGGTGCTACCTTCCAGGTTAACAGTGTTATCGCATTTTCATTTGTTTAGAGTATGGGAGAATAGTAGCACCTCTATTAATGATTGTCTATTGAAGAAAGTGCATTTCATGGACTTTTGAATATGTGTGTGCTGTTTGAACCTCTTAAAAACAGATGTACTAACTAGTCTTAGCTATGGGCATTAAAAATATTTCAATGGAATGACATTATAGAGGAAATGGAATTGGTGTTGTTTTAGTGCAAGAAGGAAGACCCATTGCTTTTGAAAGTCGTCCAATCAAAGGAAAGTATTTACAGAAACCTATTTATGAGAAAGAAATGTTAGCAATACTGCATGCAGTAAAAAAATTGCGACCTTACCTAATGGGAAGACCTTCAAGGTAACAACTGATCATGATAGTCTTAAACACTTTTTGGAACAAAGACTATCTTCAGAAGAGAAGTAGAAATGGGTCACAAAGATGTTGGGTTATGACTTTGAAATCATCTACAAAAAAGGGAAGCTAAATATTGTTGCAGATGCACTCTCAAGAAAAATGAAGAGGTGGAAGCACTGCTTTGTGCCATTTCTATTATCCAACCAGATTGGATAACCAAAGCAAGAGATGAATGGAGGAAGGACGAAGAAGTGTGGACACTCATTCAAAAGTTGCAGCAGGATCCTAGTACATATGATACATTTAGTTGGAAAAATGATTCATTATGGTACAAATATTGCTTATATCTTTGTAAGAATTTCCAACTAAACAAAATATTCTTTTGGAATTGCACACTTCTCCTTTAGGAGGACACTCAGGATATTTAAAAACTTACCACAGGGTGAAGAAAGAATTTTTTGGGAGTGACCAACGGTCTTACCACCTCAATGTGCTCCTACCACCACTATTTCTATATCATCTGAGCCAACAAATCCTTTCTTGGCTGGGGGTGAGGATTTCCCATGCCGCAAGGATGGTTGCATTGTGATAAAACCAGGAGGGTCAACTCCAACCGTTATCAGATTCCAGTCTACAAAAACTTTCCCCTATCACCACACCCAAAAACCAGATCTCTCTTCACCCTTAAATATCTTCAGGAAACCCACACTATGTCCCAACTACCATCGTACCACCAGTTGGGAAACTCGGAAAGAACCTGAACAACTAGAGAAGGAGAAGGCAGGAGGAACACATCTCAGGCTGATGCTTCCCAAGAAGCTTCACACAACCCACACTAGGATATCGACTCTATTTATTCCAAAAGGGTGACTCTCTTATCACCACTAGACACCAAGAACCACCCACCAAACCATCAGGCACACCAATTTCCAGACCAAGCACAGAAATGGAGAATTCCACACAGAAGCACTGCCACCCCAACAATACCTCCTTCAATACCACCTTCGTGCACCTCTATCAGACCAACAACTCACACATACTTAAAACCATAGAAGACCAAAATAACAAGTTCCCCCATTGACATGTCATTCAAATGAAAATAAAGTGGAAAACGTGAGCGAGGGAGGAATTTTTTAATGTCCTTGGAACCTATAGCTGCTAAATATATCTATCCACATTTGGGGTCATCCCTAGTGTTGTGTCTCCATAGTTTGCAAGATTGGCAAGTAAAAACGTTGTAGAGCCTATAGAAAAACCGCTTTGAAATATGAGGACCTAGCCATCCTAGATTCAGAGAGGGATCTCTCTATTTATGTGTTTAAAGATGTGATCTTTAAGGCTTGAAGTGTGATTTTAGGCTAGTTATGAAGAACAAGGGTTTTTGTTTGTTTTGTTTGGTTGGGCAAAGATATAATGAAGATTAAGGAAGTCTTTATGAGGGGTGAAGTTGTGGGTAGTTGAAAGAATGGTTCAGCTGATAAAATAGGCAAGGAGCAGCATTAATCCATTAGGCTATGGAGTCATAATAGGGTTTAATTGAAACAGCAAGGTTCAACTGTGGTCCATGGGGCAGGTCATCTATGTCAAATGATCTCTTTAAGTTGATTTTACGGAATGAAACATTAAAAAGTGGAGTGAGGGAAATCAAACAGATGAAGAAACAAAGAACAACCTAAGATCATGTAAGTACTTTGAAACTATCCTGCTTTTGGCATGCACTTTAAGGAAAGATACAAAGTAATCTAAGATCAGGCAAGTACTTTTAAACTAGCCTCCTTTTGATGTACTTTTAAGAGAAAACATTTAAAACACATAATAGCTTAAGATCAAGTAAAGACTTTTAACTTAGCCTTCTTTCAGCATATTCAAAGGGGAAACATTCATGATAGACACAAAAAGTAGTCTAAGATCAGGTAAGTACTTTGAAACTAGCCTGCTTTCAACATACTCTTAAGGGAACTTTTCAAAGCAACTGTTGGAGAAGAAACCAGAGGACAGGGCTAACCATAGACTTCCCTGGTTCAACTTTAATTAGCAAACTTTATCAAGAACATTTAAAAAACAATATCTCAAGTTGTACTCAGGAAACATGGGCTCACCAACACTTCACTGGTTATACTCTATTGAATCATCTTTAAATAAACAATCAGCAGAAAACATAAAGGATAAAGATTTTCAGTGAGATTTAGGGTAGTTCAGAAGTAAATCCTAATCTATATTTGTTGTTCTTTATTAGAGAAAGGTGGAAAAATTGGAAACAAAAAGAAAATAACAATTTACAGTGAGAAACACATCACCATTAACATAGACCAGGATCCCATAAATCAGCTATTTGTATTTGATGTCCAAACCAGTTACAATCTTCAAGTCTAGTGGGTCTCTACAGCTTCAAACTTCTCATCTCAGCTTATGTATCTTCAATTACAAACAGAGCTACAACAGCTTCAAAAGCTATTTACATGCAACAAATATCCAGAGACCAACCTCTATAATGTCTTCTACAGCAGTATTTATAGAAGAATGAGGAGGTAGAGTGTAGGAAGGGTTCATTAGTTCAATTAATACAGAGTAATGGTGCCTTGACCTTTGGGAGGTCTAAGGGGGGAGATTTTGAGTGCTCATCTCTGTTGTAATGAATTTTACATTAAGTTCCATCAACCTTAGTTACTATTGTTGAATTTTGGGGATTTTTTAGTAGGCTGATCATAAATTCTGAGCTGCCTTTGGCAAAAGATCTCTGACTGTGCATTCATTGTGTTTTCTTTTGCGAAGATAAATCTGCAGATGGAAGTTGAAGAGTTATGGCCTCGATGATGTGGCATTCGGAGGCTCTTTTGTTTGACCTATCTTCTTTTGTGGCTTTAAACATTGATCTACCTTTAATCTGTGTTTTATCTTTAGGTATCAGGTTAAGATCTTTTGATCCTCAGTCTTTATGCATAGTCCCTTTAACTTCATTGGTGCACTGATATTCCTTAATCCTTCATCACTGCGTTGGTGGTGTGTAGGTGTATGGGTACGTCGAGGGTTTCATGGTATAACCAATGCTCATGAGGCATGGGTCGAACCATGATTTTGAACCCTATGGATTCCCTTTTCTTCGTGAATACTGGCCTGAGGATCGTCATCCTTGGCCCTCGGTCACCTTATCATGACTGTGGGATGGCTTTTCAGATCATCCTCCATGAAACCTGCAACATGAAACAAACATTTAGATAAATCTTGCGTTTAGAGGTTAGACTACTTCGAAGGCTGGGTGGAGCGGAGGAGCGATGCAGAGGAGGGGTGATTATGCATGTGGAGAAGTCCTGTGGAGAAAGACGGGTGAAAAATACAGTTTAAACTGTTTTTGGCACGATCTGGGCTAAAGTGGTTTTGACAATACCACGGGTGGTTATCGCACGACGAAAAGGCAGTAAGTGGTTTTGCCCGAAGGCAATGCGATTCCATACATCACTCGACACTTGTCTTTTTCCATACCGCCGGTATCGCAAAATTTTGAAGCGTTAACCCTTGGGCACATAATTTTTGCGATATGTGTTGTCAACCGTTGGATCGGAGGCTCCATATCCAACGATGTGGAATGAGCGCGATGAGTCGTTGGAGTGGAGGCCAGGTGTCATAATTAGATTGGGCGGGCATTTGTATATGGTGGATGGTAGGCCTCGTCGAAACTGGGTCATCGGGTTTAATGCGGACTGTTAGATCAAATGGATCGACGGATAGGATTCACTCGCAAGGGTGACTAAATGATAGGATTTGGATGGAAGGGGGATAGGAGAAAGGGGCGCGATGGCCGTTGATCTGTTTAGATGAACGGTCCAAGGTGAACAGCGGGCTTTTCAAATAATGAAAAGAAAATATAAAAGAAAAAGGGATCGGGGAGGAAAGAGAGGGCTTAGCGCCGAGTGCGAAACTGGGGCATATGGAGAGATGAGTGACCAGGAGCGGTGTTGAAGGAGCTTAGTCCTTAAAGCGCTTGGTTATATCACTGAGATTTTATGGGGAGCGGAGGCTGAGGGCTAAGCTGAAAAAGCGCTTAGGACCTGTTTTTTTGCAGAATGGGTTTTAGCCTAAAAAGTTGGATTTTTTGGCTTTTTAGGGGTTTCGATAGGAGGGAAAGGGGGGTTCCAAAACTGATAAAGGGAATTTATAAGTTTTGAAGGGAAAAAGGGGATTTTTCAGAGGTAGATGGAGGATAAAAAAGGGTCAAAATGAGTGAATGAAATGATGAAAGAAGAGGTTATTTAGGGAACAATCTTGCAGGGGGCAGCAGTTTTAACTTGGTTTATTCATAATGAAACAACAGTGAAGATTACTGGTAAAGTTCAAATAGCACAGGAAGACTTCAAGGATGAGCAGTTTTTCATGAAAACAATCTCTTGAAGGCTCAAGACTTAGTTTTAGCCATCATTTGCTCAGTCAAAAATTTACTGATGGCTAACAGTGGCTCCACTTGGGGATGGCAGCTCCTTGGAGGTGTCAAGAATCTTTAGAATTTGATCTCTGGGATGTAGACCTGTGCCTTTATCCATAACAAATTTTTATTATTTGATCATGCAGCTTTGGGAGATGATCAGTATTCATATCAAACAGAGTTACTTCCCAAACAACTATCTACACAGCCTACTATCCTATCATTTTTCTTCAGAAGGTGCATTTAGACTTGCAGACCTTAAACATCAACATTTTATTCTTTTTGAAATCAGGAAAAACTTTAATCTAAGTCTACCCTTATTTCTTCCATGAGTTCAGATTAGACTGTTGAACTCATAAATTCTCTACCTAAACTACTATCTGCCAGGATTATATTGTCTGACAAATTTTATTCTCTATATTCTAAAACAGAAATTTAAACATAGTCAAATCAAGATTAGACTGCCTGATTTGCTGTGAGACTATGGCATAAAAACAATATGCACATAGACCAAAGTTTTTCAAAAATCTAAAACATAATTATGAAGGCTTAAGATCTGAAAATTTTAAACATCCTTCAAACTTTTTGCAGCTCTGATTTTGGTCTTTTTGAGATGTTCTTCTCTTTTCTCTTGGTTCAGACTTTGAGCATATTAGAACCAATATTTCATTAATCTAATAGGTTCAGGTTTTGAGTTTATTTGAACCATTGTTTTTCTATCCTATTTAATAAGCCAAGATTTATCAGTTTGGCAAATTCTCTTCACTATCCTATCAGCAGAGAAATTGAAAGCTATCTTAGTCATGGTTAGGCTGTATGACTAACATAGTAGTGTTGTTTTTGGTAGTGGCATTTAAGCTTGCACACTTTCAGAATTTCTTTTCTTTTTTGGTATGGGGTTGTACCTTTCTTGTTTTATTTCTACCCTCTTTTCTTTTTCTATTGTTATTGTCTTTTCTCTTCCATTAAATTAAAAAGCAATGTTATATACAATGGATAAAAGCTTTTGAAAGTAAAATATCAGTCAACAGAAATAATGTTTGAGTACCCTGCCATTAAGAGGACCTCCAAAGTATTCAGCTCCATCAAACCCTTGTAGAAAAAATGCATTGTTTCCAATAGCAGATTGGAGGAGATAGGGGCCCTGCCATAAGTTATCAAATTTTCCATTTCAAAACTTATGATCACCAATTTTGAAATCACTTGCCTTGGTTCTTTTGTCAAACAAATTCTTGATGTTTTCTTGTAGTTGCTATGCTCTAATGTATACTTCCTCCCTGGTTTGTTGTAGATGTATTATCTGATTTATTCTTCTTGTGACATCATCATCTTCAGACTGTACTTCCTGGATCAGCTTCATGACTGGCACTCCTAAACTGGTTGGAAATATTGCATCAGTTCCATAAACTAGCTGGTAGGGAGACATTCCAATGGATTTTTTAATTGTCAATCTTTCTGCCCATAAAGGATGTACTAGCTTATTGTGCCACGATTTTTTGTTACCTTCCAACAACTTCTTGATAATGTTAACTGGACTTTTATTTGATGATTCTGCAAGCCCATTACCTTGAGGGTAATAAGTTGTGGAATGACCCAATATAATCTGATACTTATGACAGAATTCTACCATCTTCTTGGAACTAAATGTAGCAGCATTATCAGTGATGATCTTTCTAGGACAACCAAATCTGGAAAGTATATGGTTTTCAAGGAATGAGATGATGACTGAGTCTATGGCATTCCTAGAGGGGATGGCTTCTATCCACTTGGTAAAATAGTCTGTTGCTGTGAGGATCTATCTATGTTGGGCAGATGAGGGAGGATGGATTTCCCCAATGAAGTCTAGACCCCACTGCTGAAAAGGAGCTTCAACAGTGATTGGTTACAGAGGTAAGGGTAGCAATTTTTTTTTGCCTTCAAAGATTTGACATTTGTGACAGGCAATAATCATCTTATGGACATCTTGAAAGAGAGTGGGCCAGTAATAACCAGCTCTAAGGATTTTGTTGGCAGTTGATTTCCAGTAGAGGTGGCCTCCACATTCTCCTTCATGAAACTCATGCTTGATCTTATCTGCATCATTCTCAGGCAAACATTTAAGCAATAATCCACTATCATTTTTCCAATATAAACATTTATTCAAAATGCAGTAATTTACAGCTTTTAACTTTAAAAATATTGCCTTTGTTTTAGACAAACCGGGAGGAATATTGAGATTGAGCAAAACATACAAAATGTCAGCATACCAAGATGAATTTAGGAAATGGTCTTCAATAATTGGAGTTAAACACTCCTCCTGTTCATCTAATGCATTAAACATGTTTATATCAAGAGCTTGGAAGTTAGATTCAGCCATTAGTTTTGTTAGTCCTTGACCCTTTATGAGTTTAGTGGGCTTGATTTCTAAGTCATACTCTAAAATTACAGCAATCCACTTTCCTCTTTTGCCATCTGGATCTTGGGTCAATATGTCTTTCACCACTGAATGAGACACAAATGATATGATGTGGGAATGTAAAATGTAAACTCTAAAGTCCTTTAAGGCTTTGACTAAGGAAAAGGCTTGGTTTTCCATTATGTTGTACTTCAGAGGTGCATCTCTTAATGCCTTGCTGAAAAATACAATGGGCTTCTTTTGTCCATTCAAATTTTTCTATAATAGGACAGCAGCTATAGTGTGTTCTGATGCAAATGAAAAAATGAAGAAATCTCTAGAAAAATCAGGACTAATAAGAACTGGTGTTTTGGTGAGTGCTTGTTTTACCAGTTCAAATGACTTATTTGCTTCTAAGGTCCATTTAACTCCTTCCTTTTTAAGCATGTTTGTTATGTTTCTAAGGAGTTCAGCTAAATTAGGTATGAACCTTCTCAAGAAATTAATCTTTCCAATGAAAGATTGAAGCTCCTTGATGTTTCTGGGATGGCTGATTTGCAATATGCCATCAATCCTTTTTGGGTCTATCCTTATCCCTTCTTCTGATATGATGTGCCCAAGAAGCTTACCTTCTTGGAGACCAAACAACGTTTTCTTTGGGTTTAAGGACAGTCCAAATTTTTTGCATTTTTCAAAGACTTTTCTCAAATGTATTAGGTGTTCTTCATCTGTTTTAGAATAAACAGTTATATCATCAAGGTAAATTATAATGAAGTAACCTATTTCTTCCGAAAATGCAATATCCATGGCTCTCTGAAATGTGGCACCAGCATTCATCAAACCAAAAGGCATTTTCAAATACATGAAAGTACCCCAGGGTGTGGTAAAGGCTGTTTTAAGTTGATCATCAGGATGTACCAAAATTTGATTGTAACCTGAGAAGCCATCTAGAAAAGAAATTCTTTTGGAACCAACTACCTTTTGTAAAATGTGATCCATTTTGGGCAAAGGATAGTTATCCTTCAGTGAGGCTTTGTTTAAGTTCCTAAAATCAATACAAAGCCTTATCTCTCCTACTTTCATCCTAACTGATACAAGATTAGACACCCACTCTGAGTATCTAACATGAACAATAATCCCAGCTTCATACATTTTCCTTATTTCTTTCTCTACCAAAGGTAATTGAACAGGGTTGATTCTACGTAATTTCTATTTAAAAGGTTTCTGGTTTTCTTTGAGGGGTATCTTATGCTGAATTGTTTCTGTATCATAGGACTTTAGATCTTCATAGTTCCATACAAACACATCAGGAAATTCCTTAAAGAGCTCAATGTGTTTCAGTTTAATGTGAACAGGCAGTGTTTTAGATATTTTGATTAGTTTGGGCTTTTCCTCACTGCCTATGTTGCATTATTCCACTTCAGATTCTATGGGTTCTAGTTTTGGCTTCTTGGCCACATCATTCAAGTCTAATAGTTCTTCCAAAGGGACCAGTCCCTTTGGCAAGCTTTGGTCTTTAGATTGCAGCACTTCTAAGTCTTTGTTTCCTAAATCTATGCTATTCTCTGTTTTATGATTTGGTTCATAGGTTAACACATTTATTTCAGCAATCTTGGGAGACTTTTCTTGTTCAGCAAGTGGATTTTCTTCAATAGAACAGTCTTTATCATAATCTGAATCTGAGTTTAATGTCTCAAATTCATTTTTGGACTGTAAGAAGTCTTCTATTTGTTTATCTCCCTCAAAAACTTGCCAATATCTTTCATTGTCTAGGACAGCTGGTCTAAATTTGACTTGGATGGTGCATTGCTTGGTTTCATAAGGTGTAAGACAAGTTCTAGCAGCAAAGGCTAAACCATTGGCAAGGACATTTTGGTTTCTTGGGACAAATATAAGCTGGAATTCATAAAAAGTTATTAACAAGTCCATGGCATCATCTCTATAGGCTCTAAGTTTGGGATGTTTAGCACCATATTCCCCGTTTACTTGCCTAATAATCAATTCAGAATCCCCATGAACTTTTATCCTTTTGGCCCCTAGTTTTGTCAATAAATGCAAGCCTAAAAGGAGAGCTTCATACTCAGCTATGTTGTTGGTACATTGAAAGTTTAATTTGTAGGAATGCCCCTCAGCATGATTGTTTTGAGTGTTGTGTAACCATCTGCCAGCTCCTGCATCATTTTTAGTGCAAGACCCATCAAAATTCATGTTCCAAAGAGGACTGTTTTCAGATTTGAGATTTATTTCATTGCTGTCCTCTTTGTCTTCTTTATCATTCTGTTCTGTACAAGGGTCTACACTATATTTTTCTGACCTTTGTTCCTCGAGTTTTCCAATGTTTTGAGGTTTTACTTCCTGACTTTCATGATCTGCGTTATTCATATGACTGTATTGGACCTCAAGACCTCTAATCTGTTTGCTGTGAATTTCCCAATCAACAGACTGTTTTTTAATTTCCTCTCTATTTTCCTTATCATCCATGACTGCAACTATGTTTGAATGTGAAGTGATTACAGCATTTGATGTTTTTTCATTGATTAGTTTTTGCTCTCTTGGAATATCATCATTAAAAAGAATAAAAGAGTCAAGGTCAGTGTGTATGGAGTAAAGAGGGGAATTCTCTCGTCTATCTTGGTTACTCACCATATATTTCATGTGTGTTTCCCTATGGAATCTTCTAGGTTGATTGAAGACAAGGATGGTGGCATAAGTCATATCCATTTGCATTGTACCTTGTTACTTAACACCCCACGATCTTGAAAGGAACATGCCATATTTGGGGGGTATATCAACCACTACAATGTCCATTACTAAAATTTTGGCTGGTATTTGGGCTAAGTTGACACACAGATCCTTTATTAGGCCCATGCATCTCAGCCTACTTGAATCAAAGGAATATAAATCTTTCTAGGGTCTAGTTACCTCTAAGCCTAATCTTTCCATTATAACCTTGGGCATAAGATTGTGATGCTCCTGAATCAAGCATGGCATTGGGCAAGATATTGTCATGAATGTTTAAACTGATGTAAAATGGAGGGGTGGTTCCTTCTTGAAATTTCCCTTCAATTTTTGGTCCAAAAATTAGTTCCGAGGTGTCATCATTTAAGTTGACTGTGTCATGAACATCTTATATGTTCAAAGCCTTCAAAATTTGACCTATATATACATTTTGAGTGACTAATTCAGTGAGTGGGATAGAGAATTTGATTTTAGATATTTCATTCTCTAGGCTGAAGGGAATCTGGTTTTTCAACATGTTTAATTCAGCCTTTTTAGTCATTATTTCATCAACAAAATCAGCTTGTTGATGTTTATTATTTACAACAGTTAGGATGGTTTTTTCAAGAGCATTAGCTGAGATGCTAGTGCTACTGGGGTTAACACTCTGTTTTTCATTGGAAAAAAGTGTTTTTCCTTGGTTTAAATCAGAATTTATAGCCACTGTTCTGTGATTTTCAACTATCTTTTTGGGTGTATTTTCAGGGCTGT
Source organism: Pinus albicaulis (assembly GCA_034641835.2). Taxonomy (NCBI): domain Eukaryota; kingdom Viridiplantae; phylum Streptophyta; class Pinopsida; order Pinales; family Pinaceae; genus Pinus; species Pinus albicaulis. Next base: position 766,409,124 of record CM076583.1, on the reverse strand, counting down.
TTTTGGCAGATTTATCAGAGGTTTTGCTTCTGGGAGTATCTTGGTTCTTCTTACTTCTGAGGTTATATTGTTTAGGTGACCCTATGATGGCATTTTCAGAGTATTGTTCATAATAATCAGTATGTGATCTTCTGTCATCATAAGGTGTATATAGTCCTTTTTTTGTTTCATAAATGAGATCAGAATCCTCATTACTTATTCCCAACATATTCATGTTATCATCCTCTGTTTGTTCATTGGTTTCTTCATCCTCATTAACATAATTTTCTTGGAAAGGAGGTCTGATCTGTTGATCATCCTCTCTTTGTCTGTTTTGAGGTTGATTTCTTCTAAAGTTCTAATTTTGATTTTGAGACTGATTTCTGTTTTGAGGAGCTGATTGGTTTTCTCTAGATTGTGCTCTCTCTAGTATGTTCATTTTCTTCATCATCTCCTCCATCATTCTTTCCATTTTTGAGCTAGCTGTGGAGGGTGCACTTTCCTCCCTAAATGATACTTTCTTCTCATTCCTCATCCTAGCTCTTTTCTCAATCAGATTCACTTCCACAGCTAGAGATCCCTTCTGCATGTCTTCTAAAGTCAAGGGGTCTCTTTCTCAGAGCTGATAGGCCATTTCAGGATCAAATCCTTCGGGAAATTTGGCCAAGGCGGAGCCTTGAGGAGGTTTCAAGTCTGGGGGTAGTGCATTATAATACTATTGAACCTAGTGCAATAATTTTGAACACTTTCCTCAGTGTTTCTTTTAAGGTTATTGTAGTCTGAAAGTATTTGAAGAGGGTTTTTTCTGACTTCCCATTTGTTTAGGAATGACTGATGGAGGGTTTGAAGGTCATTAATACTATGAGGGGTTAAGCCTTTAAACCATTTTCTTGCTTCTCCTCCTAAGCTTTGAGCAAACAATTTGAGTTTGACAGTTTCATCATCAATCTCATTTCTGTCAAAATAGTCATTCATCTTATCCACATGTTATGAAGAAGTAGTTGCACCACTGGCATCATACAATGGTATTTTGGACTGATAGTCTTGTGGCAGATTGACTAAAAGTAAAGGAAGGACTAGAGGGGCATACCATGTTGCTATGATAGGAGTTTGTGGGAAAAATGGGGGGTTTACAGGTGGAGGATGTAATATGGGAGGGGGTTGATGGAATGGGGTGGTTTGAACAGTGGGTGTATGGATAACGGAAGTGGATGGATCAGCAAGAGACTATTGAGTAGATCTTGGATGAGAGAAACCAAAACTATGAATGATATGGAAATCAGGAGGGGTAGTTTCTCTGCTACCAGGATGTTCACCTCTATCTTGGGATGAAGGTGGGGACTCAAAGCTCATCTGATCTATATCATCAAGTGACCTAGTTCTGAATGGGTTTCTAAAGTCAACCTGTGAGTCTTGTAGAGCTGTAAGGTTTTTAGGAACAGACTTAGCTCTATGTATTGGCCTGACAACAGTTGGGGTTTTAGACTTAGGAAATTTCCTAAGTATAATTTCTGGATCATCAACTATTTTAGGAGGGTTTGGGTCAGGATAGGCTCTAGTATGAATTCTGCCAGAAGCCACTATGCTATGTTTTCAGACCCAACGCTAAGAAAAGTTTACCCAAATATGAAAATCTTTGTTAGGCTAACTGATCTTTTAACATGACAACTCAATCATTACAGTTTCCTTAACTGAGTTTGTATGATGTTATGATAGAAATGGGTTTTCTAGTGGAGTCTTTAGGTCTATTCAGGAATGTAGAGTCACCAGGTGGAAATTTTTAGCTTTAGAAGGTAAAATGTTTTATGGTCCACCACCATTAATAGGTTTGAATACCAATCTGAAATGTTTTTGGGTTTTCTGAGTTTTTGTAGTCCTATGGGTTATGAGAGTGTCCTAAATCTGTTTCAGCACTTAGCTACGGTGATGAGATAAACAGAGTTTACTCTATGGCTTACTAGATGATTTCTCCAAGGTTTGATAAGGATCTATAAAGATCCTAAGAAGTACTTAGATTTCCACTGATTCAGATAAGTCCTATCATAATCACCAATATGCTTGGTAGTGCTTGGAGAAAACTATTCATTCTGTACTGAATACTGAGTGTTTTGTTTTAAGGATTTTACTCAGAATTCCCCAGTATGGTCGCCAGTATGTTGGTGTCTCCGTAGTTTGCAATATTGGCAAGTACAAACGCTGCAGAGCCTACATCAAAACCGCTTTAGAATATGAGGACCTAGCCATCCTAGATTCAAAGAGGGATCTCTCTATTTATGTGTTTAAAGATGTGATCTTTAAGGCTTGAAGTGTGATTTTAGGCTAGTTATGAAGAACAAGGGTTTTTGTTTGTTTTGTTTGGTTGGACAAAGATATAATGAAGATGAAGGAAGTCTTTATGAGGGGTGAAGTTGTGGGTAGTTGAAAGAATGGTTCAGCTGATAAAATAGGCAAGGAGTAGCATTAATCCATTGGGGTATGGAGTCATAATAGGGTTTAATTGAAATAGCAAGGTTCAAGAGTGGTCCATGGGGCATGTCATCTATGTCAAAGGATCTCTTTAAGTTGTGTTGGGGTTCCCATGTTTTGGCCAAGTTGACAGAGACCAAAAGATGAGACAACATAGAACCACTTTCAGACCTTAGGATCTAGCCCTCCTAGGTCCAAATAGGGATCTCTCTATGGTAGTCAAAGGTTTATGTCTTTGAAGCTCGGATGTTATGATTTTAGGCTAGTTATAGGCTCATGGTTGTTTGTTTGATTGTTTGTGTTTGGTTGGAGGGAATCAGGAAAAGAAGGACCAACATGTGACAAGGATGAACAAAGAGGAAGCTAAGGCAGAGACAGATGACTCAGAGAACATCAAAGCCATTGGGCTATGGAGTCAAGAAAGGATTTATTTGTAATCAATGTGCAAGATTTCATTTGGGCTAGTCATCTAGAGCATTTGGATCTTAAAGGATGATTGGTGGGATGGGACATTAAGAACAGAAAATGAAAGGAGGAGAACCAACCAACTCTGTTTATAGATCAGGCCAGAGGTCATTTAACTCCAGGCCTGCCTGGACAAAATTAGAGGAAAAACAAGGGATCTTGGAAAGGTTAGTTGGTCGTGCAAAGATCCTAGTGGACAGGGCTAACACTAATCCCCAGTGTTCCCAAACCTTCCAGCTAAATCCTACCAATAACATCTAAACATGGACTTCATCAATTCATACATCAGAGAGCAGGCAATATCATCCAATACACTGGTTGAATCAATTGAAATCAACATTCAGATACACGTATAAGCAGAAAACATTGAGGTAGGGAGAGCAAGAAACATAGGGCACCTATCAAGGGTGAATCCTATATTATACTTATGTTGCCTACCAGTAGAAATGAAATGAAATGGAACATAACATAAGAGCAAGTCAATCACAAATACAGAGAAAAAGGAAACATCACCAGCTGCTTTAGATCAGGATCCAAAGAAACATGCTTGTCATATTAAAACAACACCAATCAGGTACATCATAGCCCACAGCTTGAACATTTAGTCTGAATACATCTAGTCTCAGTCTATTTTACAATATACACAGAGAACTTGTCTCAAGAGGAAAATACTTGCATTCCACTGATTTCTTGTCAAAAACCATTACAATGTTTCCTTCTGTGCTTTATAGCAAAGGATGAACCAAAGATCGACTGAGAAGGTAGGTGAAAATTAAATGTATCTTTAAACACAACAATGAATGCAGGGCCGAAGCCCATTCTGCTTGACATGCTTTATATTTAATCTCTGTCACCTTCCTTGTGAGAGAATGATCTGCTCCAGATTTGATCTTGACATCTTTTGGCTGAAGTACTCCTGGATGATTTGAAAAAAATGGAATAAACTGCTAGGAAGGTCTGTCTCATAAATGTTTGACTGTTTTTGAGCTGTAGTCTGGTGGAAAACTCTTCAGGGACATGGTGCATAATAAAAGCTGTTTGGGCGCCATGTACTGGATGAATAAAAAACATTCTGCCGACTAAAAACCCCGATATTACCTTTTTGCCTGCGCTCAGGATCCTTTGATCGATCCTCGGGGTCTGTGAACTGATGCTTTGCCTCTTAAACACCGATTAAGGCTCAAGATCTTCATTATCATGCCTTAATCCCTTGTCCTCGTTCTGAACCATTCCTTCTTTTCTGACCTTGCTATACTGCGCTTTAAATGATGCCGGAAAGTTCCTCACAGGGCTCGAAGTTTGCTCATTTAATAGGAACCCCTGTCTCCACCTTCCCTGGTCCTTTTTCATAAATACAATCCGCAGCAAAATGGTTCTCTGCGATTTCTTGTTGCGACAGAGACTGTGTGCTAAGGTGATCTTTTCTCCTCGAAAACCCTGCAAGAACAGCAAACTTCGTTAAGAAAACACAGATGGGGAGACGGAGGTGGTGTGAACGGATGGGAGGATCGTGAAGCGGACGGAATGGGGGTAAAAACACGGAAGATGGTGGAAAATCCATGAACAATGGACCAGAAGACGCTGCATGCGGCAGAGCGGAAGATTACGTAAAAAGTATTAAAAATCACGAAAAGAATCAAATATACGCGATGGAATGGGAGAAGGTACGGATGGAACACGTGGCGCTGACGTGGCGCGACGGGGTGACGGGGCGAGGCGGGAGACCGTGGAATGGTCGACAACGTATGAACAGATTTGGGCCGTCGATCGGGCGAAGATCGACGACAGGGAGCGGCGGAAGGCGGGCCTGCGGGCACGATGGACGGGCGTTAAATGGTGAGCAGCTTCCGGAAATGATAGCCGTTGGATTTAGCGTGTAGGATCGGATGGCGGTGATTGATTCCGCTGCCCGTCTATCATCTGAACGATAAGGCGCGAAATAGAAGTGGTTTCAGGATCGTACAGGGGACGCGTGTCGACAGACGTGTGGAATCGCTGGGTTTCGGATGAATACCGCCAGTTCGCAGATGGTGGTGCGGAAAAACCACGTGGATTTGGAACAGTGCAAGCGGGTGACGTATGCAGGCGGGGTCCACTGTTTCGGGCGCGCTCCGCGCCGTCGATCCAGATCTTTAACGGACAGCCGAGATCCGTCGATCAAACAAAATGTATTAAAACCCACCAATGCGCGTTTACCAAGGTTTTTTGATGATTTTCCGCGCGGAGAAAGGTTTGGAGGGGTTAAGCGCCTAGCGGATTTGGCGTTGGTCACGGCGCCGGGTCTTATGGGAGAGGAAAGGGGTGAGGGCTGATGGCGAAAGGGGCTAGGACCCAAACTCATAAATTTCATCATTTTAACTCATTTTGAATGCAATTTCAGGCCCAAGGGAGGTAACAGTAAAGGGGTGAAGTGGAAATTTGGAGGAATAAAGAGGTGATGGTGGGGTTGAGGTAGGATTTTGGGGGGAATTTAAGGAGATAATGGGGAGATTAAAAGATAATTTGGGGAATTCAAGCCTAGGAAGGGGGGAATTTGACAAAGGGAAAACAGAGGTTGAGATAGGGAAGTTTGCAGGATATAGGGGTAAAAAGGCCCCTTTTGAGGAATGGATCAGCAGAGAGGATGTATATTAGGCCTAGCACCGAGAGACTCTAAGGAGGATGGATTTTCAGGGGAAAGGCAATCCTTGGAGGATCCAGAGCAAACTAGCCCCCAGCTTGCTTGTCAAGAATTTCATAGGGGGCTAACAATGGCTCCACATGGGGATGGCTGCTCCTTGGAGGAGTCAAGAAACCAGAGATGATCTTTGGAGTAGGCCAGATGCCTGCTGTCATAAGCCATATTTCTTCTTCAATTTTAGCTGCCACAGTATGATAGAATCATCAGCAAACATATTTCCCAACCAATCTACCTACCCAAACTACAGTTCTACCATTTTCCCTTGGGTGCATTTGAACTAGCAAACCCTTTACATTTTATTTTGCAAAAAAAAAACAACCTATTCTAAATCTACCCTTATTGCTCCATGAGGCCAGATTAGACTGTTGACCTCATCTTTTTCTCTACCTAATCTACTACCTGTTGGGATTAAACTGTCCAACAGGTTTCTTCACCTACATTCTAAGACAGGAAATTTAAACGCAGCCAAGCCAGGATTAGACGGTCTGACTTGCTGGGCAAAGACTTGTAGAAAACAAAACTGTGAAGGCATGGAATTCTGCAACTGTGAAACATCCTTCTTTCTTTCTTGTGATTCAGGTTTTGAGCATATTTGAGTCACCTCCCTTTTTTTTGTTTCAGCTTTGGTTTTGGGCATATTAGAGTTGGTTTCTCTTTCACTGCTGGTCCAGATTTTGAGCGTATTAGGATCAGCTATTCTGCTTCCTTTGGCTTGGATTTTAATCAGGTTTGAGCCATGCTTTTTACTTCAGAGGTTCATATTTTGAGCATGTCTGAACCTCTCTTTTCATTCTGTTTTTTGGAACATTTTTCTCTTTTCCTGAAAATGAAAACTTGCAATGGTATGTACAATGGAGATGAAATTGGAAATGGAAAATCAATAAAAGTAATGTTTGAGCATCCTGCCATTGACAGGACCCCCAAACAATTCTGTGCCATCAAGTTCTTGCAGAAAAAACGCATTAGGACCCACAGTAGCTTGAATAATGTAAGGACCTTGCCACAGGCTGTCAAATTTGCCATGTTTACCTTTGTCCTCCCTTCTTGAGTCCCACTTTAGAACCTTGTCACCAATTTTGAAATTTGAAGCTTTGGTTCTTTTATCAAACTGCCTTTTGATGCTTTCTTGAATTCTGACAACTCTGCTATAAACCTGCTTCCTTGTCTGCTGAAGATGTATTGTTTCATTTATTCTCCTTATCATGCTATCTTCTTCTGATTGGATCTCCTGAACAAGCTTGATCATTGGAACTCCCAAACTAGTAGGAAATACTGCTTCGGTCCCATAAACCAGCTGGAAGGGTGACATGCCAATGGATTTCTTTGTAGTGATCCTGTCTGCCCACAAGGCATGTATCAACTTTTTATGCCATGACCTTTTGTTCTCTTCCAGCAGCTTCTTAATGATTGTAACCAGGCTTTTATTTGACGATTCAGCCAAGCCATTACCCTAGGGGTAATAGGCAGTCGAATGTCCAAGTGTTATTCCGTACCTGTGACAGAAATCAATCATTCTTTTGGATCCGAAAGCAACAGCATTATCAGTGATTATTTTCCTTGGACATCCAAACCGAGATAGGAGGAAGTCCTCTAGGAACCTAATGATGACGGAGTCAGTGGCATTCCTAGTGGGTATAGCTTCTATCCATTTAGTGAAGTAATCTGTAGCAGTTAGGATCCATTTATGTTGTCCAGAGGAAGAAGGGTGAATCTCCCCAATAAAGTCTAGGCCCCATTGCATGAAGGGACCTTCTATGGTGACAGGTTGTAAAGGGAGGGGGAGGAGTTTTCTTTTGCCTTCAAAGATCTGACATTTATGACAAGCAAGTATCATTTTATGGACATCACTAAAGAGTGTAGGCCAATAGTAACCAGCCCTGAGTATCTTATTTGCAGTGGTCTTCCAACTCAGGTGGCCTCCACATTCTTCAGCATGGAATTCCTGTTTGATTCTTTCAGCTTCAGTTTCAGATAAACACTTCAGCAATAGGCCATTCAGATTTTTCCAATATAGATTCTCATTCAAAATACAATAATTACTGGCTTTGAGTTTTATGAATCTGGCCTTCGTTTTGGATAGTTCTGGAGGGGCATTGAGGTTAGTGAGCACGTAAAGGATATCAGTATACCAAGGAGAGTTCTGAAACTGCTCCTCAACAGTTGAATGGGGCAATCCTTCCTGCTCATCTAAGGCATTCATCATGTTAATGTCCAGGGCCTGCAAGTTTGATTCAACCATTAGTTGGGCCAGGCCTTGACCTTTGATTAGTTTGGTGGGTTTTATTTCAATGTCATATTCTAAAATTGTAGCAATCCATTTGCCCCTTTTCCCATCTGGGCCTTGGGACAAAATATCCTTGACCACTATGCTTGGCACATAGGCAATGGTGTGAGAATGCAGAATGTACACCCTAAGGTCTTTTAAGGCCTTAATCAGAGCATAGGCCTGCTTTTCCATGATGTTTTACTTTAAGGGTGCATCTCTTAAGGCTTTACTGAAGAAGGCTATAGGCTGTTCATTACCTTCTGAATTTTTCTGCAGTAAGACTACAGCTATTGTGTGTTGGGAGGCAAAGGAAAAGATCAGAAAATATTTTGAGAAATCAAGGCTGATAAGGACAGGGGCCTGAGTGAGTGCAAGTTTTACTGACTCAAAAGATTTCTTGGCTTCAACAGTCCACTTAATACCTGCATCTTTCTTTAGCATTTCAGTGATTTTCCTAAGATGCTCGGCAAGATTGGGGATAAATATTTTAAGGAAATTGATCTTCCCTATGAAGGACTGCAATTCCTTGATGTTTCTTGGATGTGAAATTTGAAGTATTCCCTCAACTCTCTGTGGGTCTATCCTGATCCCTTTCTCAGATATAATGTGGCCCAAAAGTTTACCTTCTTGCAGCCCAAAGACAGTTTTCTTAGGATTTAGGGACAGACCGTACCTTCTACATTTTTCAAAAACTTTTCTCAGATGTTTCAGGTGTTCTTCTTCAGTTTTAGAAAAGACAGTCAAGTCATCCAAGTAGATAACTATGAAGTGTCCTATCTCCTCTGAGAAAGCTATGCCCATCGCTCTCTGGAAGGTAGCTCCAGCATTCATCAATCCAAAAGGCATCTTCAAGTACATGAAGGTGCCCCATGGAGTGGTAAAAGTTGTTTTGAGTTGATCTTCTGGGAGTACCAGAACTTGGTTGTATCCTGAAAAACCATCAAGCAGGGAGATCCTTTTAGAGCCTACTACCTTTTGTAGGATATGTTCCATTCTAGGCAATGGGTAGTTGTCTTTCAGGGAGGCTCTGTTGAGGTTTCTGAAGTCTATGCATAGCCTGATCTCCCCTGTTTTCTTCCTTACAGCCACTAAGTTTGACACCCAATCAGAAAACCTTACAGGGACTATTATGCCTGCTTCATACATCTTTTTAATTTCTTTCTCTACTGCAGGAAATTGTTTTGGATTGATTCTTCGAAGTTTTTGTCTGAAAGGCTTCTGATTTTCCTTTAGTGGTATCTTATGTTGTATGATGCTGGTGTCATAGGCTTTTAAATCTTCGTAACTCCATGCAAACACATCAATGAATTCCTTAAACAAGTCAATGCATTTTTTCTTCATGTTTGCAGGTATAGACTTAGCCAGTTTTATCATTTTGGGTTTGTCTTCAGTGCCAATGTTGCATTCTTCCACATCAGAATCAGAATGTTCAATTGTTGGCTTTTTTGCTACGTCGTCAAAATCAAAGAGGTCCTCTAAGGGTGCCAGGCCTCTGGGTATATTCTTGTCTTTGGCCTGCAGCACTTCGACCTCTTCATTTTCTGCGTTTTCACTATTTTCGTTGAAATTTCCAATTTGCTCGGAAAAAGAATTTATTTCTATGTTACAGGGTGTTTCTTGTTCATCTGGGGGATCCTCGCTTGGGCAGCTATCATCAGAAATCGAGTCCAAATCAGAAAATTCAAACTCATTCCTGCCCACCAGGAAATCTTCGATCTGTTTGTCTCCTTCAAAGACCTGCCAATATTTTTCATTATCTGGCACTGCAGGCCTGAATTTGGTCTGAATGATAATTTGTTGGTCAACTGGGGCTTTAGGATATGAGCTAGCTAGACAAGATAATCCATTTGCTATTGCATTTTGACCCCTAGGAATGAATACTAACTCATATTCAACAAACGTTTTCAGCAAATCTAGAGTATCATTCCTGTACGCCCTAAGCCTGGGGTGTTTTGCTGAATACTCACCATTCACCTGTTTGATCACTAACTCTGAGTCTCCTCTCATAGCTATCCTACGGGCTCCTAATTTTTTCAACAGATTTAAGCCCAGGGTGAGAGCCTCATATTCTGCAATGTTATTCGTGCATTTGAAATGCAGATTGACAGCGTGGCTCTCTGCGTGATCATTTTCAGTGTTACGCAACCACACTCCTGCTCCAGCACTCTGCCTCGTACATGACCCATCAAATTTCATTTCCCACAGGGGTTCGTTGTTTACTTCGTCTTCATCCCCTCCCCTACAGCTGGGTTCGCCATTATGTTGAGTTGTGAGGCTTGTGCTAGGAGGGGGGTCATTTTGTGGTTCACTATGGGCAAGGAGATCAGGGAGGTGGCTAACATGTTGTTTTTGTTCTGTTTCTGTTTCATTCAGAGTTATATTTTCAGCAGTTTTCCCATGGTCTTCTTCTTCGTATTCTTCCAGAGTAGCCATGATGTTGAAATCCATGGGCCGTATGTTTGTATTTCCATTATCTGATCTTGGCTCTTCTACGGATTGGTCATTATAGAGGATAAAAGAGTCTAGATCTGTATGTACAGAGTATAATGGCGAGTTTTCAGGTTTCTCGGGGCTACTGACTAGGAATTTCATCTGAGACTCTCTATACAGTCTTCTAAGTTGGCCAAATATAGGGATAGTGGCATAAGAGCCATCCATCTGCATTGTTCCCTGCAATTTGGCTCCCCATGACCTTGACAATAGCATGCCATACTGTGGTGGCACATCTGCCACCACAACATCCATGACCATACACTTGGCAGGAATCTGGGTTAAAATCACACATAAGTCTTTGATTAGGCCTAGGCATTTTACTCTACTAGAGTCAAATGAGTATAAGTCTTTGTAAGGTCTGGTAATTTCTAAGCCTAGCCTCTCCATCACTACCTTGGGCATTAAATTGTGTGATGCTCCAGAATCATGCATGGCCTTGTGGAGTATCTTGTCATGAATGTTGAGACTGATATAAAAAGGTGGAACTACCCCTTCCTGAAACTTTCCTTCAATTTTTGGACCAAAGAGTAGGGGTGGTTGATCATCATTCAGATTTACAGAATCATTCATTTCTCCCAGATTTAATGCTTTCAAAATTTGGCCTTTATATACATCCTGAGTGGCCAACTCAGATAATGGTACAGAAATCTTGATTTTTGCAAGTTCACTCTCCAAATTGAAAGTGGACTGTGTCTTGGAAACACTTGACTCTGTTTTATTTGCTGCCTTGGTAGCTGAGTCATTTGGTGTTTTCTCGCTATGTACAACGTTTGGAACAGTTGTATCAGGAGTACTAACTGTAGTGCTAGTACTGCTGGTTGGTTGACTTCGTTTTTCATTGTCTTGGTTGTCCTTCTCCTTATGTTTACCAGAACTTTCAGCTGCTATTTTGTTGTTTGCAGCGGTTGCTTTGGAAATTTTGTCAGGTCTTTTCTTGATGGTTACCTCAGGAGTCTTTGTTTTGGGAGTATCTTGGCTTTTCTTGCTCCTAAGTTCATATTGTTCCCGGACCTATAGCATGGCATCCTCAAATCCTAATCTGTAATTCTCAGTTTCCAACCATTCCTCATCCCGAAATGATGGTGAGGGCTGATCTTCTTCTGAATCACAGTTAAGGACTGAGTCCTCTGCTTCAAACATATTTATGGTATTCCCTTCAGACTCTTCCATGATCCCCTCGTCTTCATCTAAAAAGTTTTCTTGAAATGGGGGAATAATTTGCTGGTCTGACTCTCTTTGCCTGTTGGGAGCAGCATTGTTTCTTCTAATGTTTTGGTTCTGGTTTCTGTTTTGGTTATTGTTTTGGACAACCATCCTCTTAATCATTTGTTGCAATTCTTCCACGTTTTTTGAAAGTCTTTCATATTTGGGATCAGATGTGGAAGCTAAATTGTCATCCCTATATGTTACCCTCTTTTCAGCTTTTAGTCTTGCCCTTTTTTCCATTAAGTTTGCTTCTATGGTTATGGCTCCTTTCTGCATGTCTTCTAATGTGGTGAACTCTTTATCTCTAAGCTCATAGGCCATGTCAGGATCGAATCCATCTGGATATTTTGCTAGGGCCATACCTTGTGGAGGTTTCATGTGTGGAGGGAGAGCATTATAAATGCTGTTGAATCTAGTGGTGTAATCATGAACACTCTCTCCTACGTTCCTCTTAAGGGACATGTATTCTGCTAGGAGCTGGCGAGGGTTTGCTCTAACCTCCCACTTGTTTATGAATGTCTGGTATAATGCAGGGAGATCTCGAATACTTCCAGGAGGTAAACCTTTAAACCATTTCTTTACCTCACCCCCTAAGCTTTGGGCAAAGATTCTCATTTTGATTGTCTCATCATCAATCTCCATATAATCAAAAGAATCCTCCATTTTATCTACATGTTGCTGCGCTGTTATGGACTCTTTAGCAGTGAAGTGTGGGATTTTTGACTGATAATCATTGGGCAAGGGTAACAAGGGTTGAGGTAAAAGCAAAGGTGCATACCAGGCTGCCATAATGATGTTCTGATGGGGTATAGGGTTAGCTTGAGCAGCTGGTATTTGGATGACAGGGATGTTTGGACCAGCAGAAGTCTGTTGAGCAGATCTAGGGTGAGATAGCCCCAAGTTTTGAAGGAAGTGAAAATCAGGTGGTGTGGAAGGAGGGGTTTCACCGTCCCTAGTGTTTCGACCACTGTTAGATGGTGTATTGCAAACTTCGAGGTCTTGCCGGTCTAGATGATTGAATGACCTAGTTCTCGTTAGTCTATTGGGTATGTCTAGGTCAGGGAGGAAATGTGTTAGAGTTGTTAGGTTTTCTGGTGCAGAATTAGCTCTAAGAATGAGGCTGGAAATGGTTGGTCTTTTAGATATAGGAGTTCCTCTGAGGATACTCTCTGGATTTTCAACTATTTCCGGTGGGTCAGGGTTGGGATAAGCTCTTGTGTGAATAGTTCTGAAAGCCAGAATGTTGTTTATAAGCCAAGCAGCTTAACCCTACTCGTTACTTCTACTGTGGTTAATGTTGTCTCAGGAGCTGGCCTCCCAGTGGAGTCTGATTGTGAAACCAAGATAATCAGCAGGCCTACTGATCACCAGTGGAGTCTTTTCGTTTTAGGAACAATGGAGTCGCCAGGTGGAGGGTTTAGGATGTTTCTAAGGGGTACACTGTCTACCACAGTGCTCAGGCACTATCACCTTTTTGGAATCTCCTCTACCACAACAAGCTCCAACCAGAGATTAACTGGGAGGGCATTTACCAGATATGTCACCTCTGAAAAGAGGATGAGATCTGGAGGCTACCTGGCCCTTTCCAGGCTCTGTCTAAGAGTATGGTGGATATTCAACAATGGAGGTTGATTCAAGAAAGGGGTGACTTACTGTCAACCTAACCAGAGTTCTAAGTTTCTGAGGTTTTTACGAATGTTTAAGGTGAAATGTACTCAGAATTCCCCAGCGGAGTCGCCATTATGTTGGGGTTCCCATGTTTTGGCCAGGTTGACAGAGACCAAAAGATGAGACAACATAGAACCACTTTGGGACCTTAGGATCTAGCCCTCCTAGGTCCAGAGAGGGATCTCTCTATGATAGCCAAAGGTTTATGTCTTTGAAGCTCGGGTGTTATGATTTTATGCTAGTTGTAGGCTCAGGGTTGTTGGTTTGATTGTTTGTGTTTGGTTGGAGGGAATCAGGAAAAGAAGGACCAATATAAGACAAGGATGAGCAAAGAGGAAGCTTAGGCAGAGACAGATAACTCAGAGAACATCAAATCCATTGGGCTATGGAGTCAAGAAAGGATTTATTTGTAATCAATGTGCAAGCTTTCATTTGGGCTAGTCATCTAGAGCATTTGGATCTTAAAGGATGATTGGTGGGATGGGACATTAAGAACAGAAAATGAAAGGAGGAGAACCAACCAACTCTGTTTATAGATCAGGCCAGAGATCATTTAACTCCAGGCCTGCTTGGACAAAATTAGAGGCAAAACAAGGGATCTTGGAAAGGTTAGCTGGTCGTGCAAAGATCCTAGTGGACAGGGCTAACACTAATCCCCAGTGTTCCCAAACCTTCCAGCTAAATCCTACCAAGAACATCTAAACATGGACTTCATCAATTCATACATTAGAGAGCAGGCAATATCATCCACTACACTGGTTGAATCAATTGAAATCAACATTCAGATACACGTATAAGCAGAAAACATTGAGGTAGGGAGAGCAGGAAACATAGGGCACCTATCAAGGGTGAATCCTATATTATACTTTTGTTGCCTACCAGTAGAAATGAAATGAAATGAAACATAACATAAGAGCAAGTCAATCACAAATACAGAGAAAAAGGAAACATCACCAGCTGCTTTAGATCAGGATCCAAAGAAACATGCTTGTCATATTAAAACAACACCAATCAGGTACATCATAGCCCACAGCTTGAACATTCAGTCCGAATACATCTAGTCTCAGTCTATCTTACAATATACACAGAGAACTTTTCTCAAGAGGAAAATACTTGCATTCCACTGATTTCTTATCAACAACCATTACAATGTTTCCTTCTGTGCTTTATAGCGAAGGATGAACCAAAGATCGACTGAGAAGGTAGGTGAAAATTAAATGTATATTTAAACACAACAATGAATGCAGGGCCGAAACCCATTCTGCTTGACATGCTGTATATTTAATCTCTGTCACCTTCCTTGTGAGAGAATGATCTGCTCCAGATTTGATCTTGACATCTTTTGGCTGAAGTACTCCTGGATGATTTGAACAAAATGGAATAAACTGCTAGGAAGGTCTGTCTCATAAATGTCTGACTGTTTTTGAGCTGTAGTCTGGTGGAAAACTCTTCAGGTACATGGTGCATAATAAAAGCTGTTTGGGCACCATGTACTTGATGAATAAAAAACATTCTGCCAACTAAAAACCCCGATATTACCTTTTTGCCTGCGCTCAGGATCCTTTGATCGATCCTCGGGGTCTGTGAACTGATGCTTTGCTTCTTAAACACCGATTAAGGCTCAAGATCTTCATTATCATGCCTTAATCCCTTGTCCTCGTTCTGAACCATTCCTTCTTTTCTGACCTTGCCATACTGCGCTTTAAATGATGCCGGAAAGTTCCTCACAGGGCTCGAAGTTTGCTCATTTAATAGGAGCCCCTGTCTCCACCTTCCCTGGTCCTTTTTCATAAATACAATCCGCAGCAAAATGGTTCTCTGCGATTTCTTGTTGCGACAGAGACTGTGTGCTAAGGTGATCTTTTCTCCTCGAAAACCCTGCAAGAACAGCAAACTTCGTTAAGAAAACACAGATGGGGAGAGAGAGGTGGTGTGAACGGATGGGAGGATCGTGCAGCGAATGGAATGGGGGTAAAAACACGGAAGATGGTGGAAAATCCATGAACAATGGACCAGAAGACGCTGCATGCGGCGGAGCGGAAGATTACGTAAAAAGTATTAAAAATCACGAAAAAAATCAAATATACGCGATGGAATGGGAGAAGGTACTGATGGAACACGTGGCGCTGACATGGCGCGACGGGGTGACGGGGCGAGGCGGGAGACCGTGGAATGGTCAACAACGTATGAACATATCTGGGCCGTCGATCGGGCGGAGATCGACGATAGGGAGCGGCGGAAGGCGGGCCCGCAGGCACGATGGACGGGCGTTAAATGGTGAGCAGCTTCGGGAAATGACAGCCGTTGGATTTAGCGCGTAGGATCGGACGGCGGTGATTGATTCCACTGCCCATCTATCATCTGAATGATAAGGCGCGAAATAGAAGCGGTTTCAGGATCGTACAGGGGACGCGTGTCGACAGACGTGTGGAATCGTTGGGTTTCGGATGAATACCGCCAGTTCGCAGATGGTGGTGCGGAAAAACCACGTGGATTTGGAACAGTGCAAGCGGGTGACGTATGCAGGTGAGGTCCACTGTTTTGGGCACGCTCCGCGCCGTCGATCCGGATCTTTAACGGACGGTCGAGATCCGTCGATCAAACAAAATGTATTAAAACCCACCAATGCGCGTTTGCCAAGGTTTTTTGATGATTTTCCGCACGGAGAAAGGTTTGGAGGGGTTAAGCGCCTAGCGGATTTGGCGTTGGTCACGGCACCGGGTCTTATGGGAGAGGAAATGGGCGGGGGCTGATGGCGAAAGGGGCTAGGACCCAAACTCATAAATTTCATCATTTTAACTCATTTTGAATGCAATTTCAGGCCCAAGGGAGGTAACGGTAAAGGGGTGAAGTGGAAATTTGGAGGAATAAAGAGGTGATGGTGGGGTTGAGGTAGGATTTTGGGGGGAATTTAAGGAGATAATGGGGAGATTAAAAGAGAATTTGGGGAATTCAAGCCTAGGAACGGGGGAATTTGACAAAGGGAAAACAGAGGTTGAGATAGGGAAGTTTGCAGGATATAGGGGTAAAAAGGCCCCTTTTGAGGAATGGATCAGCAGAGAAGATGTATATTAGGCCTAGCACCGAGAGACTCCAAGGATGATGGATTTTCAGGGGAAAGGCAATCCTTGGAGGATCCAGAGCAAACTAGCCCCCAACTTGCTTGTCAAGAATTTCATAGGGGGCTAACAAGTTGATTTTATGGAATGAAACATTAAAAAGTGGAGTGAGGAAAATCAAACAGATGAAGAAACAAAGAACAACCTAAGATCAGGTAAGTACTTTGAAACTATCCTGCTTTTGGCATGCACTTTAAGGAAAGACACAAAGTAATCTAAGATCAGGTAAGTACTTTTAAACTAGCCTTCTTTTGATGTACTTTTAAGAGAAAACATTTAAAACACAGAATAACTTAAGATCAAGTAAAGACTTTTAACTTAGCCTGCTTTCAACATATTCAAAGGGGAAACATTCATGATAGACACAAAAAGTACTCTAAGATCAGGTAAGTACTTTGAAAATAGCCTGCTTTCAACATACTCTTAAGGGAACTTTTCAAAGCAACTGTTGGAGAAGAAACCAGAGGACAGGGCTAACCATAGACTTCCCTGGTTCAGCTTTAATTAGCAAACTTTATCAAGAACATTTAAAAAACAATATCTCAAGTTGTACTCAGGAAACATGGGCTCACCAACACTTCACTGGTTATACCCTATTGAATCATCTTTAAATAAACAATCAACAAAAAACATAAAGGATAAAGATTTTCAGTGAGATTTAGGGTACTACAGAAGTAAATCCTAATCTATATTTGATGTTCTTTATCAGAGAAAGGTGGAAAAAATGGAAACAAAAAGAAAATAACAAATTACAGTAAGAAACACAACACCATTAACATAGACCAAGATCCCATAAATCAGCTATTTGTATTTGATATCCAAACCAGTTACAATCTTCAAGTCCAGTGGGTCTCTACAGTTTCAAACTTCTAATCTCAGATTATGTATCTTCAATTACAAACAGAGCTACAACAGCTTCAAAATCTATTTACATGCAACAAATATCCAGAGAACAACCTCTATAATGTCTTCTACAGCAGTATTTATAGAAGAATGAGGAGGTGGAGTGTAGGAAGGGTTCATTAGTTCAATTAATACAGAGTAATGGTGCCTTGACCTTTGGGAGGTCTAAGGGGGGAATATTTTGAGTGCTCATCTCTGTTGTAATGAATTTTACATTAAGTTCCATCAACCTTAGTTACTATTGTTGACTTTTGGGGATTTTTTAGTAGGCTAATCATAAATTCTGAGCTGCCTTTGGCAAAAGATCTCTGACTGTGCATTCATTGTGTTTTCTTTTGCGAAGATAAATCTGCAGATGGCAGTTGAAGAGTTATGGCCTCAATGATGTGACATTCGGAGGCTCTTTTGTTTGACCTATCTTCTTTTGTGGCTTTAAACATTGATCTGCCTTTAATCTGTGTTTTATCTTTAGGTATCGGGTTAAGATCTTTTGATCCTCAGTCTTTATGCATAATCCCTTTAACTTCATTGGTGCACTGATATTTTTTAATCCTTCATCACTGCGTTGGTGGTGTGAAGGTGTATGGGTACGTCGAGGGTTTCATGGTATAACCAATGCTCATGAGGCACGGGTCGAACCATGATTTTGAACCCTGTGGATTCCCTTTTCTTTGTGAATACTGGCCTGAGGATCATCATCCTTGGACCTCAGTCACCTTATCATGACTTTGGGATGGCTTTTCAAATCATCCTCCATGAAACCTGCAACATGAAACAAACATTTAGATAAATCCTGCGTTTAGAGGTTAGACTGCTTCGGAGGCTGGGCAGAGTGGAGGAGCGATGCAGAGGAGGGGTGATTATGCAGGCGGAGAAGTCCTGTGGAGAAAGACGGGCGAAAAATACAGTTTAAACTGTTTTTGGCACGATCTGGGCAAAAGTGGTTTTGACAATACCATGGGTAGTTATCGCACGAAAAAAAGGGAGTAAGTGGTTTTTCCCGAAGGCAATGCGATTCCATACATCACTCGACACCTGTCTTTTTTGATATAGCTGGTATCGCAAAATTTTGAAGCGTTAAACCTTGGGCACAGAAATTTTGCAATATGCGTCGTCAACCGTTGGATCGGAGGCTCCAGATCCAACGATGCGGAATGAGCGCGATGAAAAAGTTGCGCGATGAGTCGTTGGAGTGGAGGCCAGGTGTCATAATTAGATTGGGCGAGCGTTTGTATATGGTGGATGGTAGGCCCCGGCAAAACTAGGTCATCGGGTTTAATGCGGACCGTTAGATCAAATGGATCGACGGATAGGATTCACTCGCAAGGGTGAGTAAATGATAGGATTTGGACGAAAGGGGGATAGGAGAAAGGGGAACGATGGTCGTTGATCTGTTTAGATGAAAGGTCCAAGGTGAACAACGGGCTTTTCAAATAATGAAAAGAAAATATAAAAGAAAAAGGGATCGGGGAGGAAAGAGAGGGCTTAGCGCTGAGTGCGAAACTGGGGCATATGGAGAGATGAGTGACCAGGAGTGGTGTTGAAGGAGCTTAGTCCTTAAAGCGCTTGGTTATAGCACTGAGATTTTATGGGGAGTGGAGACTGAGGGCTAAGCTGAAAAAGCGCTTAGGACCTGTTTGTTTGCAGAATGGGTTTTTAGGCTAAAAAGTTGGATTTTTTTGCTTTTTAGGGGTTTCGTTAGGAGGGAAAGGGGGGTTCCAAAACTGATAAAGGAAATTTATAAGTTTTGAAGGGAAAAATGAAGGGAAAAAGGGGATTTTTTAGAGGTAGATGGAGGATAAAAAAGGGTCAAAATGAGTGAATGAAATGATGAAAGAGGAGGTTATTTAGGGAACAATCTTGCAGGGGGCAGCAGTTTTAACTTGGTTTATTCATAATGAAACAATAGTGAAGATTACTGGTAAAGTTCAAATAGCACAGGAAGACTTCAAGGATGAGCAGTTTTTCATGAAAACAATCTCTTGAAGGCTTAAGACTTATTTTTAGCCATCATTTGCTGAGTCAAAAATTTACTGATGGCTAACAGAAGCAACTACTAAAGCATCCTACATTAAAATTGATTCAGAAACAAGGAAACTAGAAAAAGAATTCATTCACACATATGACATTTATTTTTGGACTAATGTCCCTGGAAAAACCCAATGTGGGAAAACTGGTGCAGCAGATCTGAGGGTTTTATTATTATGCAGTTTCAATGTCTGAATACATCTCTGAATACCCTCAAGGGTTATTCAGTTACATAGAGAAATATTGGCCGAAGAATTTGTGAGATATACCTCACTTAATCACCGAGTCTCTGGTTGATCCGGATGAAGAAAAAAATACCATGGATAGGGTCTGTGCAGATCCAACGTTGGAACTTCCACCCACTGTGTCACCCCCTTCCAAGCTCAACGTTAGTCCTCCTCCAAGTCGTTTTTCCTCTGTGGATGCTGAGAAAGAACCTCCCAATGCCACTTTTCGTATCCCGACCTCCGAAATTGATCCACCAACAAATTCTGAAAACTAATCCTTCTGCCTTTGTGCTACTTCTGCGTGAGCTTGCACAGTCACTGTGTCAGCCCCTTTCCTTCAACTCTGGCTAGGCTAGATCACCTCTACCTCTCTCTGATTGATGCTCCACTGGAATGAGAAAATATTTCTCTCTGGATGTTATCTCTATCCCTCACAACTCAGATCTCTAGTTCGAATTTCTTAGCAAACCACACCCCATAAATTTCGACCTTAAATCAATTCTGTGTCTCCGTGTGTTTTGACCTGCAAGCCTTCCTTTATAGTCTTCTCGTTGAAAAATCAACGACCCAAATTAGATGTCTAATCGATGGCTAAGATTAAAACATGACTTGATCTTCGTTCTCTAGAAGATTCACACTATGCTTTATTAATACACTTTAATTATTTAATTTTCCTAAGTATAGACTTAGGGTTCTCATTAAAATAATTAATTATTTTAATCAAACATGAACAGAGTAGAATTTCCACAAATGGTTTCTGGGTTCTTTGGAATACAAGTGTCTAAGTCTCCACACCAAATTTGAGACTTATAGCACTTTCTGATGCTACAAAAATCAACAGAAACACAGTGAAAACTTGATTATGTGAATTAAGATATTAAAAAGTGAAAAGAAGTTGCAACAATAAACATTGAAGCAACTTACCAACAAGGGATCAATGATTAATAAAGAAACACTGACTATCCTTGTCGGAATAGAGGAATCATCAAATATAAATGTCTAGAGCTTGGAGACAACAACAAATATAGATCCAATCAACATAAAAAACAAAAAGGAGGATTATATTGAAATCTTATTAAACAACAAATCACTATAAACATCAACAAAGTAAGGTTCCTATAACAACAAAAAATATAAAAATGACTTATTGTCATCTAAATTATAAAATTCACCAAATTATTCAATGAACTAATTGGCAATAAAATCAATACGAGAAACTAAGTGAAAATTTTATTATATTGAAGAGAAGCACTAGGTGGAAACTCATAATTTCTAAGATCATAGAAGTTGTTACCACACATTTTCACAAAATGGTGAATTATGGTGGTCTATCCCTTTAACAATTAAAAATTTCTGCCTAAAACATCCTAACTCATATCATCTCATATTATTAAGCATCACAACATCAAGAATAGAGAATCATGAGAAAGCATTACAGGCCAAAACAAAGACATAAACTTCTCCATAAAATTCTTTGAGGGGAAGGCATCTTTGAAGGGAGAGGTAATGTAATAGATATAAATATGAAAATATATGAATAAACAATACTAACAAATAACAATAAATAAAGGGACACATCCTAACTAAAAAGCAACCTAATCAAGGGACATGACCTATTAACCTTTGTGATTAGTCAATGTTGTAAGCACATCGTTGCATGGCTTAATGTAGCATATCAAATATTTGTCATATTACATATTCAATACATTATTTTAATTTGTATGGATTATTTTATGTTATCTTATTTATTTTGAATATTCAATTTATGAACTAAGTTATTCATTTGATATTTCATAAATGAACTATTGTTCATTTCAATGCACTTCTAGTTCACCTCCATAGTTGAAATGTGGGATTCATATGCAAGTTTAAACTGGATAATGTGAGAGCTATGTTGTGTTGACAATTTTAGAGGGGTGTTATCTTTTGTTCTTCAAAGGTTTGTTCTCCTCAAAACTATCATGGTTGTGAGTTGCCTCAACCATGTTTTTCCTTCTACAAACTCCCTAAAGTTTTAATCTAACTATTTTTTAGTCACACATTGATATTTTCCCATTAACATATTTTTTGAAACCACGCAACAAAAGCAAAAATTCACTAAAAATTTAATATCGAGTCGTGGTGTGCATGTATCCAAAATGGAAACATTACTACAATTATTGTTGTAACAAAAACATAAAACTAAGAAAAAAAAAAAAAAACATACAAAATGATAGGAAACATTTGTAAATTTAAATAATAGAGAAAGGCTTATCTAATAAATATATTGATTACATTCATAAAATCATAAGATTTAAAGAAGTGGGGGGAACCCCTATTTATACTAAAAATTAGTAAAAAACAAACTTACATCTTAGGCCACTAATAAATGTTATAAAGCTTTTATCATAAAAATGATGTTATATAAATATTAAACATATAGTACTATATGAATTGGATTAAATCATTATTAGAAAATAATAGGCATGCATATAAAGTAACCCATATACAAAAATTTAAAGCATAATTTAGATGTGGTTAGATGCACAACAAAAAAAATACTATATCAAAGATTTTGTCTAGTAAAAAGAATAATAATTTTTCTTTATTACGAACGTCTCTTTGGCTAGATGTCTTTATAGCATATGCATGATCAACCTTTTTAAGGAAACAACTTATTAATGGGATTTTTTTAAACCAAAAAAATTGTTTTCTAGCTATGTCAATTGAGTTTTTCCATCAATTTAGTAGATTAGGCTGCAAAGTACCATGAAATCTGTTGATATTTTGTGTATTTGGGATAGCATCAGTTGTGCTCTATGTCCCAAATTTTGAGGAAGGACTAGAGTTCCCCTGATCTACAAGACCCAAAAATGGATTTGGGAAATTTCATTTGGTTTAGGAGATATTAAATCAATTAATTATTTTAATGTATTTCCTAAGTTAAAACTTAGGAAAATAAAATAATTAAAGCGAATTTAATTAAACATGTGATGAAATTGTTTTAAGTCACACAGATCAAACTTTCTTTTATATCTTAGCCATTGATTCAAGATCTGATCATGATCGTTGATTTGCCAACGAGAAAAGTATAAAGGAAAGACTTGGGGTCATTTGTAAAGACACATAGAGGCAAAGCACTGAAGCTAAGCTGAGATTCTAGGGCGGGGTTGCTAAGAATACTCAGAAGTGTTTTAGCTGCAGAGAGGGGAATTTAGACCAAGGGGATGATCTGATCCCATGGTCTAGAATACACAAGAGGCAGAGAAGAGATCAACTCAAGGACAACGCAAAGGAAGGCAACAGCAACAGCAGCAGTAGGGACAGCGCAATTTTCAGGAAACCCTTCAAAGGTTACGCAAAGACCTTTAGGGGCAGCGTAGTGACTGTGTCACCCATTCTGGGGTAACACAGTCCCTTCTAGGAGCAGCGCTGAGGGTTTGGAGGCCATCCAAGGCTGACGCAGTGCATTTCAGGGGCAGCGTTGGGGTTTCTAGGCCTAGATATGGCTGAGTTCTGTAAATCCTGTTTGAGAGTGTGGATCAGTTAGTATTTTTGGCTCTAGATCAGCGAGGAGTTATAGATATAGAGTTTTCTCTGTTGGGTTTTTCAGATCTGGAATCTAGACTTGTGTATTCAGAAATATTCTTAATCGAACCCTCCAACAGCCAGAGACCGGTTTTCCCACATTGGGTTTTTCCGGGGACAGTTTGTCCAGAAATAACTGTCACTTTGTTAATGTGTGCATGTGCTTATTCTAGATCTGAATTGGTAGAGATCTGTTATGTGTTTTGCTTCGATTTTAACTTGAATTTATTCAATTAATAACTTTCATAAGTAGGATGAGCTTAACCGGATTAACAGTAATAATTTCTGCATAAGATTTAAGATTCAGAAATTTCTACATGGTATCGAAGCAATTGCAAATCTAGAAGGGTCACCAGCTGAGGAATCTGAAGGATCTAGCTACAGAAAGCAGCTAGAAAGGCAGCAAAGAAGCAAATCTGAAGGGACAACGCAGTTTTCAGGAGCAGATCCACGCAGAGGGAAGGGTGACACGGTCCAACGTTGTGTCCTAGCAAGCCCACGCAATTACTGCGCAGAGGCAGCTCAGAAACAAAGTTGGTTGGGTCTGAAGCCAGCCAGTGTGATTTAGATTTAAATCTATCAGATCCAGAAAACACTGCAGAAAAGCTGCAGAAATTCAGAAGAGCTGGTGGTGTTAAATTTCTGAAGTTTTCAGATTTTTAGCCTTAGCACAAGTGATAAAGATTAGGAGGAGATCAGCTTCTCAGAGAGTTTCTTTCCAAAGGAAACTTGCAGTTTGATCAGAGGATCAAAGAAGAAGCTGAATCATAGTTGATTTGGTAGATTTCCAAGGAGGGAATCAAGTGTCAGAGGGAGCATAGGGTGCCCAGTTCGTAAAGGACCCTAGATCCAGATCTCGAGTATAGAGAGGAGGAGCTCCGACACATTCTGAGCAGATCACTCCTCATGGACTGCATGATCAAGACAGGCTAGAAGGCCTCTCAAACTTTTCTATGTGGAAAACAAGGATCTTGATTGTCCTTGAGGCATACGGTCTAAGAGACCATGTAGAGCAGACTCTGGCCACACTGATAGATGCGGATCTCCTACGAAAGGATAAGGAAGCTATTGGGCATGCCAAGCGGCTGATAATGGACAGTATCAAGGATCATATTGTACCACACATAGCTGAGAAGAGGACAACTAATGAGATGTGGAAGGCCTTGACTTCCCTGTATGAGGGAAAATCAGTCCAAAGAAAAATGTTGTTGGAGGCCCAAATGAGGTCATTCATGATGACCAAGGGAGAAGACATCGATCATTTCCTCTTCAGATTGTAGTCAATCAGGGATCAACTGACTGCAACGGGTGCAACTGTAGATGATGCAGTGATAGTCAGGACTGCCCTCAATGCAGTCACAGATGAGTGGGAAACCTTTGTCCAAAGTATCTTGGACAGAGAGAACCTCCCAGATTGGGACAACTTGTGGTCAATCCTGCGGCAAGAAGAACTACGCAGATTCACCAAGAGGCAGCACAACCCTACGTTGAACAAGGTAAAGAAGGAAGAGGAGGAAGATGCAGCCTTGGCATCAAAGAAGCAGCCAAAGAAGAAGAAGGATCTTTCAAAGATCAATTGCTTCCAGTGTGGCGAAATGGGACATTTTGCCAGCGATTGTCCAGAAAAGAAAAGGGACAAGGAAGCATCTTCTTCCGAAGCAGTTGTGGCAGATGATGGGTTAGGAGATGATGTAGCCATGAGTGCTCATGAACCATGGAGGTGGGGTGACATGGACATGTAGAGGATCTACATGGAAGTAAGGCAAGATCCTTGAGCAGCTCATCTCTTGGATCACGGGCGAGCTACGATAGCCTTAAGACAGTAGCGGGACAAGTGGAGCAGTGGGTGCATAGATCACAGATGAGGTGGAAGCAGAGGGAGATCTGAAGGCTGGGAGGAGCATAGCAGCAACAGCGTAGAAGTAGTAGCAACGCAGAGGCTGATGTGACTTCAGCAGCGCAGAGCAGTGTTTCTTACGCAGTGCAGAGCTGCAACAGCGCATAAGGCTTCAGAGGAACATCGTAGTGTAGCAGCAGCGTGATAGATTTCAGCACAAGGGGCTGATGTGACTTCAGTAGTGCAGAGGGAGTATGATTACGCAAGCAGAGCTGTAGCTGTGCATCGTTCTTTAGATTCCATCACAGATCTGTAGCCTATGGAGCTTCAGTGATGAGTATGCAGCCCATCAGACTTGTTTGTGTTAGGTCCCTATATTACTAGTATAGTCCCTTATTGTTAGTCCCTATATTACTAGTATAGTCCCTTATTGTTATTAGTGTAACCTTGTAACCCCCATTTATTTATTATTGTGCCCTTAAATTATTATTGTTAGGTCGGCTAGGATTACATTGTGGCCCACTAGGATTACATTATGGCCACATGGACTCCTATATATAGAAAGGAGGTTTTGTAAATTGTATCATCCAAGAATTGTTCATTTATGTAATGTATTGGAGGTTGCCCCATCGAAGTGGCTTATTTCTAAGGCGTTGATATCTCTTTCCTTCTATTTTTGGAGCTGGTTACTCAACATTTGGTATCAGAGGTTTGGATTCTAGGGTTTCGCTACTCCAAACAGGTCATCGTGGCATTTTCGCTATAACTTTTTTTCTACGAAGATTCAGAAGCTGAAATTTTTAGGGTGCGAAGCAGAAATCTTGAGAAAGATTGTCTAAAAATTTCAGAGCTTGGTTCGCAATATTTTTGGAGATATCATCTGTGGAAGTTAGGTCTTTTTTCAGGCTCCTAAATAGGTCATCGTGGCATTTGCGCTATAAATTTTTTTTCTACGAAGGTTCAGAATCTAAAATTCATATGGTGCAAAGCTGAAATCCTGAGGAAATTCGTCAAATAATTTCAGAGCTTGGTTCGCAATATTTTTGGAGATATGATCTATGGAAGGTAGTGCTTTTTCAGACTCCTGAATTTCATCTCAAAGAGGTGATTGTGGGAAAAGTTCAATAACTCTCTCTCTGGGCATCGGATTGGAGTGCCGTAAAAAGTGGTCGCAAGTACACGAACTGTAGTTTCTTGGCTATCAATTTCAGAGACAAAGGATGAAACAGTGACACGTGGAAAGTCGTACAAGTTCGCTATACTGAACTAGTCCAAAATTAGGTCATTGTGGGAGATTGGACACAACTTTGTCTTGGAGAATCCAAATCAGGTCAGACCTGTGGCATTCGAAAGATAATTCAGAGGGCTATGTTGATACTGAAATTCAAATATTGAAGTGCTGCAATCATAGAGATTATCCAATTTCAATATTGAGCTCCTCAAAAGCAAGAAAAAGGTGTGTATATTTTTTTTTCTTTCCAAATTGCATAAGTCTTCTTTGAAGAATCAATTTGAATTGATTCCAAGGGCATATTGTAGAATATATAGCAGTATTGGGTTCTAAAATATGCCCTGTAAAAATAATTCAACACCCATTAATCCTTCAGAAGGCTCTACTATGACTCATGAAGATGAATAATTGCAACATGATCTATCAAAATTACAAGAGCAAGTGCAACAAATTTCACTCTCACAAAGAGCAACAAAAAATGAAATGGAAGTGAAGATGGACGGTTTGAAGAAAGGCATGGAAGCTAAGATAGATGGCGTGGAAGCTAAGATGGATGGCATGAAAGCTAAGATGGATGGCATGGAAGCGGACATGAAAGACAACATGGAAAACATGAAGAATGATCTCAAAACAAACATCGAAGGTTTGACAAAGTTGATACAAGAAATGTTTCCTAATGGTGAAAAGATAGTAGAAGAACCTCATGATGAGAACAAAATCAATGTTAATCGTGATTTCATAAACTCTAATGTTGGCGGGAAGAACCACCATATTCCAAAAATGGATATGAGGAAGTTTGATGGAAAGGATCCTGTAACATGGATACTACAGATGGAGCGATATTTTGATCTCCATAACGTGCAAAACACACAAAAGGTACGCATTGCAACTTTACATTTAGAACAAAATACATTTGTATGGTATCGATGGCTTTGCTCCCGTAAAAAAATTGTTACTTGGTCAATTTTTACGAAGGAAATGATAGCACATTATGAGGATACAAAGAGCAACACCTTCTTTAGCCAATTGATAAATCTCAAACAAAAGGGTTTAGTGGGGCAGCGCATTGAGGACTTCCAAAAATTGAATATAAGGGTAATAGGAACACAGGATTGACCTCTTCTTAGGTACTCTAAAGGATAACATCCAACATGAAGTTCGTGTTTTGGAACATGATTCATTGGAGAAGGCATTCAGGTTGGCAAGAAAAGTTGAATGTAAAATTATGGCGACAAGGAAGCCTACCACTCAATTCTATAAAGAAGGAAGTGTTTCTATGCCTAGATTTCCACAACCTACAAGGTTGACACCACAAAAATTGGAAGAAAAAAGAGCAAAAGTGCTTTGCTACAGTTGTGATAGCAAATACACTAAAGGTCATAAGTGTGCTGAAAAGAAATTATTTTACATAGATTTTGAAGAAGAAGAAGAAAATGAAAAAGAAGAGGATATACACCAGGAACCAGCCATAGAAGAGGAAGAAATGAATCCGACCATATCATGTAATTCACTGGCCGAAATTACCACTCCTCAAACTCTCAAGATAGTAGGACAGATCAAGAAGAAAAGGGTAATAGTGTTGATTGATTCAGGTAGCACCCATAATTTTATTCATTCTAAGGTAGCCAAGGAATTAAATTGTTTCCTATACCCAGCACCAGAATGTCAAGTGATGGTTGCAAATGGAGGAACTATAAATTGCTCTCGAAAATGCCATAACATCAAGCTAACCATGGGGGAATATGTGTTGACTAGTCCAATGCTTTCCATTCCTATGGGAGGTGCTGATGTTGTACTAGGAGTACAATGGTTACAATCTTTGGGGACGGTAGCTTTTAATTTTCAAGAACTTTTCTTGAAATTTTTTTCAGAAGGTAAGGAAGTCGAATTATGGGGTATTGAAGGGAAGCCGGGAAGGATAATAAGATCTAATGTCATGAGAAAGATTCTAAAGAAAGAAAAACGAGACGTAATTGCACAATTATGCTCACTAGACATTCCAACATCAAAATCATCTATTTCGGCAGATCTCCAACAACTCTTGGACAATCATTCCAAGGTGTTTGAAACTCCCAAAGGACTCCCACCTATTCGTGATCATGATCATGCTATTCATTTGATTCCAGGAAGTGTTCCTCCAAACATCAGGCCTGATAGATATCCTGACGTCCAAAAGAGCGAAATTGAACATATGATTGTAGGAATGTTAGAGGCGGGTATATTTCAACCTAGTCAAAGTTCTTTCTCTGCTCCTATAGTATTGGTACACAAGAAGGATGGATCATGGTGAATGTGTCCGGATTATAGGGAGCTCAATAAGCTCACCATTAAAGACAAATTTCCCATTCTTGTGATTGATGAATTATTGGATGAATTACATGGAGCAATTTATTTTACCAAGTTGGATCTTCGTTCAGGATATCATCAAATTAGAATGAAGACTGAAGATATTCCAAAAACAAGATTTCGAACTCATGAGGGTCATTATGAATTTTTGGTCATGCCTTTTGGCCTTACCAATGCACCTTCTACATTTCAAGGGTTGATGAATTCCATTTTCAAACCCTTCCTTAGAAAATTTGTGCTTGTATTTTTTGATGATATACTAATCTATAGCAGGTCTTGGAAGGATCACGTTGAACATGTTGACAGGGTGCTCAAAATATTGCAGGAGAAACAATTATATGCAAAAACATCCAAATATTTCTTTGGAGTACAAGAGGTGGAATATCTGGGTCATATTATATCTCACGAGGGTGTTAAAGTAGACCCTAACAAAATTAAAGCCATTAAGGAATGGAAGGTCCCCACGACCATAAAGCAGTTGCGAGGATTTCTCGGGTTAACAGGGTATTATCGCAAGTTTGTTAAGAATTATGGGAGAATAGCAGCACCTCTAACAACATTATTGAAGAAAGATGCATTTTCATAGACTCCTGAAGCAACTAAGGCCTTTGAACATCTTAAAGAGGCAATGTGCCTAGCACTGGTCTTAGCTACGCCAGACTTCACAAAAACCTTTATTGTGGAATGTGATGCCTCAGGAAATGGAATTGGTGCAGTTTTAATGCAGGAAGGAAGACCTATTGCTTTTGAAAGTCGTCCAATCAAAGGAAAGTATTTACAGAAACCTATTTATGAGAAGGAAATGTTAGCAATACTACATGCACTAAAGAAATGGCGAACTTACCTAATGGGAAGACACTTCAAGGTAAAAACTGATCATGATAGTCTTAAACACTTTTGGAACAAAGACTATCTTCAGAAGAGCAGCAAAAATGGGTCACAAAGATGTTGGGTTATGACTTTGAAATAATCTACAAAAAAGGGAAGCTAAATGTTGTTGCAGATGCACTCAAGAAAGAATGAAGAGGTGGAAGCATTGCTTTGTGCCATTTCTATTATCCAACCAGATTGGATAACCGAAGCAAGAGATGAATGGAAGAAGGACAAAGATGTATGGACACTCATTCAAAAGTTGCAGCAAGATCCTAGTACATCCGATACATTTAGTTGGAAAAATGATTCCTTATGGTACAAAGATCGCTTATATCTTTGTAAGAATTCCCAACTAAAACAAAAGATTCTTCCGGAATTGCACACTTCTCCTTTAGGAGGACACTCAGGATTTTTAAAAACTTACCACAGGGTGAAGAAAGAATTTTTTTGGGATGGCCTTAAATCTGATATTCAAAAGTTTGTGGCGGAATGTTTGGTTTGCCAGCAGAATAAAGTGGAGAAAATTAAGACCCCGGGACTTCTACAACCTTTATCCATTCCATGTCAACGTTGGGAGGAGATTTCAATGGATTTTATCACAGGTTTACCGAAGTTCGAAGGAAAGAATTTCATCATGGTGGTAGTTGATAGACTTACCAAGTATGCACACTTTTGTGCATTATCTCATCCATTTAAAGCAAGTACAGTTGCTACTACTTTTTTGGATAGAATTCAAAAGCTACATGGAAGCCCAAGGGTTATTGTGAGCGACAGAGATCCCATTTTTACGGGAAATTTTTGGACGGAGTTATTTTCTTGTTTGGGTACTCAATTAGCTCATAGCTCATCTTATCATCCTCAATCTGATGGTCAAACTGAGATAGTAAATAAATGTTTGGAAGGATATCTTCGTTGTTTTGTATCTGATAAACAAACACAATGGGTCAAGTGGTTACCTCTCGCCGAATGGTGGTATAACACTTCCTTCCATACTGCAGCAAAAATGACCCCATTTATGGCACTTTATGGATATCATCCACCATCGATCACATCATCTTTAAGGGAAAAATTCGAAGGTTCAAGCAGTGGAAGATCACATCGAGCATCAGCAAGAAGTTCTCCAACTCTTAAAGGATAACCTGAATTTGGCACAAAATCGAATGAAACAACAGGCAGATCAACATCGCAGCGAGAGAAGTTTTGATGTAGTAGATTGGGTATTTTTACGGCTACAACCATATAAACAAATGTCCCTCAAGCAAGCTAAGAAGGATAATAAATTATCGCCAAAGTACTATGGTCCTTACAAGGTGTTGCAAAAGATTGGCACTATGGCA